>JAJJWX010002336.1:0-75162 GCA_023529315.1 Papaver bracteatum
GCTGCAGAACCAATGTCTTCATCTTCAAGCAGGCAACTTCCTAAGGCTATTTATGTTGATTTTTACGTATTCGTTGTAAATTTACTTTTTATTACATATTATTACTTGTAAGTTTACCTTTTAAATTAATATTGTGCCGTAACATCATGCAGCGGATATATAATAACGTTTTCTGTTTTGGTACTAATCTTAGCATGTAATTCGGTTGTTTTCGTGTATTTTTAGTTGTCATGTTTATTTTGCAGAAAATGGGTTATATGGCCAAAATTACAAGTTTTCTGGGCCATATGGATTTGTAAGAATTAAATCTGGGTCAAATATCCAAAGGAATCTTTTAATGGAGAGAGACTAATTTACCCTGCCACATCCACCAAAATCATATCACGTCTATTTCTCCGTCGCTCCACTATCATCTCTCTCCCAAATCAACAGAAAAACTACAGACTTCATTTTTTTTCCATTACGCCAACGGAGAAAGTATAAACTCCATCTTTCTCCACCATCAAACAGGTGAACATCAAATTGTTATTCATGTCTTTGCCATACTAAAATCTAACTTGAAATTCTCAAATCCCAATTTATATATGGCCCGAGGTTTCCATGGTACAACCGTAAAAATCAATCACCAACAACTGTTGTGTATTATAATTATAATAGAGATTAGAACTAGTGTACTCTGAAATCAACAATTTGTGGATACCCAAGCAGCGTGTAATTATGAATATTAGGAAATCTCATTGGTCACGTATTCATAAAGATCAACTTGTCACCAATTGCTTGTCTATCATTCGCATTTTTCCACTAATAATATATATAAATACCCATTACCGACCTTAGAAGAACAAACACTAAGCCTTAAAATTGGTTGAATATGGTTTGGATTCAACCAATTACTGATTGAATCAATAATCAACCATGATTTGTTTTCATCTCAGTACAGCAACGTATGGTTTAGATTAGGTTCAATTTGGTCTATTTTCAAACTGGGATGAATTTGGTTTCACCTTCATCTAAACTAGGATGAAATTCGTTTAATCTTGGTTTCACCTAAGTTTATACCAGGATGTTACTCGGGTATCTTCTAAACTAGCATGAGTACTGAATATTATACTGTGATAATAAAACTGGTTTCATTTAAAGTAATGTTAGGATGTAACCTGTTGTCATCTAGAATTAACATTGGATGTAGTTGGTTTTGCATCTGTTGGTGTACCTAATTCTAATGATTAGGTTGTAAAGAAAATGTGTTGGATGAAATGGTATATATTATTGACGGTTGTATTATTTCATTTCATTAAATCATTTGCGCAAATACTTTTGTTGTTTTGCGCAAATGATTATAGTAGTAATTTAGTATATGGATGAGTGTCTATGGCATTGAAATGATGTGGATTCTTATATAGTGTACTTTGCAATATATGCGATTGTATATATTGGTGGTCTTAATTTTAATTATTATGGGACTAATATCAGCGTAAAACTCCTTGTATTTGATTCTTTAGACCATGTTAACATGTATAATATATAGGATGTATGTTGGTTTCATTTGATACCTGCAGAAACTTAGTTTCATCTAGCTCTAATGTATAGGATGTAATTGGGTTTCATCTGATTAATGCAAAAACTGGTTTTCATCTAGCTTTGAAGATAGGATGTAATTGAGTTTCATCCATATTTTAAAATATAATTTAACTGGTTTTATGCCAAATTGTTGCAGGAAGCAGTAGCAAGAAGAGTAAGAAGAATGATGGCGCTGAAAGAAGAACCAAGAATAAGCATGATGTGAACGTGGGTATTGAATCAAGCACCAAGAATATGGATGATGTGGATGCCGAAAACATGAAACCGACAGTTGAGTTGCTGGGTTCACTAGTATTTACGGAAATACAAGAGGCTGCATTAAGGAAGACAAAATTATTTTGATGTATTTAGGTTGTTTTAAAAAAATTATTAATGTAGGATACTCATTTGGAAGTACTTTCTTTTGTTGTTGAACTCTTTCTTCGCATACATTTGTGATCAGTGGATCTTTGTTAATTCAAAATACCTATTGATGTTTCTGAAAAATGCACATACTTCAATTTCCTTATATTTGTGTTTGAATATGCAGAATGAAACTGGTTTCATCATGTATAAAACTATTTTCAGAGTTTTTATTAGGTTACAGGTTGAATATACAGGATGAAACCCGGTTACATCCTAGCCTGTACAAAACTGCAATTTTTTGTCAGAATGTAACCAGGCTTGGATGAAACCCGATTACATCCAACAGACAAAACCGCAATTTTTTGTCAGAATGTAACCAGGCTTGGATGAAACCCGGTTACATCCTAGCCCGTATAAAACTGCAATTTTTTGTCAGAATGTAACCAGGCTTGGATGAAACCCGGTTACATCCTAGCCTGTAAAAACTGATTGCATTCAAGTCAATGAAAACTGAAAAAAGAATGTACAATGAAAATTGAAAAAGATTCATAATACAATTAAAGTTCTGAAACAGTACACCATGTACTTGCATGAACTTGTAATAATCGTTAACCATTAGATACGCCCTATGCTTGACAACCCATTTAAGTCTCCCATCCGCTACTTGGTTGCAACAAGAAGTAACATGCTGAGTATAGCAAAATAATTTCCAACCGCTCCAGGTGGGATATGAAACTGCAAGAGAGGGCCTCGCCTCATAGATGGACAATATGTCGAGACGCTATGAAATCATTTCTAGTTTCTCAATGCTTACCAACATATTCTCTTCTTTCCCAAGCTGCGACAAACATCAAAATCAACTTAACTCCCCTAAACATTGCACCTGCAACAAATGTCTCAGCACAAAGAATGAGCTTTAACCATTGTTGTTTATCAGCGTCAAATCTTAGTCCTCAACTTCACACTTAATTTCAGCCGTGACCACCTTGTTCACTTGTTCATCCACCCTAGGAAGATGAATGGCATTCTCTCCGGATTTCCTAGCTGCCTGAAATTTTAAGACAACATTTTTTGACGTTATGACCAAATTATGAATGAATCTCATCAAAAAAATAAATAAAAAAAATCCCTTCCTAGAGGGCAACAAATTGGCTTCATACTTCAAATCAAATTATAAAAAAACAAACTAATGCCTTTCAACGGAAAACATATAGTCTAACCCACACCCATTTGAACCCTTAAAATCCAGTAAAACGGTAAAACTTGCGAAGCCCTGCCTAGACGGAAACAAATTGGCTTTGTACTTTAAATCAAATTATAAGAAACACACTAATGTTTTTCAACGGAAAACACAAGTCTGCCCACACCCATTTGAACCCTTAAATCCAGCAAAGAGGACATCCTCATTAAAACTCCACTCTTATAATGCGTTCTACTGACAACATAGAACTCATGTTTCTCGAAATCAACTTTGAAGTTTAAACAAAAAATATATCTAGCAGCATCACTAATGATTTGTAAATACATATATGAAAGTCCTCGATTCGGTTTCCCTTAATGAATATGGTAATTTTAGGTAATTTTAAGTGCCCAAAACCCAGATTACACACTAAATTAAGAGTTCAATAAATGAATTAGTACCTGAACTGGGCGGAGAACTGTGTCAGTTAATTGAGGTGGGGGGCTCTTGAGAACACCAGAATCCCACTCCCCACATTTAGATTCCCCATTCCGGAAGGTGTAAACACCGAATCCCTGCTTCCTGCCTTCATGCCAGGACCCCTCATAGCAGTTCCCATTGGAAAAGTGATATACTCCAAATCGATGGATCTTATCTCCAAAATGCTCTTCTGAGTACTTATCTCCATTCCTGCATTATAGTTCAGTTTTCCAATCAGTACATCAATTTCACTCTCTACCACCGTTTAAAAGTAAAAACATGCAAAGTTCTTCTATATGAATTATGAAACACGAAATCAGACTTCTCTTAAAAATACTATTGATCCAAAATTAGCAAGAAAGACCATCAACCAGGCACCAGCCGGTTAACATCTCCATGTAGATCATTTTGCATTCGATTCAACCAAAACACTGAAATCCACGAGCATCAGCATCAGTACCAGCACATTCGAATCCCTGTAATTCCTAACATGCATCTATCAATTGAACTCCACCAACAACAAAACTTCATCTCAATCGCCACCATAAACAATAGATTCATCTCCAATTCCTTCTCCTCAAATGTGGAATTCTCCTCAACCTGCAACTGTGCCTTGCTGCAACCTTTAATACCCAGTACTCGAATCCATCTTCTCATCTCATGTCATCATTGAACTTCAAATTCATCATTTTCTCTCAAATTCGATTCAACCCCTCTCTATCAATTTCACCGTCAAACCAATACTTATGTCTCCTTTAATTTCTCGTCAATTTCAGAAACCCATCGATGTCGCCCATGAAAAATAACAGCAGCAGCTCTGTTTTCCTCCCTAACTTCCATTTCACAGTCTGAACCACCGTCACCAAATTCATCAAAGGTTAAGGGTTACTTTAGGTAAAAGACATTTTTTTATTTTTTATTTTCTGGGTGAAATATTCATTTTGGCTAAATAAACAATATTTTTCTGAATTTTGGCTATCTGAACAATATCTAAACCTAGCAATCTATTTCACCTAGGAATTCTTGTTTTTGGTATTTTTGACCAATTTTGTGTTTATTTTGTGTTGTAAAACCGAAACATTAAAGGTGACTTACCAATCTAATTATATACATCCACCACAATACAAGTTCTAATTCTCGGATATCCTTCATGAGGTTCGGTTAAGGTTAAGATCTTATGCTTGCTTTGTGAGAATATGGGAAGGGGAGAGGCCGATGCAAGTGCTAAATTACATCATTAAAAAAACACGACAGCACACTTGTATGGTGAGCGAGAGACCAATCCAAGAGTATTCTGTAATGAAAAGATAGTGTATTGATTTTTAAGAAACTAAAACTCTGGCCGCTGCATGTAATAATGCACCTACCAAAAAACAACACATCTTGGTGAATGCCTTCTTAAGTAAAATTCTAGGAGATATGGTAAGAGTTAGAAAATGATTTTGGGGAATGACTTCCATACTTGAAACAGTGGAGTCGACTTGATATGTAAAGAGAAGAATTACAATAATGGTTGTTACAACTATTCAACCTATTCAAAAGCAGCAGATGCTATTTTATTGTTGACTAAAGAACCGTAAAACTAATCTAAAGTAGATGCACAATACTCGGTCTTTCCTTCACACACGGCATTTTATCTGTTTTGATTGAGAGTCCTCAACAGATGGGTCTCTATCCTTAACACCGCCCCTCAAGCTGTGCTTCAGTTGACTGACGTGCAACTTGCTTCGAATAATCTGGAACCTGGGTGCAGCCAAACCCTTGGTAAATATATCCGCAAGTTGATCTCTTGAGATAATGAATCGCACATGTAGTTTCTTCTCTGTAACTCGTTCTTTGACAAAGTGATAGTCGATTTCGATATGCTTTGTCCTAGCATGAAACACCGGATTTTCGGTGAGATACGTTGCCCCCATGTTGTCACACTAAATCATAGGCGTAGAAGTTGTAACTCCTAATTCTTTCAGCAAATATTGAATCCATATTACTTCCGAAGTTTCAATTGAAACTCCCCGATACTCTGCTTCTGTACTTGATTTGGACACTGTCTTCTGCTTCCGTGCACTCCATGAAATTAGCTTTCCACCAAAGTAAATGCAGTAACCGCTAGTCGAACGTCTGTCATCCAAGCTGCCAGCCCAGTCCGCATCGGAATAAGCTTGGAGTGAAAAATCTACTGAACTTCGCAGATGCAACCCAAAGTTCACTGTACTTTTGAGATAACGCTAAATTCTCTTTACCAACTCCCAGTGCTCGACATAGGGGTCATGCATATAATGAAAAACTTTGTTTATAGCAACAGAGATATCTGGTCATGTCAGATGAAGATATTGCAGTTCACAAACAACGCTACGATATAATGTAGGATTCTCAAATTTAGTTGTACCAACACGTTGAATTTTGGAATTAGGAGCAAGTGGAGTACTAAATGGTTTTACTCCATCTAGCTTAGTTCGCCGCAGAATATCAGTAACATATTTTCTTTGTGTCAATACCAGCTCCTTATTATCACGTAGAACCTCAACTCCCAGAAAGTAGCTCAAATCTCCCATGTCTTTCAAGGAAAAAGCACCACCAAGATTTTTTTATGAGTTTCTGAATATGAGAAAGATCTGAACCTGTGACAATAATGTCGTCAACATATATTAGGACGTAAGTAATTGACTCCTTGGTCTGCAAAATAAAGAGAGAACTATCTGCGATAGAACTCTTAAACGCTAGTTGTTGCAAGTAAGTGCTAAGATTTGAAAAACAGGCCCGCGACGCCTGTTTAAGTCCATAGAGTGACTCATGAAGTTTGCAGACATGGTTTGGATAGTCTGGATCAACATATCCAACCGGTTGATGCATATAAACATCTTCTTCTAACTGACCATGAAGAAAAGCATTCTCCACATCAAGCTGCTTTATATGCCATTGATTCATAACTGCAATTGACAGTACAAGACGTATTGTGCACGGATTTATTACTGGACTGAAGGTTTCACCATAGTCTAAACCTTCCTGTTGGTTATAACCCTTTGCCACCAAGAGAGCTTTATACTTATCGATACTACCATCAGGATTTTGCTTGACCCGATACACCCATTTCGAAACAACAATATTCATGCCGTTCTCGTATTTCAACAGAGAAAAGGTTCTATTTTGAATTAATGCATTCATCTATACATCCATAGCAGCTTTCCACTTTGGATTTTTTGCAGCTTCAGTGTAAGAAGTTGACTCCATGTAATCAGCATCTGGAAGAGGGTGTTTAGAGGCTGTCAAGCATAACTTATTAATTGGTTTTACTATGCCATCTCGTGACCTGGTCACCATTGAATGCCTGACAATTTCTTGTTGGACTGCAGCAGCATCAGTGTCACTTTGCTGTACAACGGCTGAAGTTGTGGACAAGGCTGAGTTGGTGGGACTCACTTCTTCTGAGATATCATGGTGTTCATCCGTTGACTGAGGCGTAGAACTTGCAGACAAAGTCCGTGAAATATCTAGTGAATGCACTGGTGATTGGATAGGAGTATGTAATACCTCATCTGGCACAGCAGAATGACTAAACGGTGGTGACAACAACATACTAGTGCTAGATGGAAAATTACCTTGACTAAGCAACGAAGCTTTCTGCTTGAGAGACTGAAAAAGGGAACGATCCTTCTTCAAACCTAACATGGCGAGATACGTAAAGTCTATAGGTTTCTCTATGCAGACATAAGTAGCCTTTATGCACATTACTGTACCCTAAGAATACACATGGAAGTGACCTGGGTTCTAGTTCTGTGGCATTATATTGTCTAAGACATAGATATGCTAAGCAGCCGAACACACGGAGAAACTTGTAATCGGGTTTCAAACCATAAAGAAGCTCTAAAGGAGTTTTAGATTATGTCACTGATTTTGGTAATCTATTGATTAGGTAGGTGGCAGTTGTAAAAGCATCAGCCCAGAAGATTTTGGGCATATGCGCATGAAATAACAAGGAAAGACCAGATTCCGTGACGTGCCTAATGCGCCTTTCATCTCATCCATTTTGAGGTGAGGTATGGGGACATGAGAACCGATGTTGGATGCCAGATGCATTTAGATAAGCTGTGAATTTTTTGAACTCTAAAGCATTGTCGGATCGAAACACTTTGATTTTTTGATCTGTGAGATTTCCAACTTGTTTATGAAAATGGACAAAAGTTTGGAAAGCATCAGAACGAGCAATAAGTGGAAAAACCCAAGTGTAATGATAAAAATCACCCATTATTAGAAGATAGTCACGATGACCAGACCTTGATATTGTTGGGGATACCCAAATATCTGACACAACCAAACTAAGAGGTTTGTCATAGACAGTACTACTTGCAGAAAAATATAACTTCTTGCTCTTACTAAGATGACAAGAATGGAAGAAATTAAATTGTTTATTGGAAACTAAAAGAGAGTTTTGAGAACAAATTTGAGACACAGTACGTAACATTGGATGCCCTAATCTTTGGTGCCAAACTTGGAAGGAGGAAGAGATGTGTGCTTGCGGTTTAACTGGCTTGTCTAGCATGTCAACGCCTTCAAAAATGTACAACCCATTCATATTCAGTCCTCGTAGCAGTATATTCCCCGTTTGCTTGTCCTTCACAATAAAATGAGATTTGTGAAACTCAAAATATACATCATTATCTTTACAAAATTGACAAACTGATAACAAATTGATTTTGATTTTAGGTACATGGTAAATGTTATTCAAACGAAAAGACCTTGAATTATATGTAAATGATGCATTACCAACATTAGCAATCTCAAGTGCATTACCATTACCAACATGAACCATTTCAGTTCCATCATACTCATGTGGGATTGTCATGTTGCTCACATCAGCAGTGAGGTGGTGAGTAGCTCATGTGTCAGTGACCCATTGATTTCCAGGTACACCATTTGGTAGAGCAATGTAAGCAGCAGGTTGTTTTTGATTGTTGTTTGGCTTGTAACGAAACCAACAACGATATGCTTGATGGTTGTCCTTCTTGCAGATTTGACACGGCCGTTCAAATTTTTGAGTTTTCTTCTGATTCGGCTGTGAACGACGATTAGAAGAATTGCTGTTGTTGTGTTGTGGTGGTCCACGATGTGCATTATTGTACTGCCTTTGAGACGATTTGCTGGAGGATCCATAGTTGGAAATAGAGACATTTGCAATAGGCTGTTGAATAGCAGAGAGATGCGGCTCCAACCTCATATCAAACGTTAGCAGATGTGCATAAAACGTTTGCATATCCATGTCTTCCACAGTGCTTAAGGCAGTGACAATGGGGTCATACGTCTGATTTAACCCATTGCTTATGCACTGTTTTTTCTCATCAGCATTAACAATATAACCAGTTGCTGCAAGCTAGTCAAATAATGTTTTAGCATCAGAGTACACTGGCTCGATTAGTTTATAATGACCAATCTGTCAAAGAATATTTCAAATCGAGAATGTGGTTTCATGGATCTAATGATTTTGATGTTCATATATTTTTAAGAACTATCTTGGAATCCATTGTTCAACTTCGTTCTCATGATTATGTTTCAAGGGTGGATCTACTAATAGGCAAACTTCGAAAAAATTTGAGCGGGAAGAAATATTTGCTTGTTATAGACGATGTGCAAAATAAGGATTTGGAGAAGCTTTTTTGAGGTTTTGAATCAGTTGTGCATTTTGGTTCGAAAGGAAGCACAATCATGTTTACTGCTCGAAGTGATGATTTCAGGGGGGATTTCCGCATACAAATTACAGAAGCTGACGGAGGATGAATGTTGGTCTCTTTTCAAACAAAGGGCTTTCTGGAGTGTTGATGGAGAAAAAGATATCCCAAATTTGGTTGCGGTAGGGAAGGATATCGCTAGGAAGTGTGATGGGTCGGAAATGGCGGCAAAATCTTTGGGAGGTTTGATGCAATCAAAGAAGGAAGAGCATGAATGGTTTCTGTCAGATATACTCATATTTGGGGTTTAAACTATGGAGATGGCAGAAGGATTCCTTCATCGACCATGTGACGATAATGATGGCTGCGAAATGGCAATGGAAGATATTGGTAAAGAGTACTTCAACAGTTTGTTATGGAATTCCTACTTTCAAGTTGCTGAAAAAGATAGGTTCGTAGAAATCAAAGTGTGCAAAATGCATGCTCTTGCATTAGCTCTTTCAGGTACTAATGAGTAATGATTGTGCAGAAGTAAAAGCAGATGAAATTGTAAATGTATCTTATGCGAGACGTTTATGGGTTGTTGATTCTGACAAAGATACATACGTCCATGCAAATCCTTTGGCGAATGTGAACAAATTACGGACTACTTTGAAGAACACCGAACGTGTTTTCATTCTTAATAAGCATTTGCAAGTGTTAGATTTAAGAAAGGAAGATGACATTCCAGAATTTCCACCAACGTATGTGTACCCATTTGGAGAAGACGCCTACTACTTTTCTTGTGCTCAAGACTTTAAAAGTACGGTCTAGCGATGCCATGGCGGTAAATTCCCTGACAAGCAACTTCACTTGTGAGGTAAGTGGAATTTCAGAACTCAAAGTTCTTCCACAATCAATGCTACAACCTCTCGCCTTGAGTCTTTCGCAATTTTGCGCTTCCCCAAGTTTTATGGTTCCTATCCAAACAGAGAAGCTGGAGAGACTGCTGAACTGTTGCAACCGCAATTTTTGAGCCCTCACATCTCTAGCTTCTCACCTAATATGCAGGTCCAAGGTTTGAATTCCCTCAAAAGACTAGTTATACAATATTGCAAGGGTTTGAAGTCTTGGCCAGAGACTATGCTGCATTTCACATCTCTAGAGGAACTTGAAATTAGTTTCTGTTTTGAGTATCGACATCCCCATTCATATTCTTCTCCGAGTAAATATGAAGAAGACCAAGAAGAGTGTACTCACATTTAACAACGATTTCCTTCGCTTCGAAAGTTGAAGATAAACAGAGGATGTAGTCTGAAAACGATTTCCTTAGCTTCGAGTGTCTTGAATTCACTCAGTTGTGCATCTATGAATGTGATGCTGGAGAAAATGATTCTTTGTTAATGTGTTTTATTTTTGGGATATTTTGACTTTGAGTCACAAAATAATGACCAAATTTGTTTGGGTCACCAATTTTTTTTAATTAGACTTTGGATCAAAGGACCGTTGTTGACTATTTTGACAAATCTATTAAATGGTTAAATGACTAAATATAATTTGGATTTGAGATTATTTACTAACTTCGCCATTTCAATGTGTACGGTTAAGATCATACTTAAAAACCTTATTTCCCTTTCATCTTCTTCTTCCTCCTTGCCGCCCCACCCCTACCCTGTAACAACCACTACCCCTACTATATCATGGCTATCAAGTGGCCGAGTGATGATGCGCCATTGTGGTGCAATATCGTCCGGGCTTGGCTAAAGTTTCAGATATGCGAGTGCATGTCGAGTTAAGGCTAGACTATGGCATGTGTCAAACTGGGTTTGGACATGGGCAATGACACGAGATTAGTGACAAGAGATGACAAATGAGTTTGGAAAGTAAACTATATGCATGAGGCATATAGGCATGCAAGCAAGACTTGCATTAGAACACTTGCATCATTGGCGTAATGATGCACAACCGTGATGGCGCAATATTTGGCTATTAAATGTGTTGATCATGGCCACAAGGCAAGATGACATGTCGGGGAACATGGCCTTGACGGTTTAGAGTTGGTTACTGAGTGGGTTTACTTTATGTTTTATAACTTGTAGGAAGGTCCGTTTGGCTAGTAAACGGTTTGGAAAAGATTGGCATAGTTAATGACTTCCACATGTAAAGTAAATTTGTAGCGCGCTTGCGGTTGGTTGTAGATAGATTTTTGTAAGGCTATAAAAGCCTTGATCTTGTGAAGCAGTTGGGTAATCCGGAACAAGAAGATTTGTAACCTTAAGTGTGCAATAAATAAAAAGGCTAAGGCCTGATTTAGAAAAGTTCTGTTGGTGCATATTCCCCTTTGGTTTTGGCTTATTGTTTATGCATCACGCGGTGTGTGCATTTGATTGAAGGATTGAAAGGTTTGTGAGCAGAACCTCACATTTAGTATGGACTGAATAGAGAATTAGTCAAGAAATTAAAGTATTGGCTAAGTGCGAGTTGTTTGAAATTGTCTTTGTGGAGCATAGTTTCCATTGTCAAGTTGGTTGTAGCATTTGGGTCTTTGCGAGGCTTTGTGACACCTACCACCATGCTTGATATAAAAATCCTCCAACTAAAATAGAATCTAAAATCACCAAAGATCGTTTTTTCAATTTCAATATTCTCAGCTAGGTAAACCTAGTAATTCCCATTTTTCAAAATTAACAATCCAAAATACCCAATCAAAGTAAAATTAACAAGCAATCAAAAAGAAAATCAACATTTTATGAAAACTCCATTACTGTATAGCATCTGAATTCATACGAAGAAGTTCAACAAGTGAATACTCACAAAGGAATCTAGGATTTAGATATTTTCATCTCCAGCAATTTTCATTTTGTAATGGGTTAAACTAATTTGTTGGATCTGATTAATTGGAGTCAGCTTTCTAAATAAAAGTTAAGAATCGAGAAGCAAGATTACAAGTGATACTCACAAAGGAATCTAGGGTTTGGATATTTTCATTTTTTGGTGTGTGACGACGGTGGATGTGTTTAAATGGTGGTCTGGTCATTCAGTCTACTATCAACGTGTTTAACAGTAGCATGAATTGAAGGAGGGGAGCTGGTGCCGGTTGTCTGGTTGTGCCGGAATTGGTGGTGGTGATGGTTGTGTTAATGGCGACTTAGATAAATTTAATTTCATTTAAAAAAATAAATAATTAAGTCACTTTTTTGTGACCCAAAATCAAAATATCCCATTATATTTTTGGTAGAATCGATTTAATGTTGAGAAAATGATTTTTTTTCTTTTTTATTGTGTGTTAACATTTGGGTCTTGGTTAGAACTGATCTATAGATAGATACTCATCTTCTATGAGTGAATGAAATACAAATCTTTAATCATTGCCTAGTGCGTATATGCATAACATAATAATAGCTCATGATATTATTCATACCATGAAACAAAAAGAAGGTGTTGGTGGTACAATGGCCCTTAAGTTAGATCTATCTAAAGCTTTTGATAAGGTTGAATGGTCTTTTCTTTTGAAAATTTTAGCTCAATTTGGTTTCAGCCATGATTTATGTAACTTAATCCATCAATGTATTGCTACCACTAGTATAAGTGTTTTACTGAATGGTTCTCCATGTCAAGAATATATTCCTTCTAAAGAAATAAGACAAGGAGACCCACTTTCTCCTTATCTCTTTATTTTGGCTATGGAATTTCTTTCTAGAAGATTGAGCTTTGCTGAAACTAACAAAGAGATTGCAGGTACTAAAGTTGCAAGAAAAGCTCCTTCCATCTCTCACCTATTATTTGCAGATGACATTAAGATCTTTGCTAAAGATGATATAAGGAACATTCTTGGTATTTTGAGCATCTTAAATGATTTTGGAAGCCTAATCTGTGAGACTCTCAACTTTGATAAATCTTGTGTCTATTTTAGTGGTAATATAGACCCTGATATTTGTGTTGATTTAGCTAAAGAGTTAAACATGAAACTTGTTAGTGACTCTGAAACATACCTTGGAGCCCCTCTTTTACTAGGTCACTCTAAAGTCAAATCTTTTGATCCCATAGTTCAATCCTTTGAAGCCGAGACTAAATAATGGATCGGTATTTCCACGAACAATCGGGTAGAACTACTCTAATCAAATGTTACGAACTCTCTTCCTACTTATCGGATATTTGTTTTAAGATTCCTGTCACTACTTTGGATAAACTAGATACTTTGCAAAGAAACTTCTAGTGGGGGCATAAAGCTAAAAAGGGTATAAAATTTATAGGCTGGCCTAATCTCCAAAAGTCTAAATAACTAGGTGGTTTAGGCTTTAGAAATCTTGAGATTTTCAATAGAGCTCTTATCTCTAAAATAGATTGGAAAATTTGTTCAAACTCTGAGGACTATTATGTTAAGATTTTAGAAGCTAAGTATTTCAGAACTTCTAATCCCCTTCACTTGGATAGTCTTAATGAGAAAAGTTCTTGGGTCTGGAAAGGTATTTACAGGCAAATCAACATTATCAAAGAGAATTATTTTTGGACTGTGAGATGTGGTACTAGAATTAAGATTTGGTTGGACAAATGGGTCATAGGTCTTAATCATCCTCCTACCCCTAAAAGTGGCTCTACTATTCCTTCTAATATTGATTATGTTCATGAGCTTTTTCTTCCATGCACTAGAACTTCGAATATTCAGCTTCTTCAGAAGCTTTTTGATATGGATGTAGTACATAAAATTTCTGCTATGTATATCCCTAGTACTGGGAATGATAATTTGAATTGGATACATGACAGGAAAGGCACTTTCACAGTAAAAAGTGCTTACAAAATCTGAGAGTAACCATTCTTAAATCAATGGCGGCATTCGGTTGGTGAGTAGTCAGGTTTGGAAATCTCTCTGGGATTGCAAAATACCTCATAAGGTAAAACTTTTTGTGTGGAAATGTCTTAAGGGTATTGTACCTTCTAGAGAAAACATTTCCAGATAAAAACAGGGTATCGATGTTCATTGTAGTGTTTGTAATGCTCCTCTTGAAACTGTTGAACATATGTTGCTTGATTGTCCTTATGCTAAATCTATTTGGTTGGGAGTTAGTGTGCAAACAAGTAATGTTAGAACTGTACATGGTAGCTTGTTTAACTGGATTGTTAGCTGGTTTAATACTAATATCTCTAACTCTGGTATCTCTACTACAGATCAGTTACACTACACATATCTTCTTATGATTACTATTTGGACTATTTGGAAAGACAGGTGTACTGTTGTTTTTCAAGGGAAATTCCCAGATAGAAAGTTTAGTATACAAAGTATTCTGAATTTACATACAGGTTGTAAGAAGAGTAATGATCTCATTCCTAACAATGCAGCTATTGCAAAATTGCAGTCTCATTGGGAAAGCCCTGAAATAGATTTTGCAAAAATTAATGTTGATGCTTATTTTTTTAAGGAAGATTTAACAGGGAGTATTGGTCTAATAGTAAGAGATTTTGCAGGGAAATGTCATGGAGTCAAGGGGATCTTCTACAATGGAGGAATGATTAAGGATAAAGAAGTGGAGCATTTGGATATGCAGCAATGCTTGAAGGCGGTGAAGTGGGCTATATCCAAGGATTTTTCAAAAGTCATTTTTGAATCAGATAATGAGTCTCTAGTTAAGGCAATAAAGGAAGACATTTCCTATGTTCATTGGCTAAATCAGGGTTTAGTTATGGATATTAAAGATTTATTTAGTAGTCATGTCAATTTTGTTTTTCAGTCAGTTAAAAGATCTAGGAATCGAGTTGCATATTTAATAGCTAAGAAGTGTAGAAGAGAAGGTTTTAGTTTTGATATGGTAGACAATTTTCCATCAGATATCATTTCATGGATACAAGATGATATCCTAAGGTGTACTACTTCAAGCTAATGAATACAATTCTTCTTTGAATCAAAAAAAAAAAAAACAGGTGTATAATTATGTACACATTAATCTTCAACATGTGTACAACTATGTACACATCACAACACACATTGAGAGCTTCTAGCTTGAGTAAAATAGGAACGCGATAATAATAAAGGTGCAGGAATCTGGATTTCTTTTATATAATTATGTACTTATCAATAAACAAATAGAATAACCAGGATGCAAAATAAAATAAATAAATAGAAGGGTGGAAATTCTTAAGTAATACCTTTTAAAAATGTTTCGTTTTGCATCTCGGCTTCCAATTGTGGAACCCAAAAAAGAATTAGTCATGACCTTTTTTCTCGGCCATTTCTGGAAAAACAAATGAAGAGAAATAAATAAATGAATCTACCCTTATTTATCCTAGTTAATTAATGTAAGAATACAATAACATGAGGTAATATATCTGCAAGAAGTCATAAATATCATTACGATGCCCATTTCATCACACCGGAAGGCCAAGTTTTTCATATATAAAACTAAAAAAGTCCATGTGGAATATACAAGAAGTCATATAAGTGGTGTACAAGGATATACACATCTTATAACAAGGACAAAAAAAAGTGCACTTCTATGTACACCGCATGTAGTTCGTACATAAATGCGTAGTAAAATGTCATATATTTCCACATGAATGAAAAACTGTTTAATAAGGATGTTTTTACCTAATTTCCTCGAGAGGTCATAACCGAGGTGCAACTTCACAAGAAATTTGATTGTATACAGCCTTGATGTACGCATTAGATCAATACAACAACACACATAAGAAACTAAATGATTCACATGCCTATGATGTACATCCAACTTCCGTATTACATTCCTGGGTTATATAACTAACAAATGACGCTTTAAAAGAATGCATCATGAGATGCACAACTAAGTGTGCACTGAAAACTAACATGTGTACAATTATGTGTACACATTAAGAAAACAGGTGTACAACTATGTACACACAAAAAATCGACGTGTGTACAATTATGTACACATTAAAAATCAAGACAAAAAAATAAGAAGTTTCTTCATGAAAATCCATATAAATAGGCTTTGGAAGCGATGTGAAAGTCTTCCCATGTTCACAAATATGGCTTCATAACTCTATTGTGTCAACTACGAAATTGACTTCTTTCTAGAATCATTCATTAGGACTATACAGGGGCTCATTATGTCCAGATGCAACCGTAAGAAGAGTGTAGTTCAAGTCTCTACAAGGAAAGTACAAGTGCCTTTTTTCTCTAAATTCTTAAACGATTAAAATGTCCACCTTACAAAGGCAGACCACAATAAGAGCTTCTATAGAAACAAAACTACATATTAGCAAATACTCATCTAAGGAATTATATGTCAAACTGATCAACAGGTGTACAATTATATGCACATTGAAAAAACACATGTGTACAATTATGTACACATTAAGAATCATGTGTACAACTATGTACACCTAAATAATTAACAGGTGTACAAATTTGTACACATTAATTACCCCCAATAATATGTGCCTAATTTCTCTAATTAGTTT
The DNA here is from genome assembly GCA_023529315.1 of Papaver bracteatum. Classification (NCBI taxonomy): domain Eukaryota; kingdom Viridiplantae; phylum Streptophyta; class Magnoliopsida; order Ranunculales; family Papaveraceae; genus Papaver; species Papaver bracteatum. The sequence goes on from JAJJWX010002336.1 coordinate 16,657, forward strand.
TCGATCCAATAAATTCAAACTTTTCTTTTTATGATATTTACCTCATTATGGTCACGAAGGAGAGTGGGAGGGTTGATCAGTGGGGATAAACTAATTGCTAGTAATCCTCGAGTCCTGAAATAACGAGCATCAGTTGAGGCTGGGAGGATCTCAGTCTTACCTAGCTTTCCATTATCTTTCTTTACCACCCCCCTCCATCCACTTCCACCATGGGTTAAACTTATCAGTAACAGTGATAAATGTTTTTTCAAAATTGTATCCCTGCTACTTAAACCGACAAAGATTAAAAACATAGTTTGTATACACCACATAATGCAAGTATTATTACAACTTTTTGAAACGTATTCTCATGATAAGCTAAAAAAAGAGCCTTATTATCGTGATTCTTAAGAACTCTAACAATTATAGTATTTCCATGGTACAATTAACGATTATCATGTGTACAATTATGTACACATTGACAATCAACAGGTGTACAACATTGTACACATTCACAATCAACATATATATAATTATGTACACATTAAGAATAAATATGAACTTACCACAGTATTACTAACAACCTTATGCTGTAATAATAACACAATGCGTGAAATGGAAGCTGAATTTCCAAGGTACGATCTTATGAGCTTGTCGACTAGAGTTACCCCTTGAGCACAACAGTTATACAATGAATTGCTAAATAGAATATATTTCGTAGTGGCTACATGGATTGCATTTTAGTGATTATTTTTCTTGTATATAATAGATAATGAAATTGAAAAAATTTCCTAGTTAATCACTCTTGAAAGGACCTTGGTACCTGGAACTAAGTAAGTGACCAGCTGCATTTTTTCGAGTGTAATGAGCATCAACTCATGTTGCATTAAGCAATGACCACAAAATTACAAACTTCTTTGTGCCTGAAATAGAGTTACTGGTCATTATCACATTCGCTGGAATTGATAAATTTTATTCAAAGAAACAATGTTGATAAGGAAGCTATCAAGAAACCATCAAATTGCGGCAAAGATATTAGATTTTTAGCACTGTGCTAAACAAAATTATAAATAAATGATACATTGAAGCCTAGAATGTCAATACAATTAGACTTCTTTTTGTTTGAAAAACTGTAAGACAAACACCCGCCCACATTTTCACTTGAACAGTTTGTGTTTTATGAATAACTTGGGATGAAAGAAGCACATTACCAACAATATGACTTCTAATCTTTATTTTTTTTTTGATTTTCTTTGGTCTTTCTTTTTCCCCTAATTTCATTAGCAGCTCATATTTTATACGGAGCATGACGGGTGTCGACTAACAACGATGATGAAATGAACTCTTTAAGAGAAACCAAAGAATCTTAAACATCTCTGATTAGTTGTTTAGGTACTCATAATCTAGAACATCTTAATTTATGACGATCTTACAAAACTGATGCTATTAGTTCACCTGTTGATTGAAGCATTCAACTTATCTTTCATATTTATTTATAAACTATGGATTTTTAGCTCATTCAGCTTTGATCATATGTTGCAATTACTTAATTTGGAAATCAACGTACGTATTATGCTCAAAGTTCGTAGAACTCATCCATAAAAGTTTCTTGCATGAACCACAATTACTACATTTCTAACTCTCATTACCATCAAATACAATAAATTATGTTCCACATATACCATAAATTTCTAAGCTACTGTCGATGCATTCACAATTAAAGAACACCAACCCAATTGCAAAAAATTTAACCTACTAATAAAATTCAATGATGACCATAACAAATTTTGAATCAGATGCACAAAAATGAAAACCAAAAATCAAATTAGGGTGAGATCTGACTACTACTTACATCCTTGAATTGTAAGAGTCCAATATCTCATAGATAAGAAACAGTTCTATGACAAATGACATCTTCTCCGAACGCATAAGATCCATGCTCAATAATCTGTCTATGACCTCCATTTTCCATCGACCAAAAAAAAAAATATTTCTCTAGATCTTCAAATCTGATGAAGAAAAAAGTTTAAAGAGTTTTTCTCTCTGTTTTTCTATGGGAGGGAGGGAGATAAACTCAAATTAAATCATAAAAACATGTTCTTATATTTTAAATTGCTTCCAAATGATGAAATCTTCAATTGATTTGATAAATTTTATCGATCTTTAGTTAATCTTCAAGAAAAGAAACTGATGACGACGATTTAGATTTTTCAAAGATGAATCCATTGTTGTTCGATAATCATTGAAACGACGAGACTGAAATTTCATTGAAACGAAGAGATTCAATTTTACAATTATTTTTTTTTCACTTAGAAGAGTTGTTTCCATGAAATGAAATGAAAACATGGAAACTGAATCACGAATAAGTGATACTACATTTAACCGAGGGGTATTTTTTCCCACGGAAAAATTAATTTTGGACTGAATCGTCCATGTTTGGATTAACCAGTACAAAATTTGGTAGATTTGGAACTCCTAGTACTAGGCTTGAGGAGACAAGACTAGAGTGTTCAAAGGCCAACTAAAATGGGACTAAACGTCAATTTCTACCACGAAAAAGCGCTAGATTTTGTACTTGTCCTGAAAAAAGGTTTCTTTCATAGTATGCATTGATCTTTGTGATTCGCCTTGGTTTTAACTGTTTTTGCCGATTCTGATTTGTTTTTCGCTAGAAAAATGAGAAAAATCGGAAGGCCGAGCTGAGTGAGCTTAAGGAGAAGTTTGAGAAATCTCAATGGGAGTTGGAGGTGATCAGAGGCTATGGTGGATCTTCCTCGCGTCAAGTGGAAAAACTTACTAACAGGCTTGCTCTGGTGAATGACGAGCTTGTTCAGACTAATAATGTTCATGAATAGTACAATGAGCGTATGGAGGCTAGGTATGCATTGCTGAAGCACCGCAACAAGGTTATTATCATTAATGATGGTCGTCAAGCGCAGTGGCAGTATAACCAAGTTTATCGAGAGGTTCATGACTTGATTACCACAGAAAACGGGCTTCCTACTAAAGAGTTTCCTCATATTCCTGTTCCTGAATACGAACCTGTCGAATTTGGGTCAAGCGACAAGGAAAACGTTATTGAAGGCGAAGTAGAGAGTGGATCTGAGAGCGAACAGTCTGGTTTAGAAGGTAAAACTGATGAAGGCGATGTTGACTCTGAGGGCGAAACCAATAAAATGGATGCTGAAGGTGACCAAGGCGAACATCAAGAACCTCAAGTTGCTCTTGAAGTGGAGAATGATCAGGAGGAAATCCCGCGAGCAGAAGATGAACACGTACATGAAGTTATCCATCAAAAACCTGATTCGTCTCTTAAGGGCGACATTCCTGATATTTCGCGAACCGAAATTGATGATTCTTCCCAAGTTGCTTCTCCTTTGCATGATTTGGATTATCTTTGGTTGTATTCTTTTAAACATTTCCATTCTTACTGTCGGAATGGTTTCTAGGCGCTCCCAAGCTTGGGGGGCATGACATGACTTTTTAATTGCATCTTCTTTCTCGTTCAAAAGTTCGAAAAATAGGACAAGTAACCGAAAACCGATGATAATCAAGCTTAATATAATGTCATTAATCTTATGCCAACCTATTAAATGAAAGCACGCTCTAAGGTATTTTAGGTATCTGACTGAGGAGGTGGAAAGCATATGAAATTTAGTATTCCCATACTTGCCTCTGTTTTCCACCTTCGAGGAGGGTTACCGCCTTAAATATTCTTAGTTTAACATGAAATATGTCATGTGAACGGTGCAAGTATTTACATATGTGGACTAAGTGATGTTGCGAAAACGAGTAGAGTGCGAATAATTGTCCGTAGCTTATGCGAATACCGGATTCATGCTTATGCGAATATCAGATTATGCGAATATTAAATTTAGGCGAAATTTAAATTTATACTTTCCCCTTATTTGGTTGTCGTTGTTGGTAATGTTCGCCCTCTGTGTTTCGCCGTGTCTTTTGATTGTGTACTTCTTGGTTGTGATGTCTCAACTTTCATCGTGTTCCTTTGCAATTTGTATTCGAGTGACTTTTGGTGAAGTTTCCTAAAGGTCTTATTTTCCTCCCAAGTAAGGTCTTATTGCCTTCCCTTGCATATATATAACTTAAATAAGCCAAGTTTCCTAAAGGGCTTATTTGTAACATAATCGGTCTTCTAATACATTTTTAAAGTCTGATTCTGGAGGTAGTTTGATGCAGCTTTTAGAGAATCTGTTTATACTACAACTGTTGTAAACCGATTCTAAATTCAAACAAGAATCGGTTTACGAAGGAACTATTATAAACTGATTTTGAACAACACTTTTCTAGGATTCTTTCAGAATCGGTCTTTGAGGACGATAATGTAATCCGATTTTGTGAAGAAAAAGTTCTGTAAGAACACACAATTTTTAACTCAATAATCAGATTATATAGATGCACTAATAATTCGATTCTTGATTTCTCTACAAATACGAACTTGAACCCAGAATCGGTTGATGTGTGCATTAACGTAAACCGATTGTGGTTGATGTTCATCACATCAACCCATAATCGAGTTATGTAGGTGCACAATAAAAACCGATTGCTTGTAACATCAACCACAATCGGACTAATATGGTGCACACATACACCGATTCTGGGTGGATTTTCAGAAAAATTTGATGAGTGAATTTCAAAGATTTAGAGGTAAATCATTGTAGAGTACCTCTTAGAAGGAATGGATTAAAGGGATTTAACTCAATCACTTGAATTGTTTGTTTTTGAGTTTTTTTTCAAAACCCAAAAAGAAATTAGATTTCAATTGTTGTTTGTGATTCATTAGGTTTTAGTTTTGATTTTGATGGTAATTGAAAAAAAAAATGACTTTTGATTGATGATGTTTCTATTTGTTAATTAAGTGATTATGATTTTGTATTTGTATTAAAATAATTAAGGTTTCTTTCAAGGTTAATTTAGTATATTTATCATCATTTACACACCCCATATCCTACTATTTAGGTTGGTTGAAGTAATTCATAGGATAATCACCATAGACCCCAATTTAACTAGGATAATTATGCATTTTGGAATTTAAATCCTTTTCGTTTAAACTAATTACGGACAAATACAATAATGAAAACAACACAAAAATATAATTAAATAAGAATTTTCGATCTACAATTTTTTTTTGTTTGACTTTGAACCGATCTACGAATATACTTAGTATTATAAACCTCAACTGGAATTCCAGATCGCCAGAGGACAAATTATGGTTCTTGAAGTCGAAATTCGAGTCCCCTCTTTGACCATTTCCAAAAAACATAAAATATTTGTTTTTATAACGGAAAATGAGTCATTTGTCCAAATATTTTTAAAACATGATTTTAATGGACGAGTAAAAATTAGTATGGGTGAAATGAACACAAAAAAAAAGCAAGGATAAAACTTTCATCCTGGCTTAAACTTAAAAAATAGCGATTAAGTCTTTTTCATCCAGGAATTATTGATTTTGGTTTATTTAACCAATTTTGTGTTTTATAATTATTAAATTATTCGGATGAGTAGAAAAAATTCAAACAACATATATAAACATATTTATTATATATCTTAAATACTGCAATATCTTTGATTGAGATCACCCAACCCACTACTTTTGCTTTCTCTATAGACAAAGTACTACTTCACCATCACCACCATCCCAGAAGAAAAAAAAAGTGAAAATGAAAAGAGTTTCTCTTATTTGCATTCTTCTCATTCAATTTTCTTCATTTTTCTTTGTAAACTCTCAGTCAGATTCTTGTGGTTCTAATAGTAATTTGACTCTGAAAGGTGTTCCTTTTGATACAACTACTCTAACTTGTTTCCCTCTTTGGACTAGTCATGATTATATCCTTTGAGTAAGATTTTTCATTCCATTTTCACTTATTAGTTCTTGAATCGTTCTTACACTTATTAGTTCTTGAATCGTTCTAAATTTGTCTTCTACACCTGTTTTTCGTGTTCTTGACGAAACTGTTTATTATTTTTGATGCGACAGTATTCAAAAACAGGATCAGACGAATGGAACTTCCTACTATCAGCCCCAAGCACCAATATTAATTATGTTGCAATTGGATTTTCAACAAGCAGGCAAATGATAGGGAGTAGTGCCATGGTGGGGTGGATTGGCAATAATAATATTGGTATTGCTAAACAATATTACTTAAGGCGATAAACGATCAAATGCAGTTTTCCCAGACCAGGGAAATTTAACTCTAGTCGATAAATCATCACCCGTGATTATATCACAAAACTCGAGGTTATATATTGCATTTCAATTGAAAACTGTCCAACCGATAAGGAACGTGGTTTATTCGATTGGGCTGGATGGTGTGCTGCCGAATTCAAGGTTCCAATTAACACAACATGCCGGCCAAGGAAGTACGATAATCAATTACGGAGGGGAAGCTGAGGAACCAACGCCAGAAGCTGCAGAACCAATGTCTTCATCTTCAAGCAGGCAACTTCCTAAGGCTATTTATGTTGATTTTTACGTATTCGTTGTAAATTTACTTTTTATTACATATTATTACTTGTAAGTTTACCTTTTAAATTAATATTGTGCCGTAACATCATGCAGCGGATATATAATAACGTTTTCTGTTTTGGTACTAATCTTAGCATGTAATTCGGTTGTTTTCGTGTATTTTTAGTTGTCATGTTTATTTCGTAGAAAATGGGTTATATGGCCAAAATTACAAGTTTTAAATATATGGATTTCAAAGAATTAAATCCGGGTCAAATATCCAAAGGAATCTTTTAATGGAGAGACTAATTTACCCTGCCACATCCACAAAATCATATCCCGTCTATTTCTCCGTCGCTCCACTATCATCTCTCTCCCAAATCAACAGAAAAACTACAGACTTCATTTTTTTCCATTACGCCAACGGAGAAAGTATAAACTCCATCTTTCTCCACCATCAAACAGGTGAACATCAAATTGTTATTCATGTCTTTGCCATACTAAAATCTAACTTGAAATTCTCAAATCCCAATTTATATATGGCCCGAGGTTTCCATGGTACAACCGTAAAAATCAATCACCAACAACTGTTGTGTATTATAATTATAATAGAGATTAGAACTAGTGTACTCTGAAATCAACAATTTGTGGATACCCAAGCAGCGTGTAATTATGAATATTAGGAAATCTCATTGGTCACGTATTCATAAAGATCAACTTGTCACCAATTGCTTGTCTATCATTCGCATTTTTCCACTAATAATATATATAAATACCCATTACCGACCTTAGAAGAACAAACACTAAGCCTTAAAATTGGTTGAATATGGTTTGGATTCAACCAATTACTGATTGAATCAATAATCAACCATGATTTGTTTTCATCTCAGTACAGCAACGTATGGTTTAGATTAGGTTCAATTTGGTCTATTTTCAAACTGGGATGAATTTGGTTTCACCTTCATCTAAACTAGGATGAAATTCGTTTAATCTTGGTTTCACCTAAGTTTATACCAGGATGTTACTCGGGTATCTTCTAAACTAGCATGAGTCTGAATATTATCCTGTGATAATAAAACTGGTTTCATTTAAAGTAATGTTAGGATGTAACCTGTTGTCATCTAGAATTAACATTGGATGTAGTTGGTTTTGCATCTGTTGGTGTACCTAATTCTAATGATTAGGTTGTAAAGAAAATGTGTTGGATGAAACTGGTATATATTCAGAACGGTTGTATTATTTCATTCTGTTAAATCATTTGCGCAAATACTTTTGTTGTTTTGCGCAAATGATTATAGTAGTAATTTAGTATATGGATGAGTGTCTATGGCATTGAAATGATGTGGATTCTTATATAGTGTACTTTGCAATATATGCGATTGTATATATTGGTGGTCTTAATTTTAATTATTATGGGACTAATATCAGCGTAAAACTCCTTGTATTTGATTCTTTAGACCATGTTAACATGTATAATATATAGGATGTATGTTGGTTTCATTTGATACCTGCAGAAACTTAGTTTCATCTAGCTCTAATGTATAGGATGTAATTGGGTTTCATCTGATTAATGCAAAAACTGGTTTTCATCTAGCTTTGAAGATAGGATGTAATTGAGTTTCATCCATATTTTAAAATATAATTTAACTTGGTTTTATGCCAAATTGTTGCGAGAGCGATGGCAAGAAGAGTAAGAAGAATGATGGCGCTGAAAGAAGAACCAAGAATAAGCATGATGTGAACGTGGGTATTGAATCAAGCACCAAGAATATGGATGATGTGGATGCCGAAAACATGAAACCGACAGTTGAGTTGCTGGGTTCACTAGTATTTACGGAAATACAAGAGGCTGCATTAAGGAAGACAAAATTATTTTGATGTATTTAGGTTGTTTTAAAAAAATTATTAATGTAGGATACTCATTTGGAAGTACTTTCTTTTGTTGTTGAACTCTTTCTTCGCATACATTTGTGATCAGTGGATCTTTGTTAATTCAAAATACCTATTGATGTTTCTGAAAAATGCACATACTTCAATTTCCTTATATTTGTGTTTGAATATGCAGAATGAAACTGGTTTCATCATGTATAAAACTATTTTCGAGTTTTTATTAGGTTCTGAGTTGAATATCTGAGATGAAACCGGTTACATCTAGCACATACAAAACTGCAATTTTTGTCGAGAATGTAACCGGCTTGGATGAAACCCGATTACATCTAGCTCCAATAAAAGCGCAATTTTTTGTCGAATGTAACCAGGCTTGGATGAAAGCAGTTACATCCTAGCCCGTATAAAGCTCGCAATTTTTGTCGAATGTAACAGAGCTTGGATGAAACCGGTTACATCTAGCTCCATAAGCGATTGCATTCAAGTCAATGAAAGCGAAAAAGAATGTACAATGAAAATTGAAAAAAGATTCATAATACAATTAAAGTTAAACAAGTACACCATGTACTTGCATGAACTTGTAATAATCGTTAACCATTAGATACTTGCCCTATGCTTGACAACCCATTTAAGTCTCCCATCCGCTACTTGGTTGCAACAAGAAGTAACATGCTGAGTATAGCAAAATAATTTCCAACCGCTCCAGGTGGGATATGAAACTGCAAGAGAGGGCCTCACCTCATAGATGGACAATATGTCGAGACGCTATGAAATCATTTCTAGTTTCTCAATGCTTACCAGCATATTCTCTTCTTTCCCAAGCTGCGACAAACATCAAAATCAACTTAACTCCCCTAAACATTGCACCTGCAACAAATGTCTCAGCACAAAGAATGAGCTTTAACCATTGTTGTTTATCAGCGTCAAATCTTAGTCCTCAACTTCACACTTAATTTCAGCCGTGACCACCTTGTTCACTTGTTCATCCACCCTAGGAAGATGAATGGCATTCTCTCCGGATTTCCTAGCTGCCTGAAATTTTAAGACAACATTTTTTGACGTTATGACCAAATTATGAATGAATCTCATCAAAAAAATAAATAAAAAAAATCCCTTCCTAGAGGGCAACAAATTGGCTTCATACTTCAAATCAAATTATAAAAAAACAAACTAATGCCTTTCAACGGAAAACATATAGTCTAACCCCACCCATTTGAACCCTTAAAATCCAGTAAAACGGTAAAACTTGCGAAGCCCTGCCTAGACGGAAACAAATTGGCTTTGTACTTTAAATCAAATTATAAGAAACACACTAATGTTTTTCAACGGAAAACACAAGTCTACCCACACCCATTTGAACCCTTAAATCCAGCAAAGAGGACATCCTCATTAAAACTCCACTCTTATAATGCGTTCTACTGACAACATAGAACTCATGTTTCTCGAAATCAACTTTGAAGTTTAAACAAAAAATATATCTAGCAGCATCACTAATGATTTGTAAATACATATATGAAAGTCCTCGATTCGGTTTCCCTTAATGAATATGGTAATTTTAGGTAATTTTAAGTGCCCAAAACCCAGATTACACACTAAATTAAGAGTTCAATAAATGAATTAGTACCTGAACTGGGCGGAGAACTGTGTCAGTTAATTGAGGTGGGGGGCTCTTGAGAACACCAGAATCCCACTCCCCACATTTAGATTCCCCATTCCGGAAGGTGTAAACACAGAATCCCTGCTTCCTGCCTTCATGCCAGGACCCCTCATAGCAGTTCCCATTGGAAAAGTGATATACTCCAAATCGATGGATCTTATCTCCAAAATGCTCTTCTGAGTACTTATCTCCATTCCTGCATTATAGTTCAGTTTTCCAATCAGTACATCAATTTCACTCTCTACCACCGTTTAAAAGTAAAAACATGCAAAGTTCTTCTATATGAATTATGAAACACGAAATCAGACTTCTCTTAAAAATACTATTGATCCAAAATTAGCAAGAAAGACCATCAACCAGGCACCAGCCGGTTAACATCTCCATGTAGATCATTTTGCATTCGATTCAACCAAAACACTGAAATCCACGAGCATCAGCATCAGTACCAGCACATTCGAATCCATGTAATTCCTAACATGCATCTATCAACTGAACTCCACCAACAACAAAACTTCATCTCAATCGCCACCATAAACAACAGATTCATCTCCAATTCCTTCTCCTCAAATGTGGAATTCTCCTCAACCTGCAACTGTGCCTTGCTGCAACCTGTAATACTCAGTACTCGAATCCATCTTCTCATCTCATGTCAGCATTGAACTTCAAATTCATCATTTTCTCTCAAATTCGATTCAACCCCTCTCTATCAATTTCACCATCAAACCAATACTTATGTCTCCTTTAATTTCTCGTCAATTTCAGAAACCCATCGATGTAGCCCATGAAAAATAACAGCAGCAGCTCTGTTTTCCTCCTAACTTCCATTTCACAGATCTGAACCACCATCATCAAATTCATCAAAGGTTAAAGGGTTACTTTAGGTAAAAGACATTTTTTTATTTTTATTTTTAAGGTGAAATATTCATTTTGGCTAAATGAACAATATTTTTTTTGAATTTTTGGCTATATGAACAATATCTAAACCTAGCAATCTATTTCACTTTAAAGGAATTCTTGTTTTTGGTATTTTTGACCAATTTTGTGTTTATTTTGTGTTGTAAAACCGAAACATTAAAGGTGACTTACCAATCTAATTATATACATCCACCACAATACAAGTTCTAATTCTCGGATATCCTTCATGAGGTTCGGTTAAGGTTAAGATCTTATGCTTGCTTTGTGAGAATATGGGAAGGGGAGAGGCCGATGCAAGTGCTAAATTACATCATTAAAAAAACACGACAGCACACTTGTATGGTGAGCGAGAGACCAATCCAAGAGTATTCTGTAATGAAAAGATAGTGTATTGATTTTTAAGAAACTAAAACTCTGGCCGCTGCATGTAATAATGCACCTACCAAAAAACAACACATCTTGGTGAATGTCTTCTTAAGTAAAATTCTAGGAGATATGGTAAGAGTTAGAAAATGATTTTGGGGAATGACTTCCATACTTGAAACAGTGGAGTCGACTTGATATGTAAAGAGAAGAATTACAATAATGGTTGTTACAACTATTCAACCTATTCAAAAGCAGCAGATGCTATTTTATTGTTGACTAAAGAACCGTAAAACTAATCTAAAGTAGATGCACAATACTCGGTCTTTCCTTCACACGGCATTTTATCTGTTTTGATTGAGAGTCCTCAACAGATGGGTCTCTATCCTTAACACCGCCCCTCAAGCTGTGCTTCAGTTGGTGACGGCGTGCAACTTGCTTCGAATAATCTGGAACCTGGGTGCAGCCAAACCCTTGGTAAATATATCCATAAGTTGATCTCTTGAGATAATGAATCGCACATGTAGTTTCTTCTCTGTAACTCGTTCTTTGACAAAGTGATAGTCGATTTCGATATGCTTTGTCCTAGCATGAAACACCGGATTTTTCGGTGAGATACGTTGCCCCCATGTTGTCACACTAAATCATAGGCGTAGAAGTTGTAACTCCTAATTCTTTCAGCAAATATTGAATCCATATTACTTCCGAAGTTTCAATTGAAACTCCCCGATCTCTGCTTCGTACTTGATTTGGACACTGTCTTACGCTTAGTGCACTCCATGAAATTAGCTTTCCACCAAAGTAAATGCAGTAACCGCTAGTCGAACGTCTGTCATCCAAGCTGCCAGCCCAGTCCGCATCGAATAAGCTTGGAGTGAAAAATCTACTGAACTTCGCAGATGCAACCCAAAGTTCACTGTACTTTTGAGATAACGCTAAATTCTCTTTACCAACTCCCAGTGCTCGACATAGGGGTCATGCATATAATGAAAAACTTTGTTTATAGCAACAGAGATATCTGGTCATGTCAGATGAAGATATTGCAGTTCACAAACAACGCTGCGATATAATGTAGGATTCTCAAATTTAGTTGTACCAACACGTTGAATTTTGGAATTAGGAGCAAGTGGAGTACTAAATGGTTTTACTCCATCTAGCTTAGTTCACGAGAATATCAGTAACATATTTTCTTTGTGTCAATACCAGCTCCTTATTATCACGTAGAACCTCAACTCCCAGAAAGTAGCTCAAATCTCCCATGTCTTTCAAGGAAAAAGCACCACCAAGATTTTTTTATGAGTTTCTGAATATGAGAAAGATCTGAACCTGTGACAATAATGTCGTCAACATATATTAGGACGTAAGTAATTGACTCCTTGGTCTGCAAAATAAAGAGAGAACTATCTGCGATAGAACTCTTAAACGCTAGTTGTTGCAAGTAAGTGCTAAGATTTGAAAAACAGGCCCGCGACGCCTGTTTAAGTCCATAGAGTGACTCATGAAGTTTGCAGACATGGTTTGGATAGTCTGGATCAACATATCCAACCGGTTGATGCATATAAACATCTTCTTCTAACTGACCATGAAGAAAAGCATTCTCCACATCAAGCTGCTTTATATGCCATTGATTCATAACTGCAATTGACAGTACAAGACGTATTGTGCACGGATTTATTACTGGACTGAAGGTTTCACCATAGTCTAAACCTTCCTGTTGGTTATAACCCTTTGCCACCAAGAGAGCTTTATACTTATCGATACTACCATCAGGATTTTGCTTGACCCGATACACCCATTTCGAAACAACAATATTCATGCCGTTCTCGTATTTCAACAGAGAAAAGGTTCTATTTTGAATTAATGCATTCATCTATACATCCATAGCAGCTTTCCACTTTGGATTTTTTGCAGCTTCAGTGTAAGAAGTTGACTCCATGTAATCAGCATCTGGAAGAGGGTGTTTAGAGGCTGTCAAGCATAACTTATTAATTGGTTTTACTATGCCATCTCGTGACCTGGTCACCATTGAATGCCTGACAATTTCTTGTTGGACTGCAGCAGCATCAGTGTCACTTTGCTGTACAACGGCTGAAGTTGTGGACAAGGCTGAGTTGGTGGGACTCACTTCTTCTGAGATATCATGGTGTTCAGCCGTTGACTGAGGCGTAGAACTTGCAGACAAAGTCCGTGAAATATCTAGTGAATGCACTGGTGATTGGATAGGAGTATGTAATACCTCATCTGGCACAGCAGAATGACTAAACGGTGGTGACAACAACATACTAGTGCTAGATGGAAAATTACCTTGACTAAGCAACGAAGCTTTCTGCTTGAGAGACTGAAAAGGGAACGATCCTTCTTCAAACCTAACATGGCGAGATACGTAAAGTCTATAGGTTTCTCTATGCAGACATAAGTAGCCTTTATGCACATTACTGTACCCTAAGAATACACATGGAAGTGACCTGGGTTCTAGTTCTGTGGCATTATATTGTCTAAGACATAGATATGCTAAGCAGCCGAACACACGGAGAAACTTGTAATCGGGTTTCAAACCATAAAGAAGCTCTAAAGGAGTTTTAGATTATGTCACTGATTTTGGTAATCTATTGATTAGGTAGGTGGCAGTTGTAAAAGCATCAGCCCAGAAGATTTTGGGCATATGCGCATGAAATAACAAGGAAAGACCAGATTCCGTGACGTGCCTAATGCGCCTTTCATCTCATCCATTTTGAGGTGAGGTATGGGGACATGAGAACCGATGTTGGATGCCAGATGCATTTAGATAAGCTGTGAATTTTTTGAACTCTAAAGCATTGTCGGATTGAAACACTTTGATTTTTTGATCTGTGAGATTTCCAACTTGTTTATGAAAATGGACAAAAGTTTGGAAAGCATCAGAACGAGCAATAAGTGGAAAAACCCAAGTGTAATGATAAAAATCACCCATTATTAGAAGATAGTCACGATGACCAGACCTTGATATTGTTGGGGATACCCAAATATCTGACACAACCAAACTAAGAGGTTTGTCATAGACAGTACTACTTGCAGAAAAATATAACTTCTTGCTCTTACTAAGATGACAAGAATGGAAGAAATTAAATTGTTTATTGGAAACTAAAAAGAGAGTTTTGAGAACAAATTTGAGACACAGTACGTAACATTGGATGCCTAATCTTTGGTGCCAAACTTGGAAGGAGGAAGAGATGTGTGCTTGCGGTTTAACTGGCTTGTCTAGCATGTCAACGCCTTCAAAAATGTACAACCCATTCATATTCAGTCCTCGTAGCAGTATATTCCCCGTTTGCTTGTCCTTCACAATAAAATGAGATTTGTGAAACTCAAAATATACATCATTATCTTTACAAAATTGACAAACTGATAACAAATTGATTTTGATTTTAGGTACATGGTAAATGTTATTCAAACGAAAAGACCTTGAATTATATGTAAATGATGCATTACCAACATTAGCAATCTCAAGTGCATTACCATTACCAACATGAACCATTTCAGTTCCATCATACTCATGTGGGATTGTCATGTTGCTCACATCAGCAGTGAGGTGGTGAGTAGCTCATGTGTCAGTGACCCATTGATTTCCAGGTACACCATTTGGTAGAGCAATGTAAGCAGCAGGTTGTTTTTGATTGTTGTTTGGCTTGTAACGAAACCAACAACGATATGCTTGATGGTTGTCCTTCTTGCAGATTTGACACGGCCGTTCAAATTTTTGAGTTTTCTTCTGATTCGGCTGTGAACGACGATTAGAAGAATTGCTGTTGTTGTGTTGTGGTGGTCCACGATGTGCATTATTGTACTGCCTTTGAGACGATTTGCTGGAGGATCCATAGTTGGAAATAGAGACATTTGCAATAGGCTGTTGAATAGCAGAGATGCGGCTCCAACCTCATATCAAACGTTAGCAGATGTGCATAAAACGTTTGCATATCCATGTCTTCCACAGTGCTTAAGGCAGTGACAATGGGGTCATACGTCTGATTTAACCCATTGCTTATGCACTGTTTTTCTCATCAGCATTAACAATATAACCAGTTGCTGCAAGCTAGTCAAATAATGTTTTAGCATCAGAGTACACTGGCTCGATTAGTTTATAATGACCAATCTGTCAAAGAATATTTCAAATCGAGAATGTGGTTTCATGGATCTAATGATTTTGATGTTCATATATTTTTAAGAACTATCTTGGAATCCATTGTTCAACTTCGTTCTCATGATTATGTTTCAAGGGTGGATCTACTAATAGGCAAACTTCGAAAAAATTTGAGCGGGAAGAAATATTTGCTTGTTATAGACGATGTGCAAAATAAGGATTTGGAGAAGCTTTTTTGAGGTTTTGAATCAGTTGTGCATTTTTGGTTCGAAAGGAAGCACAATCATGTTTACTGCTCGAAGTGATGATTTCAGGGGGGGATTTCCCGCATACAAATTACAGAAGCTGACGGAGGATGAATGTTGGTCTCTTTTCAAACAAAGGGCTTTCTGGAGTGTTGATGGAGAAAAAGATATCCCAAATTTGGTTGCGGTAGGGAAGGATATCGCTAGGAAGTGTGATGGGTCGGAAATGGCGGCAAAATCTTTGGGAGGTTTGATGCAATCAAAGAAGGAAGAGCATGAATGGTTTCTGTCAGATATACTCATATTTGGGGTTTAAACTATGGAGATGGCAGAAGGATTCCTTCATCGACCATGTGACGATAATGATGGCTGCGAAATGGCAATGGAAGATATTGGTAAAGAGTACTTCAACAGTTTGTTATGGAATTCCTACTTTCAAGTTGCTGAAAAAGATAGGTTCGTAGAAATCAAAGTGTGCAAAATGCATGCTCTTGTGCATGATCTTGCATTAGCTCTTTCAGGTACTAATGAGTAATGATTGTGCAGAAGTAAAAGCAGATGAAATTGTAAATGTATCTTATGCGAGACGTTTATGGGTTGTTGATTCTGACAAAGATACATACGTCCATGCAAATCCTTTGGCGAATGTGAACAAATTACGGACTACTTTGAAGAACACCGAACGTGTTTTCATTCTTAATAAGCATTTGCAAGTGTTAGATTTAAGAAAGGAAGATGACATTCCAGAATTTCCACCAACTTATGTGTACCCATTTGGAGAAGACGCCTACTACTTTTCTTGTGCTCAAGACTTTAAAAGTACGGTCTAGCGATGCCATGGCGGTAAATTCCCTGACAAGCAACTTCACTTGTGAGGTAAGTGGAATTTCAGAACTCAAAGTTCTTCCACAATCAATGCTACAACCTCTCGCCTTGAGTCTTTCGCAATTTTGCGCTTCCCCAAGTTTTATGGTTCCTATCCAAACAGAGAAGCTGGAGAGACTGCTGAACTGTTGCAACCGCAATTTTTGAGCCCTCACATCTCTAGCTTCTCACCTAATATGCAGGTCCAAGGTTTGAATTCCCTCAAAAGACTAGTTATACAATATTGCAAGGGTTTGAAGTCTTGGCCAGAGACTATGCTGCATTTCACATCTCTAGAGGAACTTGAAATTAGTTTCTGTTTTGAGTATCGACATCCCCATTCATATTCTTCTCCGAGTAAATATGAAGAAGACCAAGAAGAGTGTACTCACATTTAACAACGATTTCCTTCGCTTCGAAAGTTGAAGATAAACAGAGGATGTAGTCTGAAAACGATTTCCTTAGCTTCGAGTGTCTTGAATTCACTCAGTTGTGCATCTATGAATGTGATGCTGGAGAAAATGATTCTTTGTTAATGTGTTTTATTTTTGGGATATTTTGACTTTGTGTCACAAAATAATGACCAAATTTGTTTGGGTCACCAATTTTTTTTAATTAGACTTTGGATCACAGGACCGTTGTTGACTATTTTGACAAATCTATTAAATGGTTAAATGACTAAATATAATTTGGATTTGAGATTATTTACTAACTTCGCCATTTCAATGTGTACGGTTAAGATCATACTTAAAAACCTTATTTCCCTTTCATCTTCTTCTTCCTCCTTGCCGCCCCACCCCTACCCTGTAACAACCACTACCCCTACTATATCATGGCTATCAAGTGGCCGAGTGATGATGCGCCATTGTGGTGCAATATCAGTGGCTTGGCTAAAGTTTCAGATATGCAGAGTGCATGTCTGAGTTGCAGCTAGACTATGGCATGTGTCAAACTAGGTTTGGACATGGGCAATGACACGAGATTAGTGACAAGAGATGACAAATGAGTTTGGAAAGTAAACTATATGCATGAGGCATATAGGCATGCAAGCAAGACTTGCATTAGAACACTTGCATCATTGGCAGAATGATGCACAACCGTGATGGCGCAATATTTGGCTATTAAATGTGTTGATCTGGCCACAAGGCAAGATGACATGTGCGGGGAACATGGCCTTGACGGTTTAGAGTTGGTTACACGAGAGTGGGTTTACTTTATGTTTTATAACTTGTAGGAAGGTCCCGTTTGGCTAGTAAACGGTTTGGAAAAGATTGGCATAGTTAGCTGACTTCCACATGTAAAGTAAATTTGTAACTGCTTGCAGTTGGTTGTAGATAGATTTTTGTAAGGCTATAAAAGCCTGATCTTGTGAACGGATTGGGTAATCCGGAACAAGAAGATTTGTAACCTTAAGTGTGCAATAAATAAAAAGGCTAAGGCCTGATTTAGAGAAAAGTTCTGTTGGTGCATATTCCCCTTTGGTTTTGGCTTATTGTTTGTGCATCACGCGGAGTGTGTGCATTTGATTGAAGGATTGAAAGGTTTGTGAGCAGAACCTCTGTTTAGTATGGACTGAATAGAGAATTAGTCAAGAAATTAAAGTATTGGCTAAGTGCGAGTTGGCTGAAATTGTGCTGTGGAGCATAGTTTCCATTGTCAAGTTGGTTGTAGCATTTGGGTGCTGCGAACCTGTGACACCTACCACCATGCTTGATATAAAAATCCTCCAACTAAAATAGAATCTAAAATCACCAAAGATCGTTTTTTTCAATTTCAATATTCTCAGCTAGGTAAACCTAGTAATTCCCATTTTTCAAAATTAACAATCCAAAATACCCAATCAAAGTAAAATTAACAAGCAATCAAAAAGAAAATCAACATTTTATGAAAACTCCATTACTGTATAGCATCTGAATTCACACGAAGAAGTTCAACAAGTGAATACTCACAAAGGAATCTAGGATTTAGATATTTTCATCTCCAGCAATTTTCATTTTGTAATGGGTTAAACTAATTTGTTGGATCTGATTAATTGGAGTCAGCTTTCTAAATAAAAGTTAAGAATCGAGAAGCAAGATTACAAGTGATACTCACAAAGGAATCTAGGGTTTGGATATTTTCATTTTTTGGTGTGTGACGACGGTGGATGTGTTTAAATGGTGGTCTGGTCATTCAGTCTACTATCAACGTGTTTAACAGTAGCATGAATTGAAGGAGGGGAGCTGGTGCCGGTTGTCTGGTTGTGCCGGAGTTGGTGGTGGTGATGGTTGTGTTAATGGCGACTTAGATAAATTTAATTTCATTTAAAAAAATAAATAATTAAGTCACTTTTTTGTGACCCAAAATCAAAATATCCCATTATATTTTTGGTAGGATCTGATTTAATGTTCGAGAAAATGATTTTTTCTTTTTTATTGTGTGTTAACATTTGGGTCTTGGTTAGAACTGATCTATAGATAGATACTCATCTTCTATGAGTGAATGAAATACAAATCTTTAATCATTGCCTAGTGCGTATATGCATAATATAATTTTGTAAACATAAAATTTTAATTCCTTAAACGTTCTTTTTCTTAGCGGGGAAGTTATTAAAAATAATTTATGACAACTTTATATGCAGTTCAATGCTTAGTTGTTTCTTTCCTTTATAAAAATCTTATGATTAATTGCGCACCATATATTTTTTGTCATTAATCAAGTTTATTCTCTCATACTCCACCTTATGTCAAATCCATTTTTACTGATTATAAAAGCAAATGATTTCTTCTTTCCAAAATTTACCAGAGCAAGCTACAATTCATTTTTTTTTTCTTTCCCTCGTTTCACTTTGTTGTATGCTACATGTGTTTATTTCTCGTCCTACATCTTGCTGTTGAGTTTGAAGTTAGATTACAATTTATATCGGACAGTTCTATCCTGGACACATCTTCGCTGCTGGGATAGTCTCAGACGATTGTGTTAGAATTGATTTGCAATAATCATCCTTTAGCTATTAAATCAAATTTCAATATTCTTCCAAACTTCTCTCACGGCAACTCAAGATTTCAACCAAAAAAAGGTATAACGACTATTTTCTTTGCATATTCTTGTAAAAAGAAAATTTTCACTAGTTTCTTAATAAATATTTTTAATCAACTTTCCAAAACAATGATTACTTCCACAAATTTAGTTTGTACTATGACCAGGAAGGCGGTAATTTCTCAATCACAAACAGACACTTGAAACTTTTCATCAATACTCATACCTTGACAAAAAAAATAATTAATAATTTCTTTGAATTTCAAGGAGTTTATATCCACAACAGACTTATCATCTGATATCTTCAAATCTATGAACTTATCAACTTTAAATTACTTGCTCCTATAGTCTCAACATGGTACTTTGCTTCTAATTCAGTCTACAAATGAAAAGCACTGAAGGTCTTTTTAGCTTTATAAAAATCATACATTACATCATCTAAATAATTCATAATATGATTTTTAGCTATATAGTTTTACATGTTGCAATCCTCTTAGCTTCATTACCAATTCTAGTCACATATTAAAAAAGAATGATCTTCTCCAACAGTCCCTACATGACTAAAAATGGAAATGAAACGCAGCTTGAGGACTAGAACATGCGAAATTATATATGTAATGTATGAATTTCATAATGCTAAAGAAAAACTTGGTAGTTTTGGTTTGTGGACTACATTAAAAGAAAGTATCAAAATGACATTATGTAAGCTAAAGATAGCTAAGTTCAAGGATTTTAAGATGTTGAATGATAAGTCTGTTCTGGATCAACTCTTTGAAATTCAGCAAATTATTAATGAAATTTTTGTTGAAGGTATGTTATTCATTTCTAGTGTCTGTTGCGATCGATAAATTACCGTCTTCCCGATCATAGCACAAACAAAGATTGAGGCATGAAACTGGTGAAAATTTGTAGAGGTAATCTCTTTGTTTTGGAAAATCGACTAAGAATATTTATTAGGAAACTAGAGTAACTTTTAAACGGCTGTTTTCATTGCGTACTCTTGTAAAAATAAAAATTACCCTAGTTTCCTATTAAATATTCTTAGTCAACTTTCCAAAATAAGCATTATTTTCAGAAATTTTCTTACAAATTTATGACTAAATCTTCGTTTATAATCTTATCAGGAAGACGGTGAAATCTCAATCACAACAGACACTTGAAACGTTTTATCAATAAATATACCTTCAGCAAGAATTTCATTAATAACTTAATGATTTTCAAGGAATTGATCTACAACAGACTTATCATTCGATGTGTTAAAATCCATGAACTTAGCAGCCAAAAAATTCTTTTTATCTGCCGTATGAGTTTGGTACTTTGCTTACAATAAGATCCGAAAATCAAAAATAGTGAAGTTTTCTTTATCATTATAAAAATCATACATTATGTAATCTAAACAGCTCATAATGTGATTTTTAGCCATATAGTTCGCCTTTTCTGAAAAAGTGGGGGTCTAACAATCTCACCCAATATTTCGTTTGGCAATCTTAATAGATAAACTCCAATATGCTTTCAAGAGAATCAACTAGATAGTCAGACTCAATCTAGAGAAAAGCATATCCAAAGAGTTTTATATCTCTATCTCTCAATTCAATCCGCAATCAACAAATAGAAATTTTTAGACCGATTGAATATAAGAGAAATAACTTGAACGGTACCAAAGACCAATGTTCAAGGATCAATCAATTTCAATCAACAACCAAAGGTTGGATTTCCCAATTAATCGACTCAACGCACAACCTATGATATTTCAATTGTACACGGAAAAGAAATAACACAGACACAAGAATTTTGCTAACGAGGAAAACCGCAAATGCAGAAAACCCAGGACCTAGTCCATATTTGAACACCACCCTGTATTAAGCCGCTACAGACAATAGCCTACTACCTATGAACTTCGGACTAGACTACAGTTTAAACCTAATCAATCTCATACTGATTCAAGGTACAGTTGCGCTCCTTACGTATTTAATCCCTTAGCTGATCTCACCCACAACCAAGAGTTGCTACGACCCAAAGTTGAAGACTTGATAAATAAATCTGTCTCACAGAAAAGTCTATATGAATAGATAAATCTGTCTCCCGCAAAAATACCTACGATTTTTTTTCCGTCTTTTGATAAATCAAGGTGAACAGGAACCGATTGATATTTCGGACTTATATTCCGAATAAAAACCTAGAAATATCAATCACCTCAGAATAATCTTAACCGTATGGTACTAAAACAAGATATTATGGAATCACAAACGATGAGACGGAGATATTTGTGACTACTTTTTATCTTGTCTATCGGATATTAAATCTCGAGCCAATATTATAGAAGATAGTACTCAAACAAGATAGAAACATCAAGATCAGATCACACAACTATAGAAAAAATAGTTGGGCCAGCTTCACAATCCCAATGAAGTCTTTAAGTCGTTAACTACTGGGTTTAAGTGAAAAACCTAAGGTTAAAGGAGAATTGACTTTAGCTTATACAACTAGTATCACACAGGAGGTGTTGGGATTAGGCTTGAGAAGATAGTACTCAAACACGATAGATACAACAAGATCAGATCATGAAACTACTGAGAAAAAATAGTTGGTATGGCTTCACAATCCCAATGAAGTCTTTAAGTCGTTAACTTACATGGTGTGAAAAACCTAAGGTTAAAGGAGAATTGACTCTAGATTATACAACTAGTATCACACAGGAGGTGTGGGGATTAGGTTTCCCAGTCTCTAGAGTTCTCATTTATATAATTTTCAAATCAAGGTTTGCAATCTAAGTTACTTTGGTAACAAATCATTCAATATTCACCATTAGATGAAACCATGATTAGATGCAAGCTAATATCTTTCAACTGTTAGATCGAACTTAGCTTGTTATACACAAATGAAATGTACCCTCATTTAGGTTTAGTAACCGTACCTAAATGTGTACACCATGTTGGATCACCCGTGGTTAACCGAGGTTAGCTATATGAACACTCTCATATCAACCTTATTCATCTTAACCATAACTAGTTCAAATGACTCAAATGAAACTAGTTAAAGAGATGTTCAATTGCTATATTCTCATAGAAGTATACAAGAACATAATTGAAGCAAAATCGGTTTGATTCACTCGAATCAATTCATGAACATTATATCCACGGTTTGGAAAGAATCCATTCCTTAATATATAAATGTATTAGTTCATGAGCCAACCGATTTTAGAACTTTAACCCCTCAAGTATGCAAACGGGTATGCATACTTAAGTAGCCGGTCTGAGTTTAGGTTCGCCAGTATGCAAACGGGTACGCATACTTGGTACACTTCCAAAACCCAACAGAAATTCTCGGACCTATACCTTACACAAGTATGCATACAGGTATGTGTATTTGGTACACAGAATTTCACAACTACAAGTACGCATACGGGTATGCATACTTTAGTTATGGTCATGGATCACATACATGCAAGAAAGCATACTATGTTTATAATCCAATGATGGTTAAGTATTCTAAACTCTTATTTCAAATATTGAAACTTTCTTAGAAGATGACAATAGCCGTTTTCACACACTATTAGCATCAAAGCAATTTTCAAGTTGTTGAAATAATCATGACGGAACATTCCAAGTCTACACCAAATGATTGTATCACACAAACCATGTAAGATGTTACTCGGCGGATTTCACATGATCATGTTTTGACTTTCGTCAAGAATATAAGATGAACTTGGTTGAAGTGAAAGCTTACCACCACATATTAGAAATATAAAGCGAGTTAAACTCAAATTTCGAAATCTCAAATGTGTATAATAGACAACTATATAGTAATACAACTTTTTCTTAATATAAGAGATATAGTAGAAATAGACTTTCTAAGTGATAAATGAGTTTTAGTCTCCATATACTTTTTTTGATGAAGTTCACAAGCTCTCCATAGTAGTTCTTCGTCTTCAATTGATGAAATACAAGGCTAATGCTCAACTACACAATCTATTATAGTTCAATACATTACTATAAGTAGACTAGAATTTAAGACTTATAGTTTTGATCATTGACAAACAAGCTTGAGATAGCAACGCCTGCGAGTTTGACCGATTAGTGCTCTAACAATCTCCCCCTTTGTCAATTTTAGTGACAAAATTATCAATACTTATGGATTACAAAATAAATAAACTTTGTAGCTTCTCATGCAAATGCTTGATCTCCTTGGTTCTTCAACATTACTCGAAATCTTCGTCACTTCCAAGTACTCCAATGATTCCAAAGATCTTCAATTCTGCATCATTGTTATTGAAGATCCGTAGCTATAACAATGAGAAAATAGTTGCTCTCTATCATTGTTATACATTGCCAAAGTATCATTATACAGCATCAAATCCCAATTGTATCACAACTTTGACAAAAATACTATGGTGATATGTATCACTCCCCCTTAGTCAATACTTCATCTTAACACACTACAAAAAAAGGTCCCATTAGGGAGGGTCCATAAACCGTCACAAATGGTCCAAAAACCGTCACCATTTGTGACGGTCGGACACCCGTCATTACTAGTACCGTTTGGTCAACCGTCACTAATAAATTTCTAATTGTGACGCTTTTTCTGCCGTCGCTAACTGAGTTCCGCCATCGCCGGTGGAATTTTCCCGGTCAACGATTACCTGTTACCGGTCACCTGAGCCGGATTTTAGATTCTCAGAAATTTTAGATTTTTCAGATCATAAACTTAGATTCACGAAGTTAAAATAAGAATCTACACTTTCATAACAAAATTTTACAAAGATTTACATTGAAACTTACATATATGCAAGTAAGATGCATGTTTTACTGATTCTGCCTTTGTGGACTGATTTCAAGTAAAATATGAAGTAAAAACAATCTAGAATGGGTTCCCAACTCCCCTCCGAACTAATGCATCCTAAATACACCAAATACAAAAAAAAAAAATGTACCACAGATCCTTGAGCACTAGACACAGCTGGAACGTTTTAAACAAATACTCCATCAACATACCAAACTGAGTTCCGCCATCTCCAACATGGTTCCTTCAAAGCACTTCATCATTTGAGTACTCCAGCAAACGAGTAACGGTATCTCCAATAATTGTTGACCCCAGGTGGCCAACATGCATTTCCTTTGCAATATTTGGAGAAGAAAAATCAACCACTGCTTTACTGACTCGTAACTTCGGAGCCCATATGTTCATACCACTGGTAATATCCGAACTTCCCTGAACATAGCCCTCCTAGATGCTAGCTTTGCATTCACGGAGCTGGCTCCAGTGGAGGCCCTCCTGAATGCAAGACTAAGGCGAGAAGCAGATGCATGTGGAGAACCTAGTACACTAACAATGGCTAAATCGTAACATGTCAGTGAATAATCCTTTGGGTCCTTGCATGTAGAACCACCTACAAACCCTCCCCTTGGTCACATTTCTGACAAAATCAATGAACAAGAAATCAAATAAATATAATCAAAAAAGGAAACTAGATGTCTAGTATCACAGGACACAATAAAATCTACTAGAAGACAGATTATAAATTGCTCAATCAAGCAACAACATGGGATATCAAACAATAAATACCAAATGTTTATGAAATCCAAAGCTTAGAATAATGAGTCGGAAGACCCTCCCTACTTGTTTCGATACGACGCTCATCATAGGAACAACTTTCGACCTACACGATAAAAAGAAACAAAGTATATACGTCATAATTCAAATAACTAATTCACTGACAAGGTCACATACCGGAAAGAAATCTGTTTTGGACGCTGTCCAAAAGAACAAGATTGTCATTCCTGCCAAGTAGCAGCCAAGAACAACGCCCATCGTAAATATTTCTGACAGTCTCCAGCTATCTGGTGGAGGAGATGGCTTCACATTATCCCTTGCAATAGTCATTACAAGAACTGGGAAAAAAGTAAGAAATATACATTAAAAATTAGGGGATATAATATAGTATCAAAGACGGGGTTATGTGACAGAAACAAGAAACAATGTGTCTAGTGCACAAATGCAGACCGTCATTCAGGATGGCAATGATTAGCACCAGGATAAGAGGAAAGCTAAACCTCCATACAAGGGCAAGCAGCGTGAAACCAAGCTGTAATATGACAAAGGTTTACAAGTGAATAAAAGAACATGATGAATTGAGGAAACCAAGCTGTAATAAGATAGACATGATGATGAATTGCGAGAGTGACTGGATAACTTACCACAGTGAGAGTTGTAATGGAAACCCCATAAATCTGCAATGCAATTTCAATTACTGTCAAAACAGCCCCTTAAATTGATTTTGATCTAAAAAAGAAAGGAAAAATAAAACGTTATAAAAAGAAGAAATTTTGGTTTTACTGTAAGAGCCTTATTGTATAACACTTCATCCTGTGAAAGATTATAACCAAAAACCTAACTTGGGGTGAACCCTAATTCCCAATCGATTCATTATAGAAACTGATTAAACACATCCAAACTTCAATTAAAAGTAAACCCATACCTAATTGATCGATCTATAAATCAATTTCACATAAAAACAAAATTAATTAAAGAAACCCTAAATTCAACTTACCTTTCTGTTGAGTTTGAATCAACACAGGGATCGACACCATGACCATCAAATAACCCTGATTTCATTCCATTTCTCTGAATCTCAGACTCATAATCTTTATCTTATCATCGAATCTAATTGAAACCTTAGTCTTATCGGTAAAAACATCACGTTTTCCTTCTCTTCTGTGTTCATCAACTTCTGTGAAAACCCATTAATGGACGACAGATACAAGATGGACCGATGATAAGTTGATAACAAAAAAGAGATTGAGGAGGGACGAGATGGTAGCAGGGAAGAGGCGAGAGCTTTTCGGCGGAGAAAAAATAGCAAAAGACAAGTGAAGAAAACAAGAGCTGTTTGAGATTATGAGAAGCTAAGGCCGTGAAAAAAAGAAAAAGAAAAAAAAAATTAGACGGGAAAACATTTACTCTGTCGGAAGCATGAAACCGACGAAAAAAATGCTCTTTTGACTAATCTTAGTATTACCTACGGTTGGTCAAACCACCGTCACAAATAGTAACTATTTGTGACGCCCCTAAAAAAAAACCCTCACTAATAGGACCTATTTTTGTAGTGACATGAAAACCACTCCCCCTTATATAATGATATGTAAACCATATGTATTTGTAGTGTGAACTACAGATTAATTCTCCCCCTTTTTGTCAATATAAATTGGCAAAGGTACAAAAACTAGTGGGATACTCATGAAATTTTCATAGAGATACTTCATGACCTAAAGAGAACAACATACCACTTGTTTAGATGCTATCAAATAGCCGAAACTAAATGCATTCATCAAGGAGTTTACAAGGATACAAGATAACTCCTACAATATTCCATAGCCGCACTTCCCACAAAGATTTGGCAATTAAGCACAAGTTCAATAAAGAACTCTCCCCCATAAAATGTCTTTCCCGAAAAAAAATGTCAATAAAGAGCGACCTTACTTTTACACGAAAAGAAGGATTTCTTTATACATTAACAAATCTCATAAGAATATGAATTTGTATCAAAAAATCTCAATTGAATTAACCACAAGGAAAATGATCAATTTAATTGGTCATGCTCAACATAAGAAAACTTACGGAGAAACACAACATATGCACAAAGATGTGGATCGGGGAAAGAGCAATTAATACTGCAGAATAATCAAAGATTCATTCTATTTTTCATCAGTATTTGCACAATGAAATATAATTGACTTAATCTTTGTAAACAAAAGTTCATCCTTTCTTCCATCAATATTTGCATAATGACATAAAAGGCTTAAGTTTTGTAGTCAAAAGTTCATTCTATCTTTTATCAATACTTTCATACCGACATATAATAGAGTTAACTTTTGAAAAAGTATGGGACAGTCAAGGTTCACGGACATAAACAACATATAAAACCATAAAGATTAATATTGCAAAAATCATCTTCCAAATAAACTTTAGAATTTTAAAAAATAAATCTAAAAACATTGGCAATAGCTATGTGTATTCAGAATAATGGCTATTCCAAACCCTAGTTATCCTTCTTAAAAACACAAGAATTGTAATACCCTGTATTTTTAGCTACTCTTTCGGGTCGGGTTATACCCATGTTAGTTAACCTCGTGGCTTATGTTGTTTATTTTTCCTTAGTCTAGTTGGTGTGTTTGGACTAGAAAAGCAACAAGTTAGGGTGGAAATAAAGTCGCCTAATTTATTTTAATATAAGTAAAATAAAATGAATAGAAAATGAAAAGAAATAAAGAAATATATATGTTAGTTTTCATTATGAATATTAGTAGAACGCGTAATTGGGGGATATGAAAACTAATTGGGGATATAGTTAAATGACAAAATAGGGATCCAAATATCCTAGATGGGTTACCCCTTATATAATTAAATTATTAACTCCTAATCTAACCCTCACTAATCAGGATTAGTTACTAATTATGATTAATAAAATGTTAATGATTTGGGGGATATAATAAGTGTGTATTTATGTTTATTTGAATTTGTGTGGGTTAGTTGAGAGTAGAAGGAGGGGAAAAAAATTGAGTAGATTTTTTTTTTTTTGAAAATGGAAGATGATTGTGATGAGAGACTTGCAGCTGCTGAATCTTTAGCTCAATTACAACAACAATCATATCTTCAATCTTCCGTTAATGATAACAACTCGCAATTGTTGTATGATGAACCAACACCTTTGAATCATGATTTTCGTGACCATGAAGTGTTTTGTGAAGAACCAACTCAAGAAAGTAAACATGTTTAGCATACAAGCAACCCCAACACACAGGTAATGCTTCAAAGAGGTCGAAAATTTAATATATTTTTTTTGAAACCTCCATTTATGTTTGAAAAAGCTTAGTACCGGCATGCTCGTTGTATGAATACTATGAAACCTCTATAACCGGCATTGTATTCATACAAATTTGTATCTTGGGACAAAATATCCCCAATTGTTCAAGAACAAACCAAGCGTGGTATTCAAACCAAGATTGGATGCCGGTACACATTTATACTTTTTACCTACCACCGAATATTCTATGGAATATTCAAACCGGCAGTGTGAGTACATGACAAACAATGCCGGTATATGATATCGGCATGGAAACTTAAATGTCGAGGATCTTAGGTTGTACATGAAAAACATTACAAAAGTTAATGATATTTTGAACTTAAATACCGGCATTCCTTTCTTTTAACTTACTATGTCGGAACCCTATCCTGGAATGCAAAAAGAAATTCTATGAATGACGGTTTTAATCTTTGGCATGGAGAGTCAATTACCGTTTATCTTGCTTAATACCGGAAGTTTACTTTACTTACCGACAATGCCAGTTTTGAACTAATCCAATTTTCTTTTCATTCATTCCTTAGATTGTGGCATACAACGATCAACCAAACCCCAAAACGCTCCATCAGGATACGTCAGAATACTATAAAATGCCTCGGGTATGTTACCAAACAATACTTTCACCTAGTTTTTACAATTTTATGTTGGGATTTGCTTGTAATCTCCCATTTTTTCCTTATGTAGGGAATAAAATATGAAAAGGAAGCTATTGCTTGGGCAAAAGCGGCGGCTCTTAAGAACATGTGTGTCTTAGTGAGGAATAGCCAACGTTCAAATATTCGTTTTGAGATGGTTTGCGAGAGTATTGGAAAATACAAGGAGAAAAATAGCCATAAGAGTAAGGGTTATGTATATGAAAATAAGACTAAGAGGGTATACAAGACAGTTACGAGGAAGGATGACTGCCCCTTTAAGCTTGTATTCTATCTAACAGGAGAAAAAGAAGAAGAAAAGGAATGGGAATGTACGGTGTGGTTTGGACGTCACAACCACCCCGATCCGAAAGATTTTGAAGGTCACCCCCTATTTGCGAAGCTAAAACCTGATCAATTCGAGGATGTAAAGAAAATGATCAAAGCATGTATCAAACCAAGAGTGATTCTCAGAGGCTTCAAGGAAAAGGATTAGACGAGCGTTTCTTCATTAAGTACAATTTATAGCGCACAAGCAACCATTATAAGGTTGGAATGGGAAGGGAGGAGCGTTATGCAAGAATTTGAGAAGAGAGTTTGGGATCACAACTAGACGTGTATCATTAAAAGAGGTCCGGATGAGAAGCCCCTTCAAATATTTATTGCACATCCTTTGCTTTCACAATTGGCTCATACGTGTTGTGATGTTCTTATGATGGACTGCACCTACAAGACAAACAAATACAACATGCCCTTGTTGAACATAGTGGGGCAAACATCGGACAAGGTAACATTCACATTGGCTTGGTGTTTAATGGAAAACGAGAGGGATTATAATTATCATTGGGCATTGCGACAATTGAAATTATTGTTCCCAGAAAACCGATCACCGAAGCTCATCATAACCGATCAATTTGACGCACTAATGAATGCCATATCCGACGTATATCCGGATGCACAAAATTTCCTATGTACATATCATATTGGTGAAAATGTGAAAAAACATTGTCATGCTTTGTTCGAACCCTCTAAGGCGGATATTAAGAAGAGAATGGTTGCTCAACTAGAGGAAGATGTTCGCAAATAGAAACTATCACCCGTAGAGGAAGAAAATGACAGAGGAAAGATTAAAGAGCGAGTCGACAAAGAACACGGTGATAACCATAAAATGTGGTTGGAAATTCTAAAGGATTGGGAGAAATTTTATTGGTCTCTTACCGAGGACATGTATGAAAAGAGATTAAACATGTTTATTTCCGAATATAACGAAGTGTATCCAAGTGACGTCTCATATTGTCGGGATAATTGGTTGGATAAGTTCAAGGAAAAATTTGTGCATGCGTGGACAAACTGTTATAGACATTACGGGAATGAAGCAACTAGTATAGCGGAGTCCTCTCATGGGAGATTTAAAGATCTCATCCAGTCCGGCCAAGGAAACATGGTTACGGTCATCGAGGCAATGGAGCAACACTTTAAGGCTGATATCGATAGGATAAAGAAGGCTTTTGAGAAAAGCTCGATAGAAAGGATGACTCAATTTCTTCAACATACTAAGTTGCTCCAAGGAATAGAGTTCAACGTCTCCCGTTGGGAAATTAAACATATGATGAGACAAATGCAATATGAGAAAAATTACGGAAAACCCATTGGGATTCCGTGTCGTCATATGCTTGTGAAGTATGAAAAGTTGATACCTCTTGATGTTATTGATCCGTTTTGGAAATAACTAAGTTTCGAACTTACCCTTACAGAAGCTCCCGGACAATCACCATGGCATACAAAGGAGGCCAAGGAATTCTACGAAGCTTACTCACGTGGAAACTCAGCTAGCCGACAAGTATTGTTGAGCCAACTAAGGCTAATTACACGACCCTGGATAGCACAAAGTGAAGATCCAACAAAGGAAGATACGCCCGGTAGACCACAAACTAAAATGGCAAGGAGAAAACAAAGGCAAGAATTGAAACAAATGACCCGACGTGAAGAAGAACTCGCGCAAACTAAGAAACGATATTTATCCGTAGGTGAGATTCCGGAAGCAAGATTCGCAGAAGCGATGGTTCCAAACAAAAAGGGTAGGCCAAAGATGGAATCGATATCAAGTCAACAACAAACGACGGGGTCCGAAGCCATACCCATAGTCGATGTATCAGAGGTTTCAAAGAATAGGGCTTTCCCTTTCCTTGTGTTGGTTGTTGACTCGTCCCACCAACTTCGCTTT
Organism: Papaver bracteatum; assembly: GCA_023529315.1. Classification (NCBI taxonomy): domain Eukaryota; kingdom Viridiplantae; phylum Streptophyta; class Magnoliopsida; order Ranunculales; family Papaveraceae; genus Papaver; species Papaver bracteatum. The sequence goes on from JAJJWX010002336.1 coordinate 47,878, forward strand.
GGCTTGCGAATTAACTTGGATGAACCTCATCATCTTCCTCCTCACTTTCCCCTTCATCATGCTCATTGTCCTCAACTTTTCCTGTACCTTCACGGATTACAAGTGCACTACGTTCACCACCACTCTCCCAAATTGACCCTCTTGTTTTAAATCCCAAACGCTTCTTGCGACCTTCGTATTTCCCTCGTGGAGGCAGGGACTGAGGAGTATCAAGACCGTCCTTCCTCCTTCTCTTAGTGAGAATATGATTTTTATTTTTCTTCGCTTCTTTGGATTTTGACCTATAACATAAGCAAACAAAACAAACATAAGAAAAGTCATGGCAGTTTAGGAACCAGCATGCAATATCATAAACAAACCAATGCCGGTACCATGTTAAGATAAAATCTTAAATATCCGAATGTCGATGTCGTTGTATGCGGCATCCTATGGAACCTAAATTGTGTGCCGGTATTGAGCACAATTTCAGTGATGTTCCTGTATATTTTAAGTGTACTACCGGCATTTCCGAATTAAACTAACTCATGCCGGTTTTTAAGTACCGGCATTCACGAAACCTAGATACAATGCCGGTACAAAAAATTGTTCATGTGTGTTTTTAGTTGACTACTGAATAGTCTTCAACCCAATTCGTATATCTATGTACAAAAATTAAGTTTTAGGAATTCAAACCGGTATGGTATTCAACCCTAATTGTATGCCGGTATAAAAAATTCTATTTCAGGAAAGCAAACCGGTATGGTATTCAACACAAATGCTATGCCGGTACATAAACCGTCTTGGTATTCAAACCTAGATCTGATACCGGTACTGTGTGTAACTCGACATTTTCAGCTATTGTTGGCGATTCTAACCTAAACCCATGGCTACAAATCGATTAAAACAATCATAAATGAGTTAAAAAATCACTTACCTTCTCAGAGAAGCCATGAGTGGTTGATCATCCGAGCTCGCTGCTGCGTCCTCTTCTAGTTATTGATCAATGTTCTCGATTCTTTGTCCATGTGTTTGTTGAGCAATCGATTTGGTTTTCCGTTTTGCTTTTGATTTCTTTCGTGGAGGCATGGTTATGGTAGGTTAATCGATGAAGAAATTTTTGATTCAACTATTAATCGACGATGAAGAATGAACGATGAGGAAGAAGATGAAGAAAAAAATTTCAAAACCTAACCCTAATTATGTCGGTACCTAAAATAGGAATTGGGGGATATATGAATTTGGTTATTTGATTTTAATGTTTTAGGTGAAAGGGCATTACAATCTTTTCATAATGATTTTTAATTAATGAAATGGTGTTTTAGTATTTTCGCACTAAAAAAACACCCCTTAACAGCCACCTTTGGTTGGGGGAAGTAATTCATATCCCTCAATTAGTTTTCATATCCCCCAATTACGTGTTCTATTGGTATTATTAAGGTTTTTATAATTAAAATCTTAGGGAAAGAATTTTACCAGTTAGAAAACATAAGGCTAAGGAGAAGAAGAAAGAGATGGAGTTATAGATCTTTAGAGATGAAATCAAGAGGACTTTGTAGCAATTGAGAGGTGGAATGGGAAACCCTTTTCCCTTTTGGTGTTTACTTTGGGTGTTTACTTTGAATGATTTTGTATTGTTGGGTTTTTGTAATTTAGTCACACAAATATATGTCTCATAATGATGATCAGGCTTTTGTAATTATTAGATAACATGATTAGGTAACTATGGTTAAATTTTTAGAACAATACACCACAAATTCACCGTTGAATGTGTGTTCGAATTTGGATGATAATTTTTGAAATTACAGACGGGTTCGCTTTTCTGTGTTTTTGATATTCTTAGGAAATCTTAATGATGTTAAAATGATTTGAGTCCTTAACAAAAGTTATAGATTTGTTATTTATCTATCAGTATGCTTTGGATTGAGTTAATTTGATATTTCTATGAATTGTTCGCTAATGACATGTAATCTTCCCCGTTTTTAGGATGTCCTTGTAAATTCGATAACTTTTGTTTGAACAGTTGGGTTTTTACGTAAAATTTGGATATGTTGTTGCTTATGGAGCTATGTATGCTTTGTGAAAGTTTCCAGAATATCGGATGAATAAATCACCCAAATATGTATGATGCAAAATGGATCTGATTAGCTTGTTTGTCAAAATGCTTGAAAGACAATTATGTTCTTATGTCATGGTCGCTTGTGTTGTGTGTAAAAATGATTTATAAAAGGAAATAAGTTCATGTTTTTCAGTTAGATGAAATATCGTTTTATGCTAACGCGGGTAATGATCCGAGAGTTAAATGGGTAATGATACCCATGGGAACTTGTGTTTCCACCATCGATAGCACGTCGATTCGGTAAGCGATAGGTAGTGTATGAACCAAGGTTTTAGTACTGTGAATGAAACGGGTAATGATCCCCAAGAGAAAATGGATATGATCCCCATAGGAACTTTTGTTCCTGACCATCGATGGAGTGTCGTGGCGATAAGCGATAGGTGGGTGTACTGAAACAAGGTTTTTCGCACGGTGAACTCATGGTTTGAGGTGACTTATGAATATGTGAATAATGTGTTCGGAATGTAAATTAAATGAGTTATTGGAAACATAATCGGTGTTATGAAATCATTTGTGAAATTCAAACGGATGAATTGTTGTTGTGAATTGATGAGTTGATTCCTAAATTGATGATTTGATAAATGATTTGTTGATAATAATATAAATGCTGTGAACTTATTTCTTGTTGGTGACAATATTAATTTGGGAATCGTGTGTTGAAATCTCTATTGAATGATTAGTGGAAACCTTATTGGTTTTATAAACTCAAGCATTGAAATAAGAATTGAAGTAATTGTAGGAAACATTAATAGTGTTGTGAACTCACGTGCAAAATATATTTCAATTAATTGTTGAACTCAAGTGTGAACTTAAATGGATGAATTGTGAATTGATGTATTAAATACAAAATGGATGATTAGTTGACAAAAATAATGGTATTATGAACTCATGTTTGGTTGGTGACAATATTAACATGTGAATGATGTGTTGAAACTTAAATGGATGATTTAATGATAATAATATTAATGTTATGAACTCGTAGACTGAAATCTAAATTATATAATTTATCGAAAATATTGTTAGTATTGTGATTCTTGAATATATCATGGATACGTTGAAGTTGTACCATGTTCTTGTCATATGTTTTTCTTTGATAAAAATGATTATGTTTTCACATCTTTAGAGAATTGGTAATGCATTCTAATGAGCTTTCATCATCTCACCCCAATTGACATCCTAACATATTTATTAGAGTTGCGCAGCGGAATCTAAGATTGAGTAGCTTAGAGATTTGAATCTTTTCATTGTATTGATTGAAATGTAATTTTGAAATAATAAGTTCGTTGGAAATGTTGTTACAAATGATTAGCAAATTCATATGTTTAAATTCATATTAGAAAGGCTAAATTATATTTGTTGTAATAAGAAAAAAACTAAGAGAAATATATATGCATAAGTCTCTTTCCTCCGAATCGTAACGCTTCGAAGTTTGGATCTCCATACGGGTTTGACCCTGGTCCGAAACTCGGGTGTTACAAGAATAAATTCTCATAAGAAGTTTCCTAGACATTGTAGAGATTTCTCAGGGCATCTGCTGAGAATTCCTTCTCATTATTGAAAAAACCATTGATAATGGGATCATTCAATTCCTCTAGATCTTCAGAGATATCAGTTAACTCACTAAGTTCCATTCAGTTCACTAAGAGTTTTCTTCGTTAAAGACAACATTTGTTCATAGTGAGATATTTCTTCCAAAGATAAAACGATTTGAGATTTTAAATTATTTCTTTTTCTGAAGAAATCTTTCACCATAGCCCAGAAGATATTATCATAATGACAAACATACAAAAACAAGTTAGAGGAGGAACCTGAATCACTAACCGTAGCCTTCACCTTTTTCTTTCTTGATGGCATGATTCCTTCATATAGATACACATTGACATATTCTACTGCATCTCTTTTTGTAGTACCTCTAATTCAAGTGCCATGAGACTGTATCTTTGGAAAAAAAAAGTGAAGTACAATTCTCATCACAAATTAACATAAATAGACTTATTAGGAAAACTAACCCTAAAGAACTTTTGAAAAAGTCTCCACGGTCTACGTTCCATTATCTGTCTTAATAACAAAATATTCACTTGCTCAAAATAACTTTTAGTCAAAAAGGAATAATAAGAAATAACCAACATATTTTACAGGACTTGAGCAACCTTGATGTGATCCTTATTCCAAGTCAAAAATAAGGATTCATCACATTAATATGATTTAGATAGCAATGGGGTGAACAAAGTGTTCACTTCTTCTATCACAAGATGACATATCTAGGATTGTTGGATAAACAGAGTTGTATAACTCTGAATCTTTTAAACATCTTCTTCTTGTATTCAGACGTTTGCTGGTTCTCCAGAGTCAGACTTATCCTTTGCATGTCATTCTGAAGTTTGGTAATTCTTTTGTTGTTCCTATTGAATTTCCAACACTTACTTTGAACATGACTTGCATTTCCACAAAAAGAGAAAAATAGTGAGGAGTTTTTTCTTTGTAGAGATGAATCATGTTTATCACAGCTTACAAAAACAGTTGCTCCAGGAAACGAAAAGGTTTTTCCCTCTTTTATTGTGTCAAACGGTGGACCAGAGCCGGTTCAAGCACGTTCTGGAAAAAGATTCAAACCCGTAAGGTACATGGTTCAAATTGTGTGAAACGTACGTGCGAATTAGGACCCATTTGGTAAGGCACTAAATAAGGAATTTGGGGTCAACAAACGTTTCCTTGAGAAATTTTCGTTTGGTCAAAATGATCAACCAAAATTATACACACCATGACACCAAGAAAGAGTTTCTTTCCAGCAACTCTTACAACTTTCAGTATTAAGTGAAACAAAAAAAAAACGTTTTTATAAGTTTTTCAAAGAACTTAAAAACACAAGATAAATTATGTTCTTGATTTCTTCGTTTCTGACTTATAACACATAATTTATGCAGATAGTTTTTAGTACTGCGAAGGGAAACACTTTTGACAAAGAGAGACATCCTAACTTCTTTATAGAAGAAGATAATACTACTATCTTGATGAGAAATATCATAAATTAGGCAATGAGTTGATTCATGCTTTGAGGTGATACAGTCGAATGACCAAGTTTAAACTCCTCTGGCAATTCGTTTAGTTTGTTATAACTAATTGTATTATACAGAAGAGGAGCACTGCTCTCACTAATTAGTAAATCAATATTAATCCCATCATGAATATTATTCATCAAAACTTGATTCAACCCTTCAAGAGATTCTTGTTCATTCTTAAGATATAGATCAATATCAGAAGATAATCTTTCAAGTTTCTTTCCAATTCCAGAAAAAACTTTAAGGGATTTTAAACTTGGTGGAGGTTTAGATAGAATTTCTTCTATATATTTAATAAAATTAGTCATGGAAGAGAATTCAGGGATCCCTGGATCTGGTGGTGCATGTATTGAGATAACACTTATGTCCATATTCCGATCGCTATAAACACAGACTTATAAGGTCTTTAACGTGTTTTCCTGCTCTGATACCAATTGAAAAAGTGGGGGTCTAACAACCACACTTAATATTTTGTTTGGAAATCTGAATAGACAAACTCCAATATACTTTCAAGAGAATCAACTAGAAAGTCAGACTCAATCTAGAGAAAAGTATATCAAAGAGTTTTATATCTCTATCTCTCAACTCAATCCGCAATCAAAGAAATAGAAATTTGCGAGCCGATTGAATATAAGAGAAATAACTTGAACGGTACCAAAGGCCAAAGCTCAAGGATCAATCAATTTCAATCAACAACCAAAGGTTGGATTTCCCAATTGATCGATTCAACGCACAACCTGTGATATTTTAATTATATAACAAAATATAATACATAAAAGAAATAATACAGACACCAGAATTTTGTTAACTAGGAAAACCGAAAATGCAGAAAAATCCAGATTTGAACACCACACTGTATTATGCCGCTATAGACACTAGCCTACTACCAATGAACTTGGAATGGATCAGTAGTTGAACCCTAATCAATATTACACACCGATTCAAAGATACAAGTGGCACTCCTTACGCTCTCTGATCCTAGCAGGATACTATGCACTCGATTCCCTTAGATGATCTCACCTATAACCAAGAGTTGCTACGACCAAAAACCTATGAGTTTTGTTCATTCTTTTGATAATTCAGGTGACCAGGAACCAATTGATATCTGGGACTTATATTCCGAAGAATAACCTAGAAATATCAATCACCTCACAATAATATTAATTTTATGGTAGCGAAACAAGATATTGTGGAATCACAAACGATGAGACGAAGATGTTTTTAACTACTTTTTATCTTACCCATCGGAGATTAAATCTCGATCCAATACTAGAGAAGATAGTACTCAAACACGATAGAAACAACAAGATCATATCACACAACTACAGAGAAAATAGTTGGATCTGGATTCACAATCCTAATGAAGTCTTTAAGTCGTTAACCTACCGGGTTTCATGAAAAACTAAGGTTAAAAGAGAATTAACTCTAGCTTATGCAACTAGTATCACATAGGAGGTGTGGGATTAGGTTTCCCAGTTTCTAGAGTTCTCCTTTATATAATTTTCAAATCAAGGTTTGCAATCTAAGTTACTTTGGTAACAAAGCATTCAATATTTACCGTTAGATGAAAACCTGATTAGATTCAGTCTAATATCTTTCAACCGTTAGATCAAACTTAACTTATTATACACAAAATGAAATGTACACTCATTTAGGTTTAGTTTCTAGTACCTAAACGTGTACACCATGTTGGCTCAACTAGTAGTTAACCGAGGTTAGCTATATGAACAATCTCATATCAACCTTATTCATCTTAAACATAACTAGTTCAAATGACTCAAACGAAACTAGTTAAAGAGTTTTTCAATTGCTATATTCTCATAGAAGTATACAAGAACACAATTGAAGCAAAATCAGTTTGATTCACTCGAATCGTTCATGAACATTATAGCCACGGTTTACAAAGATTTCATTCCTTAATATATAAATATATTAGTTCATGAGCCTACCGATTTTAGAACTTTAACCCATCAAGTATGTAAATGGGTACACATACTTAAGTAGCCGGTCTTCAATTGATGAACGTTGTGAAGTCTAATGCTCAACTACACAATCTATATATCCTAGTCCTAGACATTACTATAAGTAGACTAGAAATCAATACTTATAGCTTTGATCACTAATATTTACAAACAAGCTTGAGATAACATTTCTTGCGAGTTCGACCGAGAAGTGCTCTTACAGTTCTAGTCTTTAAGATCAAATTTATTTCATTTTCATTCACTAATTAAAAAAGAATCATTTTATCCAACAATCCCCTATATTAATGAAAATGGAAATGAAGCTAAGCTTGAGGGATGGAACAGACATAACTATATGGCTAAATATCATATTATGAATTGTTTGGATGATATAATGTATGAATTTGATAACGCTAAAGAAAACTTTAGTAATTTTGATTTGTGGGATGCATTATAAGCAAAGTATCAAGTTGAAACTATAGGGACAAGAAATTTTAGGTAGATAAGTTCATGGATTTTAAGATTGTGAATGATAAGTATGTTGTAGATATAAACTCCTTGAAATTCGAAAAATTATTAATGAAATTTTTGCTGAAGGTATGGTTATTGATGAAACGTTTCAAGTATCTGCTATGATTGAGAAATTACCATCTTCCTGGTCGTAGTACAAAGAAAACTGAGGCATGAAACTGAGGGGAAAATTTGTGGAGGTAATCTCTTTGTTTTGAAAAAAGTTGACTAAGAATATTTATTAGAAAATTAGAGTAATTGTTCTTTTAGCAAGAATATGTAAAAACAAAATTTGTTTAAACCTTTTTTTTTGTTGAAATCTTAAGTTGTCGTGAGAGAAGATTGAAATTTGATTTAATAGGTAAAGGCTGATTTTTATAAAAGAATTATATTGCGGATAGAGGTGTAAATTGGGTCGTGCCAGCACGAACACATCCCAACCCAACATGCTAAAATTTGAGCCTTGTCCAGCACACCACGTGAGTAAGCCCAGCATGGCACATCATGATAGTTTCATATGTGGTGTTGGGCTAGACTAATTGGCACAATGCCCTAACATATATAGTACAAATGCCACAGCAAAACACATCACGCTAAGAAAGTATGTCATAACATGTATACAAGATTCCATAATATGATACAATACAACACATTTTTTTGTATATTTCACAAAAATAAATAAATTCATTCTTTGCATTTTATCTTCGTTGGTTTCAAAACTTTAATAAAGTTTGAGAGGGAAGAAACTGTTGGTTTTCACGCCCTTAAGGCACAACGATTAGGTTGTCACTTAATTAAGTAAGGGGGAGATAAATAAAGGAAGTTAGCTTTGGAAAAGGAAATGATTTGTACAAATCACTGACCGTGAAACAAAAAGAGCAGCTTAGCAAAATCGAGAGGTGCTTTCTTTCGTGAATAAAAACAAGAATAAAAGAGGAAAAGGACAGCCGTCATTAAGGAAGTTTGGTGAAGATTATTTGAGCTTAAAGAAGAAGGGTGTTCTATTGAAGAACCGGTTTGGTTGGTAAAGATTTATCCTCCAGTATCCTACATTTGTTCAAAGGGTTTCTAGGGTTTGTTCAAATCCTAGTAGTAGTAAGTTTCTTATCTTCCTTGTTTTGTTATTGGTTGAATCTACCTAAGTATTTAGTACAAAATTATTTTGGTTATCCATTGTTAGAGGTGAGTATAGAAAGAAGGCATTGTTATCAAGTGATATATGCATCTTGAATTTGTGTGAAACCCCGGTTTGGGAGAAGTCGTTGTAACCCATTACTTGTCATAGTCGCAGTTTTGCCCGTGGTTTTTACTATTCACATTGAAGAGGTTTTCCCCCGTTAATATTGGTGTTGTGTGATTTATATTATTTTTTTCGTGTTGCATTTTATTTCTTGTGCAGGTTCCATATTGTGCATATCATCTCGGATCGGTAATTCCCCCAATAAGTGGTATCAGAGCTACGCTGGTCGGGATAACCGTGTGCAATATGGAATGACGGGTATGTCATCGATTCGAATTTTGAAGCAAGGGTAAAGCTGAAAAGAATCCCCAACTAATTGGGAGAGAAGAACTGCACGTCAACTTCTCGTGAATATTAGAAAGAGAAGAGAAAGAAGTGTTGCAGAAGAACAATCACAGTTGGTGAAAATCTGTTACAGATGTAAAGAAGCGTGATTGAAAGATGTCACAGTGGTGAAAAAACTACTACTAATTCACAACAACAGTTAGACATAAGTGTGATGACGAAGCTACCAATAAATCACAATTTCTTATTTAAGTCTTATAACACAAATTGGTAATAGTTGTTAAGTGTAATGATCTTTCAAAAGCGTGGTGAAAACAATTTATAGTGAAAAAGATAAGCTTCTCTTGGTCGAACAAGGGAAAAGAGTGTAACCTCCATTGAGAGAGATGAATAGTTGTTTTTTCTTTCATATCCTTGTTAGTGAAAACAAGAGAAAAAAGATGGGTGAGCCAAGCCTGGTGAAGAAGATAAAATTTGAGAAGCAGGCGGAGCTAGTTGAGAATATCCATACAGGATGACGACGATTCGATACGATGATAAAGTCACTAATGACGAACAAGCATGTACATTTCTTCAGCAAGGAATATGTGGTGGTGACAGGTACCTCGCCATAAGTCGTGAGGGGGAGATTGTTGGGTTTTCACGCCCTTATGGCCCAACGATTAGGTTGTCCCTTAATCATGTAAGGGGGGGATAAATTAAGGAAGTTAGCTTTCGAAAAGGAAACGATTTGTATAAATTTACGTCGGTGAAACAAAAAGAGTATGAGCAAAACCGAGAGGTGCTTGATGCCGTGAAGAAAAACAAGAAGAAAGAGAAAAAATAACAAAGCTGGCATTAGAGAAGTTTGTTGAAGATTGTGTGATCTTGAGGAAGAAGGGTGTTCTAGCGAAGAACCGGTTTGGATGGTTGATATTTATCCACTGCATCCTACATCTCTTCAAAGGGTTTCTAGGGTTTGTTCAAATCCTAGTAGTAGTAAGTTTCTTATCTTCCTTGTTTTGTTATTAATTGAATCTATTTAAGTATTTGGTAAAGAATTATTTTGGTTATCCATCGTTAGCATGAGTATATAAAGAAGGCATTGTTATCAAGTGATATATGCATCTTGAAGTTGTGTGAAACCCCTGTTTGGGAGAAGTCGTTGTAACCCATTATTTGTCATAGTGGAAGTTTTCCCATGGTTGTTTACTCTTCGCATAGAAGAGGTTTTTCCACGTTAATCTTGGTGTTATGTGATTGCTATATTTTCTTTGTGTTGCGTATTATTGCTTGTGTAGGTTCCATATTGTGCATAGCGTCTCGTAATTACCTTGAAAAAAACATCTGCAGGATAAGAATTTCGTTAAGTTTTTTGAGGTTAGAAATCCTCAATAAGGTGATGGGATATTGATGAAATATTTAGTCAACATTTTCAGGTCAAGCTAAAACTCTCGAGTGCACCATATACAAGGCTAAAGAGAGGTCATAGGTCACCAAATAGTTGGGGTTTATGTTTGTTATTTGGATCCATGGTTGCTAGGTACTTGAGAGAAAAGGACCCCCTTTGGTTCTACTTACATGCTTGTAATCAAGTTGTTGGAGTTGATGGACTTGTATCGAGAAGATGTTCTTTCTTCGGTGGACCAACACAAGACTATTGGTATCTTGGTTCTCATTTTCGGATGCCTACTGGTCGTATCAAATCCTAATTCATAGCGATTTTTAAAATGAAGTAATTGTCGTATAGAGGAAATGCAAGACAATTAGATTGTAAATTCTTGACCCGCTCTACGGGTTGACCCTAACCTGGCTTATTTCAACCCGTCCCGGCTTGGTTTGTTGGATAAACGGGTCGGGTTAGGGTTGTTATATTTGACTCTACTAGAAAACAAGCCGGGCTAGGGTTAACCGGCGGGTTACCCGCCAACCCGTCGTTTTATTTTTGTGATTTTAGGAAAAGTTTAACGCTGGTTTCCCTAAATCATACAAGCGTATTTCATCCAATTTACTCTTTGAATATTTAATATGATTAATAACTAAGACAATCACACTCAGATTCACACAATAGTCTAGATTAGATCTAAAAGGAATTTTGTTTTTACAACCATATATATACAATTAGCATATTAATCAAATAAAATTCATGAGCATATTCATAATAATTTACATACATATTATAAAAGTATCAAACCCATATGAATAAAACCGAAAGATCAAATCAAAATTAAAATATCCATCAAGATTTTGATTCATTATCACTACACCGTATATGCAATACATATCCATCAAGATCTTGGAAGAGAGAAAATGGGTAGGGACTAAGATCTTGAATGATTTTGAGTTAGGATGTTGAATTGGTTTGTTTTTATTTAAATGAAGAAGCCCAACAATAAAAGAAGAACAAAATTTAGATGAAGAACATGTAAAAAAGGAAATAGAAGGTGATGTGAAAAAGAAATGAGAAACACGATTTGCTATTGGGTTTTTATTTTGTGAATACATCAAGTACAGTGAACACAAGAGTATATATTTAATTAACGAGGAACATGCAAATGTGCTCTTGTAGTCCAAATGGTCAGCATGGTATTTGACCATCGAGGTCAAATAGGTTCGATTCTCGTTAACAATTTGTTTTTTTTTTAAATCTAGATTCTAGATTGATTAAACTCGTTAACAAGGACAAGCCAACCCGCAACCCGCCAGAGCCAACCCGCCTAGGGTTAGGGTTGGGGTTTTGGGCTTGTACATGATGAATAGTACTAGGGCTAGGGATGACCCTAACCCGTTTATCGCTTGTCAAGCTAGGGTCGGGTTGACCCTAGCTTGCCCGTTGACAGCTCTAAGTACAATGTCTGTTATTGATAGACTCTCAATGTTTTGTGCAGGTGATTGCATTTTTGGCTAGACCAAAAGTGGACTCCAAATACAGATTTTACTGGAATATTTATCACTGGACAGTAGGAAGGACAATGATAATCCTTGCAGCAGCAAACGTATTTTACGGACTCAAGTTAGCTGATGAACATAAAGGATGGAATGCTGGATTTTGCAGTTGCACTTTCAATCTTGATTTTTTTTTATTTTTTTTGGACCTGTGAAGAATTTGATGCTGACGAGAGTTTCAAAGTCAGATTACTGGTATCATCGTTCAACGACTTAGCGTTATATGTTTTAAAAAACAAATAGAAATAAATTAGATTTTTTGGTCGGCAAGAATGCATCAAAAAAGAGGTGCTTCAACGGTACATGATTAGCCTTTATTTAGATATTGATTATATGTTAATCAGCCTTTATTTAGATGTACCCAGCTAGTTTTCAAACAACACACCGACATCCAATTTGAAGTAGGCTTACAAATTGCATGCATGCTTCAACTCCGGCCCTATGCTTGCTTAAGCAAATGGAGATTCATTCCAGTTGTAAGTGATTCACATGCCTTGAGCATTCCAACCGGATCAGCCACATCTTCATTAGCTTTTTCATACTCTATAGACCACTTCACCAAACTTGTACCATCAGTAGTACCAGACTTTGGAGTAATATCCAACTTGAGGTTAAAAGTTTTAAATTGTTTCATGACATCTCCTTCCAAGACAGTGTATGTAATCGACCGATTTTTATTGTCGACTGCCGTGACCACTGATCTACCCTCTGATCCACCTGCTGAGATTATTAACGCATAATTCGTTTTGTCAATATATATTTCTCATTTAAGACTGCATGAACATATATAACGGGATAAATTGTGCATCACATAGTTTCTTACCAGCTACGAATTTCCACACAAAGCCAGTGCCTATGCGAATTTCTCCCTCTCCAATAACTTCAACGCTTTCGATCACTTTGGGAAGATACTTTGACAGTTGAGGTGCATCAGGAGTGCACATGCGGTATAACTTGTCTGCACAGCACCTGACCTCATGCATAGCCTCAATTTTTTGAAGTTGAGCCATTTTATAAAAATCCTAGAAAGGTAGCAACGAATGAACTTGATGATGTTGTGTGTGCAAGAGGAAGTTCCTTGTCGATTTATATAGAGTTCGGGAAAGTACACGGATTAGGATTACATTTAATAAATGATGAATTAAATTTAGTAAGACAATCTAACAAGGCAATAATAGGGTTTCGAGATGGTCCATACAAAGCGTTTCTTTCAATACCATCTTAAGTTCAATTCATAAAGGCGATTCAAAGGTATTGTTACTGACTTTTATCTTGAATCTGATTCCTGTATTAGTGCCTCTTACTATCAATGATAACATGTATGGACAGGAAACATTTGACGGTGACTATAATCGAAAGTTCTTGCTTTCATCTAGATTGGAGATTCAAATTATAGGATTTTGAAATCATTGGAGAATCAAGAGTATACTTGCTTATCCAAGAGGAATGTGCAGATAAAGGTGTTCTGTTGTGTATTGAAGACTCGTAGCTCGGCTAGGAAGACATCTAGTTGAGGAGTTCAAGCTCAACAAGGTGAAGGAGAGTCTATCTAGGAACGTTATTTTAGGGACCATGGTTTTTTTGGCATAAGTTCGGTTAGTTGCAAAAAATATTTTTCCCAACCGAACATAAGTTTGGTTTAGTTGCAAAAAAAACATTTACCAACCGAACTTATGTCGGTTAGTTGCAAAAACATTTATCAACCGAACTGGTTAGTTTGGTTAGTTGCTAAAAACTTTTTCCGACCGAAATGGTTAGTTCGGTTAGTTGCAATAAACATTTACCAACCGAACTGGTTAGTTCGGTTAGTTGCAAAAACATTTACCAACCGAACAATAGTTCGGTTAGTTGCAGAAAACATTAACCAACCGAACAATAGTTCGGTTAGTTGCAAAAAATATTTCCCAACCGAACTTTAGTTCGGTTGCGTCGCAAAAAAAATTCATGGTCCCCCCAAAAAAACCATGGTCCCAAAAAAACGTTTCTATCTAGAGTTGACGAAAGAACAGTTTTTTCATTTTTTGGGCTCGGGGAAAACTTTGGGGGCATACATATTTTGGATGGGTTCAGAGCTTCTCCAGTGGTAAATGTGTGTTTCATATGTGGCACCGTAGTTAAGACATCTTCTTGAAATAAATTTGTATATATGGTTATAATTTCCTAAATATATCAAAGCTCAAAAATATTAGCTATTTTAGGTAAAGGTACAGAAACAAGTGAACTCGTTCAAAAGGTATCAACCATGTGCGTTCCCCGACTCGGTCAAACCCGACGAGTTATCCGCTTCCATTACGGACCAAAATACCCTCCTAGTGGAGTTAGGTACACATAATTTACCTAATTTTTTCATACCACCAACTAGGTTAGGTATTTAGTTTAATTTATACGACCCTCAAAATTAGTTACCCATCTTAATTTATACTACCGTGAAAAATAAGGTACCCATTTAAAGTTATACGACTGTGTTAGCGAGGTACTCAATTTATTTTCTAGGACTGTTTCAAAAACACCACTGCTTTGCTTATAAAAGTGAACTTCACAACATAAAATATGGTATAGCTCTTCCCTTGTTTCCAGTAAGGGTATATTATATTTTTGGTTGGATTGACAAGAGACCAGGTTCCCTATTTCACAATCATGCTCATTGATTGAGTTGGAGTATGCTTGAAGCTTGTTTAACACATATTCAGCACCCTCTCGAAACACCAAATAGATTATTTCCAAAAAAATAAAAGCACAAGTATCCTCATTTCCAACCGATGTTTAATTTTAAAAGGAAAAAGTTTTCAATCGTTCTTTGAAATTGATCTAATATCTCCACATGATAGCGAAATAAAATGCTACTTATAGAGTCCTATTGGGAATATATGTTTTAAAACATTATTTATTTCCAATAAATTAGTGTCTCATTAAAACGGTTTTAATATGAAAATTATTCTTCATCTTAAAGAATAAATTTCTTTTGATTAATGTCAAAAACCGTTTTTTCTTGAATGAGTTAATGATGTGAATTAACATCTTAATAATATTTTTCATTTAAGATTATATTTATTTTTTGGTTATAAAAAATCGATTTTGATGAAAAAGAATAAGAAGAGTTTTATAAGCCTTTTTATTATGGAGAGTTTTCTTTTATGCTCTTAAGTTTTAAAGAAATGAATTTGTGTGAGATAGAAAAACAAGTGTGTGATCATCCTTGATTTTTCTAAAAGAGTTTCTGAGGAAGAATGAAGTGTAGAAGTTTCACATCCTTTTCATCGTGCAAGAGTGATTTTGTAAGATATTGAACTCGACAGTTTTATCATGGGGACGACGCGACATTGAAGAACTGCTTACACATTCTTGGGCAGAGCCATGAAACGTTTTAAAGAAAGTGACCTATTCCGTGAGTCATCCATAACAATGTTTTGTTTGTTTTTTGTGATATTTAGTAGGCATAATTCAGCAATTGTTCCAACAATTTTAAGACGTTCTATTCGCGCCACAGATATCAATAGAAACGATTGTTGAAACACGATAAGTATCATTGTTTAATTTGTTTTATTGAATTATATGAATGTTATAATTTCTTCTTTAGCAATTTAGCAAGATTCTTGGAATTAGGTTACTTGATACCTAAAGTAAATTTATGTCTGATTTGATAGACTAGGAATAACATGGTTAAATATTTTTCTTTGTGAATATTTAACATAGAAAAATATTGTTGATGATAAACGGATGTTTTAACATGTTATTCAGTTTTATGTGCATCTTTTTAAAGAAAACGAATTTTGTCTAGAAATTGTATCTGGATATATTAGACATCACGTGGATAACCCACATCGAATTTCAGAATTTTTGGAGTCAAGAAACTATTTTTAAAGTATTTTAGAAAACTGCATAACGTATCTGAAAACTTCTGACGGGAAGAAAATTAATCCTGATTAAATCAACTTTTCCTTATCTTCTTGTAGAAATTTTGAATCCGTGTGTCACACGAAACTAGTATATCAGGAACTTATCTTCAAAAACCATTTTGAAATTTCATATTTGGATATTTAGTTTGAGAGATTTGGTAATTTCAGAATCGTTGTGTATGTTTGTCCAAAATAGGAAACGTGATACTTGAGATTAGAGATGTAAGAAACTGTGTTAAAAATCATGTTTTGATTTTCTACTTCATAATCTTGTTTTGGTAATGAAAAAGAATATCATTGATAGCAGTCAAATTAATGCACCCCATATGTTTGATAATATGCTTCATAGAAATTTAAAAGTATATGTATGATGTTATAACTATATAACTTTGTATCTTTGTTTGACAATTAAGAGAAACTTGGAGTACTATATTAGTTAATTTTCAAGTAATTATTTAAGTGCATACCTTACTTATTTTTTGTTTCAAATGCTCACATGTACATGATGACGGTGAAAATTCACTTATTTGAGCAAGTTTTTATTTTCCAATGAAATAAAAATTACGGGAGATTAATAGAAGTGAGGAGGGGTTGCTTATTTCTTTGTTGGTGGGCAAAGAATGGACAATGGTTTATAACCAATTGAGCTTTAAAATCAATTGAGGTACGTTTGATGAACTATTTGTAGTTATTGCAGTGATCAAATAATGGCATTCTAAATTGAATAAATTGATTGTTTAATCTTAGAATAAATTTTAGGAAACAAGATATTGAGAATTATTGTGTATTAAAATAAACATGTGACTCGTATAAGTTTGGAACTTATGAGATGGAATTTTATACTGAACCCAAAACCGAAATAATTAGAAACCTAGTCAAAACTAACGTGAATATCAACTCTCACCAAGAAATGAACATAATATTGATTATGAATTTATTTTCTATTCTTGCACGTCATTGCAAGGATATCAAATGTTTTTAACAACGCTTTTCAAGCTAAGTTAATGTGAATTATGGATCTGGTGAGAGGTTGGTATATATTGGTGTTTTACACCATGTTCGCTTTGATAGGCTATGGTTCAAAAATTGAACCAAATCGTTTGAAAGAAAGTGGTGTTGAGATATATTCCATCACTAGGATTTTCGGTATTGGTACGATCTCAAAGTTTACTTTGGGTAGAACAATCTTGTTAAAGATGTTCATACTTCCGAAATGAGAAAGAATTATAGTTTCCGCCTATCTACTTAGAAACAAGATTGAGATTAGAAATTTGTTGAATTTGATCATTGTACTACTAAAAATGATAGATTATGGATAAAATGTTTGAATATAATATTACAATTTTATCATAACTGAATTAAATTTTGAATATTTGAAATATGAGTTTTTGTCATGCTTTTAAGAAATCAATGAGTTAATGATGAATATGAGCATCTTATATTTTCTTATAAACTTGGTGAAATTTTTAAGTAACATGTATGTAATCTTACCTAACTCATAAAAGCATGTACATTTTCAAATCTTACTAACTTGCAATGATATTGGATGAAATAAAGTATTTGAGAATTTTATAAAGATGCTTGAGTAACTTGTCTTGATATCAAATATGATTCTTGAGTAGTGAATTAGGCAATGTTTCTTTCAAGAAAATTGTTTTAATTTTTCCTCTATATTGTGCAAAATATTTTGGGTTTAGATCATTGGTTTATTAGTTTTTCACAATTTTTGGGATCTTTGGATATTGTTTTGAAATTCTTGTTTGAGTCAAAAAAATAGTGGGGGTTCCATACCCTAAACATTAACAACTTTGACTTAAAATGAAGATGAACGATCCTAGAAAAGCATATTTATATTGAGACTAAAATGTAGTCATGGATATTTTGTTGCTTATAAAAGGTAACTTTGTTCATTCAATTTTTTTTAATCTTTTAAAAAATAAACACGTGAACCTATTATCTTTAGTCAAGCAAACAGAAAATTGTTGACACTTGCATTCATGTCGCTAAATTAACTTACATGCTTGTTTTGTTGATATTGTTTCTACGATGTATGATTTGTTATACTCATAAGTAGAAATATATACTTTTGTGTCAATTAAAGATGAGAATCTATGTAAAAACCAAGCATGGAAAACTGTGTAGTTTCTACAATTAAAGAAAGCATATAAGATAGATGAGTTATCATTTATTTTCTGAAAACAACTTTAAAATAATTTATGATTCATTCAAATGATTTCAGAATTGATGAAAGTGAAATGCACAATACTTTTCGTTTTGTATGCATAGGTGATTTGTTGAATTTTTATTCTAACCTATAGGATGAAAATGAAATTGAGAACATGCTTAGTTTACTATTTGACATGAAAGAATTAAGTGACGATGGTGTATGTTTTTTTAAATGAATTTTTTGTTTCTTAGGATCTATTTCATTTCAATAAAAATAGAATTTTAAAAGAGATAGAAATATTATGCTCTGACTGTAAATTAATTTTCACTTATTTGGTTTAGTGCTAATGCTTTTGAGAATGTGTTTGATTGCACTAGACATGAGTATGGTAGGTCAGTATGTTGCTTTGCTACGTGATTGACTATGTATAAGTATTTTTTGTAGCGGGTGATTAATATATTACTTCGATTGGGGGTTTTATATTTATATTTACCAACCTTAGTATGGAAAATTGGTAAAATTTTTTATAAAGTTATTATGAGGTGTTTAAAACACACCTTACACCTAGAAATACACATCTAAATGGTTACCGCAATCCTTTAAGGATATTGCGCAGCTGATTGGACATCCTTTCAGTTGAATCCTTTTAGGTAGAGCTGTAAAACGTGTTGGCCCGGAACAACCCATCCCATGAAGTCACGTGCTTAGTGTGTTGTGTGCTGGGATGGGCCGGAGATTCATACGTGTTGTGATATGATGTGCTAAATGGCGTTCCGTGCTATGTTGTGCCATAAATATAAACGTCATGTGCCATGTTGTGCTGTGCTAGCACACTTATTTTATGTTCTCCAAAACAAATATTTTTGAGATATTTCAGTCAGTACATGTATTATATTATATAAATAAATTAGCATAACGAAAACTAAATTTCTTAAATTGGCTAATACAATGATTTTTTTTGTGAAATGCTCATCAAATGTGATGTATTGTGTAGTATTTTACGTATGACATGGCATGCTTTCTTTGCGTGTTGTGTTGTGTTGTTTTGTACCATGTGCTAACACGTGTCGTGTGTTGTGCTGTGCCATTGTGCCTATTTGTCTGGCACATCACATCACATTAAACAAACGTGTTATCACGTGATGTGTCGTGTTGTGCTCTAATTTTAACGTGATGTGTTGTGCCATAAACGTCTTTGGCCCATCCCAAATTACACCTCTACTTTTAGTTTCAAGGATGGAGCGATTCGATCATCTAATAGATAGAGGAACAAACATATTAATCCAATGTGATAGTATCGGGGCTATTGCATGAATTGAGAATGTAACGACAACTATAAGAGTTGATTTTATGAGAATATGGATCATATAGTGTTTGAAAAAAGTTTTGATTAGTACTTTGACGAAAGGATTGATAAGAAGATGTGACTACATTTTAGGGATGAGGTTGATTCCATTGAGATTGAGTCATCTTTAATGGATACCCAACCTAGAAATATGTTCAAAGGGACTATACGAAGTCATAGATGATAGCATCATTGAGACTGAGTTATTTATGATGCGGTTACCAACCTTTAACTCAAGATCTCAAAAGTAGGTTCAAAAGGGTAACCCTTACCAATGGAATTAGATCCCAAAATATAGGTTCAAATGGTACATCAAGTCATAGATAATATGGAGATCTGAGAATCAGGCTTTTAAAGAATTTATCCAATGGCATGATATCATGAATCGAGTAGAGGTTGAGTTTAATTTTAATTTTTTAATTTTTACTTTTTAAACTCATCATGATATTTTATCTCTGTTTAGAGTGGAGTACTTTCAAGAGTACTCTTGATAAACTCACCTATATAAATGTGAAAGTGTGGCCGCTTTATGAGAATATGGGAAGTTCTCTAGATCATTCATTAAATCGGGATACAAGCACAAAGAGTGTAATGTCTTGTCTTTAGACTTTACACTAGTATAGTGGTGTGTGTTAATCAATCTTTTTATCTCCTAGAGTTCAAGACTTATGTTTGATTTTAAGAGAGCCAATTAACACTACGTAAAGGTTCATATCATGAGACACCTTTAGTTATGCACAAATTTTTACATTCTTGCTCAATGATTTGAAAAATATAAGTGGGGCATTGTTGGGGAATATATGTTTTAAAAACATTATTTATTTACAATAAATTATTGTCTCATTAAAATGGTTTTAATATGAAAATTATTCTTCATCTTTTCTTGAATGAGTTAATGATGTGAATTAACATCTTAATAATGTTTTTCATTTAAGATTATATTTATTTCTTTGGTTATAAAAAATCAGATTTTGATGAAAAATAATAAGAAGAGTTTTAGAAGCCTTTTTATTATGGAAGATTTTTCTTTTATGTTCTTCAATTTTAAAGAAAAATGAATTTGTGTGAGAAAGAAAAACAAGTGTCCTATCATCCTTGATTTTTCTAAAAGTGTTTTCTGAAAGCAAGAATGAAGTGTAGAAGTTTCACATCCTCTCACCGTGCAAGAGTGATTGTATAAAGAGATTGAACTTAATTTGTTTTATCCTGTGGACGAAGCGACATTGAAGAACTGCTTACACATTCTTGGGCAGAGCCGCGAAACATCTTAAAGAAAGCGACCTAGTCCGCGACTCAGCCATAACAATGTTTTGTTTGTTTTATTTTGCAGGTATAATTCAACAATTGTTCCAACAAGTCCATCATCACTCACATCAAATCAAAACCTTCCATGTGTATATAAAAAAACACTACGAAGAACTCAGAAGAGCAAAGAACACCTTCCACCGAGTTTTGTAAAAACAATCATTAAAAGAAAAATCAAAATAGGGACACTTATAGGGGAAATGCAGAAAGGATAAAGGCGTGCAGTTCTTAATGCACTTCGATGGTTCTCAAAAGGTATACGAAGACAATGCGAGAAGATGGGATGGGATACAACTAAAAATTTTCTATGACCTGGGACAATTATCAGACATATGTAGAGGAATTCTAGATTTGACGGAAGGCATTAGGCATGGCCTTTTGCAGATCTTTTCAAACGTCTTTGACAATTCAAAAATAGATACAATATATTGTACATAAAGAACCTAGAGACACAATCATATATGGTATACCAGGTGTGGGTTTTGCAAGTACTATGAAACTAAATGGCATGCAGTTGCAGAGCATATTTCCCATTTCTTAGCCGACAAACCTACAACCTAGTATGTATGGATTTTTTAGTCACTAAAAATTTGTACAACTGGAAAACCCAAGCAATATATGCATGCAATGTCTAAGTGAAGATACAAGAAACATAATTTCAATGTTTAAGGGAAGCGATGCAAGCTATTTAGCTAGGTTCACAAAATTTTCCATGGAACTGCATTTTGAAACTTCAACTTAAGGTCAAACGGGGGAGTCCATCATATTTCAGAAAATGTGATGTATTGCACTCTGCTACAAGAAAGAGGAACAATTGATTAATTGATTAATTTATTTCCTTTTTTTTTTATGTAAAAGAGTGTAAGATCAATCAACCTTCACAAGATATCATATCATTGCGGTCCACCTGCTAAATCACAGGAGTGTAAGCAGACATGTTTAGCAGTGCAGTTGTTAAAAACGTTTTCCTTCGGGGACTCCATTTAACATATCCTAAAATGATGATATGATGCAAATAGTTAACACACTTCAACACTACAATTTTCCAAGTGTTTTATCTTCTAATACGGTAGTATTTAATAATTTTACTATTAAAGAGTACAGAAATTAGACAAGACTGGAAAAGTATGAAACTTACTATATATCATAACAACATCAAATTAAGTGTCAGTAATTCATTTTATCTCATATACTATATGTATCAATTTTGAAATAAACTGATACTAATATATATACCCATTTGACCAAATTCACAGTGGAAAACAGAAAGAAAAAATCAAAACCCGTCTCTAGTGGTGATAAGTTCATTACCATGAACTGATTGCGTTAAATAAAGAAGACATTGTGGTTTCCAACTTAGTTGCATATCAAACCGAACTCAATATGTAGTTGTATGTTAGATTCTCCTCATTTCAGTTGCAGATACTAGTAGCATATGAAGAACAATAACGGTAGTATGTGATCATCAATTGGATTAAGTTAAAACCATTTTACATCCACATCTTGAAGAGAGTTTAAGAACTATAAAAACATGATTTGTTTGTCTAATTCGAAAGAAGAGAAACTGCCACCATTTCTTATTCGGGTATATAACCTAAACTAGTGTACTGTTCACATAACTCGACTAAAGAGGGTATTTTGGTCCGAAACATAAGTAGTGAACTCGCAGGGTTAGACTGAGTCAGGTACACACATGGTTGACACCTTTTGAAAGAGTTAAACTATATGTGTACCTTTACCCGGAATAACTAATATTCTTGAGGTTCTCTCTCCTAAATACTAGGAGTAAAAAATAAACATCTCGAACCCATGATTTTTTCCAATACATATGTGTCATTTAATTATTGATTTAGAGCATTTCTATATTTATTGTTTCTTTGATTTTGTGGGAAAATGATGAGTTGTATGGGAATACATCTTTCTAAGTGAATGTCTAGTTTTAGAACATTGCCTCATCTACACATCTATTTAAAAATGTTCGGGTTGAGAATTTTTTTAAAAAATTAGATGTATATCCGTAACATGGATTCAGACATTTTCCTATTAGAGAAGCTCTTATGAAGGGCGTTAAATATACGGAAAACTTGGTCTTGGTTAGAATTGATCTTATGATATCTAGGATAAATACTAGTTTTTATGAGTGAATGAAATGTAAATCTTTAATCCTTCCTAGTGTCTATATGCACATGGAGTGTCAACGGGTTCGGATCCTCTGTGCTAATATTTGGGTGTACACATGGTCCTTCTCATAAGAAAAACTAACTAAATATATTTTCTATACATAACACTAATAAATTAGGAAGAAACCAAATTGTTCCAGAGAAAAAAAGGAAGAAAATATTGTTACGGTAATATGTTCTTCAAATCCTCAAAAAATATGGATTCTATAAAAATAAAAAGTAATCATGGGCAATTCACCTCCACCATCCCTTTCTTTTTAGTTTTTAAAAGTTTCATCGTTCTTTTTTTATAATTTGATCATGGATCATGATCAAGAGGTACAATCCATAAGATTTGATCCTTATATTCAAACTTTTGAATTTCAATATTTCGTAATCTTTTGATCACAAACTTAAACTCTAGTTTTCTTTTTTTGTTGCATCCCTTCCAGTAACAGATAAAACTACTAACCAACGAAAATGAATCAAACACACCTAAAAAAATTAATCAAAATAATTGTTCCTTTAAAAATGCACATTTTATAGCCGTGATTAATCAGTCATAATCCATATTTTGAAAACCTTACACGATGACATTGTTTTGCTAAACTTGGGAAATGTAACAAATTAATTGATTAGTGTTATATATATAGTATATATATTTCGTTAGTTTCGTTTTACATGTGGCACGCATTTTATTGGAATGGCACATGGGCACAACCAAACAGCACAGGATTCGGACGTTTCAAACAAGACTAAAACTAAATCAATATTTTAATTCCCTAAACGTAATATTTTAATTCCGTAAACATTTTTTTATTTTTATTTTGCTCGATGGGAGTTACTAAAGATAATTTATGTGAAATATACGTAGTCTAATGTCTTGGTTATTTCTTTCCTTTATGAAAATCTTTTAATCAAATTTTGGGTATCATATTTTCTCTCATTAATTGTTAGAAGCATTGCTCGGTCGAACTCACAAGTGTTTCTATCTCAAGCTTGTTGTCAAAAGTATATCTTGATTTCACGTCTACAATTGGTTAAGTCTCGTCTAGGATAGAGGTAGTTGAGAAATGAACGGAGCATCATTTACGCTCTCTCACTGCTTAGCTTAAGATCCACGCAGAAACTTTGGATAAACTCATCAACAAAAGGTAAGTGATAACTGAACCACCTATTTCTCAAGTTATATTCACTTTTATATCCTTGAGATGTTTGTTGAATAAATAATTAGACTAGCTTGCATAGACAAGAATTTCGAGTCGAGAACTAATTATATAGATTACTTAATTTCTAAATATAATGACTCAGCTTAATGAACGTTTGTTCATACTTGATCAATTTCGGTGGAGCACAATTTATTGTTCGGTACCAAAACCATGATTCAAGTTTATCATTCGAAAATAGCATGGAACAATGATATGTGTCATTGATGTTATTCGGGAATGTTACGAATTAATTTAGAGAAATATAAAACTACTATATTCGGAATACAAGACAGTGTTATCAGTCCTTACACACTGATATAACGGTTATAAGTCTGAAGCCGTATTACATGTACTTATACACATAGCGGAGTATCTATATATTGACTTGCAGATTTGTATATTCGTATGCACATAATGGAAAAAATTGTTTGTTTCGTGATCCGAATAGGTATGCATACTTATATGCAAACCATTTTGGAACAGTGGTAATTAAGGGGCCAGGTTTAGGTATTCAAACTGGTATGTAAACCAATACAGTTCTACGTTCTTGAACCGATAATTTTGTACCCAAACCGGTATGCAAGCCGAAAAGGTTTTGTGAACTCCGAACAGGTAAAGTCTTAAGGTTTCCAAACCAGTTTGAAAACTGAAAAGTTACGTCAACTCCGAACTCAGTTTTTTACCAAAGTTTGCAAACCGATACGTGAACTGAAAAAGTTTTGTCAACTCCAGAACTCTGTTTTTCTCATAAGTTTGCAAACCGGTATGCGTATCATGACTCATCCGATTCACGAACGACTCATATATTTGTACTTTATGTATTTACCAACTATGTCGATTATGATTCAATTGCGATTAAATTATTTCTTTGAGATAGTTTGTATTTGATCAATTCTCTATAAAACACTAGACTTATTTGATCACATGATTGTGACTCAAGATCAATGTCTTTATGTTCATGAAAATGACTGTTAAGATTTTAAGTTCTAACCGGCTAGTTTAGGCTAACCATGTTGGACATAGTATTTGTACATGGTTTGGGTACGGTTTACCTAACTAGAGTGTATATCTGGTTTATGTGAGTAAGATTCAATGTTTTCATCTAACGGTGAATATTGTTTTCTTGGTTCCAAAGCTATCTTAGCTTCAACCTAAAGAAACCTATGCTTTGAATATATGTATAAGGAGAACTCTTGGGAACTGGGATTATTGAATCCTGACACTACTTTTTCATGTGTCCTAGATGTATCTAGAATCGTCCTCTCCAAAAACCCTTTTAGGGTTTAGCGACTATCAAAGACTTCACTGGTATTCGTGAAGCTAGGTTCAGTTATCTTTTATCTTGACAACTTGAGTATCCCAATCTTGTTCAATTGTTGGTTTATCACTTGAACAAGATAGATAGAAATCACAAAGTTTTCTTCATCTCAACTTTGTGATTCCGCAAGTTTTATACTTGTGAGGTGAATAATAATCTAGGCTGCACTTCGGGTTACAATAGTCTGGGTTTTGAGGATAGCTAGACTTCTGTCGAATTGATATCGATTTCCATCACCTTGATCCTATGTTTGATCTGATCATCTGTTTCGATCGTAATCAGGAAATCAATTATATATGATTAATCTGTGGGAGGCATATTTGGTTTAAAGTCTTCAATTGAGTTGAAGGAACTCTTAGTTGGTGTGACGTCATCTAAGGGAATCAATTGCGCGGAGTCCTTCTAGGATTCAAGAGGCATAAGGAGCGCGACTGTACCTTAATCGGTGGGATACCTTTTAGGGCTCAACTACATTCCATACCGAAGTTAATTGGTAGTGGACTAGTGTTTGTAGCAGCTTAATAAAGTTTGGTGTTCAATCTAGACTAGGCCCTAGGGTCTTTCTGCATTTGCGGTTTCCTCATTAACAAAACTTCTGGTGTCTGTGTTATTCTTTTTCCTGTATTATATTATTTATCTTTATAATTGAAATATCACAGGTTGTGCATTGATCAATCAATGTAGATACTCCCGACCTAGTTTATTGGTTACAACTTGATTGATCCTTGGATATTGGTCTTTGGTACCTTCCAAGAACTCTCTTTGTGATTAGGTTCACATATTCAATTCCGTAAACGTTCTAATCGCAAGAGACATAGATATATTACTCTAAACACTTTCCTTGATTGAGTTTTTACTCTCGGAGTTGTGTTGAGTTTGTCCATACAGGTTGCCTAAGAAAAAGTTGGTGGTGTATTTTGGTACCCCTAGTGTTTTCATTAATCAAATTTATTCTCTCATTAATTGTACCTTATATCAAACCCATTTAAAACAAAGGACTTCTTCCTTCCAAAATGTACCAGAGCAGGCTACTATCGCTAGCTTTTTTCCCTCCTCTCGCTTTGTTGTGTGCTAAGTGTGTTTAGTTATCTTCGTAATCCTTGTTGTTGAGTTCGAATTTGGGTAGATTATTGTCTATATCGGCCATTTCTATCCAGAAAAATCTCGTTGTTAAGGTATATCACCAGTCATTCTTGAGGAGTACCCGTGAACAATTGTGTTAAGATTGTTGGAACAAATTTGCAATATGGTTCTCTGACGAAATCATCCTTTAGCTGTTAAATCAAATGTCAATCTTATTCCAATCTTCCCTAGACAGCTAGAGATTTCAGCAAAAAAAAAAAAAAGGTTTAAACGGCTGTTTCCATTGCGTACTCTTGTAAAAAAATAAAATTCTAGTTTTCTAATAAATAGTCAATTTTTTCGGTCTCCCAAAGCTACAACGTTTGGAAATTTGAAAAAGAAAAAAAAAGGCTTAAACGGCTGTTTCCATTGCGTACTCTTGTAAAAAAAATTTATTCTAATTTTCTAATAAATAGTCAATTTTTTCAGTCGCCCAAAGCTACAACGTCCGGAAATTTATGGATGTCACCTGATAGCGGAACGATACAACATGGAAAGTGCACCAGAGTGGAATACAATCTCCGACATAAAGAGATTTTAATTCCTATGCTAATTTATTTCTATGTGAGGCGCCCGGCAAGGCGTTACGAATTAGGCCCATTGGGTGCATTATCGGTGAGGCTCCCACTTTATGAATCACCCACCTTTATGGGTGCCTCGCTAGGCTTTGTTAAAATTTCTACATGTTTT
>JAJJWX010002337.1:0-289718 GCA_023529315.1 Papaver bracteatum
GTGCTAAAGAACAAACAATCTAGGTGCCCGAAATCAAATGCCACAAACCTTTATTCAATTTATTGAAGTTTTTGATGTATGGGGTATTGATTTTATGTGTCCTTTTGTCAACTCTCATGGGAATTATTACATCTTACTTGTTGTTGATTATGTCTCTAAATGGGTGGAAGCTACGGCCACCCCAACTAATGATTCCAAGGTTGTTTCAGATTTTGTGCAAGCTAACATTTTTGCAAGGTTTGGAATTCCAAGAGCCATAATTAGCGATGGGGGTTCTCACTTCAACAACAGGACTTTGCAAAGATTGTTGAAGAAGTACAATGTGTCACATAAGGTTGCAACACCTTATCATCCCCAAACAAATGGACAATCCGAGGTTTCCAACCGGGAGGTGAAATCCATTCTAGAGAAGACGGTGAATCCAACAAGGAAGGATTGGAGCATGCGATTAAATGATGCTTTATGGGCTTATAGAACCACATACAAGACACCTATTGGGATGTCTCCCTTTAGGCTTGTGTATGGTAAACCTTGTCACTTACCCGTGGAGATTGAGCATAAGGCGTTTTGGGAAATTAAGCAATGAAATATGGAGATGGATGGGGCTGGAAACCAAAGGAAGTTACAACTCCAAGAGATAAAGGAGCTTCGCAATGATGCATTTGAGAGCTCTCGCATTTATAAGGAGAAAACGAAGGCCTTTCATGATACTATGATTTCTAGAAAACAATTTTGTGTTGGGCAGAAAGTGCTTTTGTTTAATTCTCGCTTGCATTTATTTCCGGGTAAATTAAGGTCACGTTGGATCGGACCTTTCATTGTTACTAATGTGTTTTCTCATGGTGCAGTAGAAATTCGTAGTATTGCTACAGGCAAGGAACTTAAAGTTAATGGGCACCGGTTGAAACCATATTATGAGAATTTCACTTCCGAAGTGGTGGAAGGAGCTAATTTTGTGGATGCACTCCCTCTGGAGGAGTCGTAGAAAGCAAGGAGATAGTCGGGCTGACGACTTTAAACCAAGCGCTAAATGGGAGGCAACCCATAGGATGAGTATCTCTTGTCTTATTTTCATTTTCTTGTTTTGTTTTTAGCTTTTTCTTATATTATATTGATTTTATTTTTCTGATTTCTTGTCATTTGTCATGCATAATTTCCCACCTTGACTTACTTTGGATGACTCAATTTACATTGAGGACAATGTAAAGTTTAAGTGTGGGGGAGTGGTTAAACATTTGCATTGTAAATTTTTTCAAAATTTTCAACTTTTGTGTAAATTAGTGCATGAAAAAACTCCAACTTATAGTTAGTTTAGAGTCACATAGTATCCATGTCGCTAAGATTACATCGAGATTCTCATAAGAGTGACTGAACTTATAGATGACAGATAACATGATCGGGTTTCTTACTTGTATGAGAGTTAAAGTTGGATTTAACCATGCCAGTGGAAAAAATGGTGCAGACTGAATTCGGTAGTAGAGTAGTGGTCCCCTATAGTGGAGACTACCCATGTTACATCATGAGAGGCACCGACCTTCATTTCTCTGTACCTGTCTAAATTTGTGCTTTTAGAGTGTGTGTCACCGTACGTAAACTCCGGGTAGAATGGTGAGCTACCCAACCTCCCACCAATAGAATCACTATTTTGATCTCTTGAGTGCTATTTTATCAATCATGAATGGTGACATCGAATTGCTAACTTACATACCACTTGTAATCTTGTTCGCAGTTAGCACCATCCACTTTATCTCTCTACACCAACAGTTCCATAGAAACACCATCATCATCAACAAGAGAAGCATCACAAGTTCGAAGAAAAGTTGAAGACGTTCTAGGTTTACAAGCAACAATACAAAAATAAGCAGATTTCAGATTCAAGTATAGCAACAAGACAAGGAGCATAATTTTTTTTACAAGTTGAAGACTATTGTACAAGAGTGAATATTATCAAGATGAGAATTCAAGAAGTTTATGATATCGAGACATACAAGTTGTGAAGAATCAAGCGGTAAAGTACTCACACCATGGCATTTGTACTTTTATTTTTATTTGTATTATATTCTCTTGTCTAAAAAAATAATATTTATTACATCATATTTTGGTTTGTTTAGATCATATTTTGGTTTTGTATTCATTCAATAAGCCAACGGAAGAAGAAATATCTACAATGAAGTTTCAAGCAACAAGGAATAAGAGGAAAGAATCACATTGTCAAGATTCTACGAAGTTCAAGAGTTATCATCAAGAGTTGAAGACCGAAGACGAAGACAAGGATTGAAGACCGAAGACGTTTCTATGGATGATGTGAGAGTAGTGCTAGCTGCATGCCGAACGGATAACGAGGTAAGTAAGCATATTCCTACCTTCGTTAAGTGGTTGATTTCCTTTCTTAGAGATCGCCAGAAAAAAAAGGTTTTCAAAATGAATAAAAGATGTGGGTTTTTCAAAACACTTCGGAGGGTTTGCCTTCCTAATATTCAACGTGTCGCAGGATTCTCTCTTCATTCCTACTTGGACACATGTGTGACCATAAAGAGCTGTTTATTATTGAGAGAAATTTCATAAAATCCTTTCTTGTGAGGCAGAGTCGAGACTTTTGATCACTCCGAACCCGAATTTCTTTCGATAAGGGATGGTTATTTCTCTCTCAACTTTTAAGAATGAGATTGTGTTCATATTTGTGTCTAACTTCTTATGACTAGTATGCAGAATCTATATGTCTTCTTAGCGTATTGGATACTATCATTTCGGAGAACTTGTAAGTTGGAAATGTAGGTTGTGTGGGTATTTTCTAGTAAACGCTCACGGGAGTTGTATGTATATTTTAGAACAAATTTTGTTTTATTTGCTCGAGGACTAGCAGAGTCTAAGTGTGGGGGAATTTGATAGGTGTTGTAAAACACCTAGTTTTATATCTAGTATTTATACTTTCTTTGCTATTTATTTTGTGAAATATGTATCTTATGTGTGAATTTGAGATTATTAGGTGCAATGGAGCACTTGTGGGCAAAAGAAGGAAAATTTGCCCATTTGGAGCGTAAAAGGCGAAAAGGTCAATTCACATGCGAGCTATATTTGGAGCGGGCTAGGTTGCGCAACAAAGGAGTGTAAGAATGAACTGCCAGTCCTATATAACTGACAGTTGAGTTGAGAAGCGAAATAGGTTGTCGGTTTTCTGAAACTGACAAGCCTAGCAAGCTAAGATGGCCCTTATACTAATGTGCTGGGTGCCAATATCAAGTCCACTTCTTATACTAATGTGCTGGGTGCCAATATCAAGTCCACTTCTTACACAGCCTAGAATTCAGATGAGAATTCATTTCTCAATCATTTGGGCTCTAACACAGAGAGTATGTGGCTGCTAGGGTTTGTGTGTGTTTGAAATTCAGAAAAGAGGGAAGAATAGAGATTTGGTGTTGAATTCAGGAATGTTAGAGGTTCTGGTGGATCTGTGGAAGGAATTTGAGCATGAATCTATTAATGACAGTTGAAATGGAAGAGATGGCTGAGATAGTTAGATCGAAAATTCAAGAAAACACACAGTTGTGGGTATGAGCGAGGACTGTGTTGTCGATTCTGGTGATGAAATCAGAGTATCAAATGGTGCCATGGCTAAGCAGAAGCTGGGGTTTGATTCAATTGTTGATTGTTGTGTTGGAGATTGTTGAAATTAGGGTTTCTGATACATGGCAGTGGCTCTGATTGGAGCAGTTGTTGATGGTTCAGGGCAAGGAAATGAGTAGGATTCTGTTGTAATGAAAAGAAGATTCAGTGGGTGTTTTTGTTCATGGATTCTTTGATAAATTGGGAGAACTGAGTAGATGTATGATTAGGCTAAATTTGTTACAGGCAGTGCAGGTGAAGGCACCTGAGATAAGCTTGGGTTTGTTTGAATTCGTGAGAAGATGAACAAACAAGGGTATGAAGAGTTACATGAGCTGTTGCTGGTGATGAAGGTGTTGTGAAGCTGGAGCAGTGAAGGGGAGTAATGAAATGGAGTTGTAGCTGTTGATATCAAACAGGTGCAGGTAATGTTGTTAACAGGACAGGGTAGCTGGTAATTGCAATGAAGAAAAGCAGAATGGTGCGGATTTAGTTCTGTGTAATTGCTAATGACAAAGGAGAAATCAACTGGATGCTGCTGTGTTGCTTTTGAAAAATGGGTATGGTGGCATTGATTGCTGAACTGTTCGTCTAAGAGAAGAAGAAATTGAAGTGCAGGTGCCAGCTGAAGTTAGCAATGGCCAGCCATGTACTTGGAGAAGAAGAGATGTTGTTGCGGTGATCGGTTGAGATTATAGGTTAAGAACTGCTCAGATTAAATGGTGGAAGTTGAGTATGGGTCTGGTGGATTATAGAAGCTAAGATGGTGCTTGAACTACACGAAACTGGTGGTCGAATGGGGTTGTAGCTTGCTGTGAAGTAGTTGTGGTTTGCATGTGAGCTGGGTTCGAGCTGCCAATCAGTCACAACGAATGTTGCTGCGTAACTAAATTGGTGCAAAGAGGATATTGCAATGAGTTCTTCTGTTGTGACTGGCAGTTGACCTGAACTGAAGTTGCAGTGGAGCTCAAGCTGGTGCTGTAAGGTCTTGGGATTGCAGTGAGGAAGTAACTGTGTTGGTGTGTTGGTTTCGCAGTAGACGCTGGTGCTATGCAGTGATGGAGTTGCAGAGAAGGTTCATGTGATGCCTGAGTTTGCAGTGGAGGATATAAAGCAACAGAATGAAGTGCAGCTGTACCGCAGAGAAGATGGACCTGGTGCGCAACTGATGCTGTGTTGGTGGAGCTGCAGTTGGAGCTTGGCATGGAGATGAAGCTGGTGCAGCTGAGGTTTGCAATGGCTCAGGTGGAATTGGAGTTTTGCTAGGGTCAAGAGCTACAGAAGTTGGGTTGATTTGAAGTAGTGTCAGTGGAGGAAAATAATGGCTCAAGTTTCATGTGGTTAGGTTTGATGTGCAGCTTTGATGAAGGGGCTACTGGTATTGGAGGCTTGTACTGTGGAGTTGAGTCTAGTTCGTGGCAGTAATGGAGTTGGTGGTTTGTGGTTTGCTGGCAGCGGATGCTGTTGCCGTTGATAGCAGTTCAGTTGGAACCTGGCAGAGATGTAACTCGACAATAGGGAATGGCAGTTGGCAGCGATGTCAGCTGAATGGTGGAAGCTGGTTGTTGCACAAGGGAGATTTGAGATCGAGTTTTGGTCTTGGCTGAGTATATGAATGATGGCTATGGTATGATGAATGACAACAGGGTAGGATGGAAGGTAATGAGACATGATGGAGCTGTTCTTGCTGGAATGTTTTAAATTGCAGATGTGTAGGTGCTGTGTTATGAACTAGAAGGTGGGATATGAGCTAAGAGAAGCAGGGAAGTTGCACAAAGGCATGGCCATCTTGGCTGGAAGTAAAGCCAATGCATCAGTTTAGGCCTATGCAATGGCCTTGGCCAGAATTAGACCAAGTCAGCTGAGTGAGCCACCTGACTTACCTGAACCGAGTTGACCTATCTGAACAGTTTGACTGGTGACCGGGTGGACTTTTCCGGTCACATGAGATTTTTCCGGAACCGGATTCCGGCCAGTGCACCAGTTTTTCCGGCGATCATATTTTTTGGGACATATTTTCACATGGGTTTCTCACACTTGGTTCATGGGCTTGGTGGACTTCCTTCTATTGGACTTTGGGCTTTGAAGACCTAATTTTGGAAAGTTGGAAAAGCTATAAAAGGAAGAGTTTCTATTCTTTTTGAAGGGGGAACACAATCTTTCTACTGGGTTTTTGGAGGAGAGCAGCGACTAGGGTTTGCTTCCATTTATTTTTCATGTTCTTCAATTTATTTTTGATAATAATTATGTTGAATCTAAAAACCATGAGTAACTAAATACCTTTTATTGGTTATGGGATAATAAGTGGATTTCACAAATAAGATTTGATTCAATGTATTAGTTTTGTTTCAATATTTTACTGTTTATGATTCATTGTTCATATTGTTTATGATTTGTTTGTTTACTTGGTTGAGTCCGGAATCAATCTGATTTGCTTTCATATCTAGAGCTATATTAGGGTTTTCAATACGAAAACGTTGTTTGTCCCTGATTCTAAGTAGCATAAATGTGGGTAGTGCTTGTAGTGATATACCCTACTAGTCACATATGAATCATAACTTGAGTTAAATCGAATTAGTGCTTTTACACATTTTGGTTGCCTTGATTAATCTTATTCCATAGAACTCATTGCTTTTAGGGAGTTAAATCTAATTGTGCTTTTACACTTTAAGTTGCTTTCTAGGAAGAATTCACATATGCATCTTTTAATGTGGTTGTGATGAAATCAGGGAATTAGCGGGATACTCTTGCGATCAAGGTATCCTAGGACTTTTAGTAAATGAGAGATTAAATTTTCAATTCTAGTCATTGTTGATAATTCGAGTTTGTGAATGAAACTATCCCGTGACCAATACTTTCTCCTTATTGATTATTTTATTACTTTATTGCTTTCAATTCATTTTTATTGCTTTGAAAAATCAAAACCCCCCTTGGTTACTAAGAAACTGAATTTTTTTTTAACAACAAGAGCCTCTCTGTGGATACGAACTCTTTCTTATCGCATACTATTTTTATTTTAGGAAGTAAGAAAGTGAAATTATATTTGTGTCGGCTGACAACCGATCACTAATCAAGTTTTTATCTAACGGTGAATATTGAATGCTTTGTTAGTAAGATAACATTGATTGCAAACCTTGATTTGAAAGACTATATAAGGGAGAACTATAAAAACTGGGAAACCTAATCCCCACACATTCTGTGTGATACTAGTTTGCTAAAGCTAGAGTTGATTCTCCTTTAACCTTTGGTTTTCTTCTTCTAAAACCAGGTTAACGACTTAAAGACTTCATTGGGATTGTGAAGCCAGACTGATACTACTTTTATTGTCGTATGAGTACGATTGTAATAATTGGCTTGAGATTTATATCTCCGATGAGCAAGATAAAAGCAGTCACAAACATCTTCGTCTCATTGTTTGTGATTTCTCAGTAATCTTTTTCGCTACGTCGATTAAGTTTATTGTGAGGTGATTGATGAAACTGAGCTGTTCTTCGGGAATATAAGTCTGGTTTTATCGATTGGTTCCTGTTCACCTTGATTTATCAAAAGACGGAACAAAACTTTTAGGTTTATTCGTGGGAGATGATTTTATCTATTACCTGTAGACTTTTCTGTGTGAGACAGATTTGTTTATTAAAGTCTTCGACTTTGGGTCGTAACAACTCTTGGTTATGGGTGAGATCATCTAAGGGAATCAAGTGCGCAATATCCTGCTGGGATCAGAGGCGTAGTAGCATAACTGTACCTTGGATCAGTGTCAGATTGGTTGGGGTTCAACTACAGTCCAAACCGAAGTTAATTTGGAGTATGCTAGTTTCTGTAGTGTCTTAATACAATGTATGTTTAATCTGGACTAGGTCCCGTGGTTTTTCTGCATTTTCGGTTTCCTCGTTAACAAAATTCTGGTGTCTGTGTTATTTCTTTTCCGCATTATATTTATATATAATTGAAATAATAGAGGTTGTGCGTTGTTCAATCAATTAGAATATTCGACCATTTTGGTTGTTGATTTAAACGGTTTAATACAATGTATGTTTAATCTGGACTAGGTCCCGGGGTTTTTCTGCATTTGCGGTTTCCTCGTTAACAAATTCTGGTGTCTGTGTTATTTATTTTCCGCATTATATTTTTATATAATTGAAATAATACATGTTGTGCGTTGTTCAATCAATTAGAATATCCGACCATTTTGGTTGTTGATTTAAATTTATTGACACTTGTATATTGGTCTTTGGTACCATCCAAGTTATCTCTCTTTGATTAGACTCGCGAATCATATTTGCTTGAGTAAATCAAATCGAGAGATTGAGATAATAACTCCTTGAGTATTTTCTATTGTCTAACTGTCTAGTTAATTCTCTAGAAAATAACTCGGAGTTGTCCATACAGATTGATAATCGAAATATTGGGTGGTGTCGTTAGACCCCCACTTTTTCATACATATCAGTTCATCTTTCACCAAACTGTGGGGTTCGCGACCAGAGGTATGATTGTAATCATATCATTGCATTTTCCTCTTATGATCGATTTTGTTTTTTTGTTGGCGTTCATATCTCTCATTTTCGTAAAACTTTATCCAGTCATATTATTTCACAGTTGAAGGGACATGTGCTATAATGTCTTTATTGGTAGGATATGGATCATAATAGTCTCTGCGTAACTCCTACTTAAATCTTCTCCATATAGCAGACATCCTCCTTATCAGAACATCCTTAGATGTATCAGGCAATAGATATGAAATATGAAAAACATAGCTTCTAATCAAATCCACTAGCTCAGAAAAAGAGTAACAAATTATAAGTATGGATGTAAATCAGATTGAGGTTAGTTTATACTTGTAGCTCCTTCTAGACATCATCTTTATAGAAGTTCGACACTTCCTTCCAATATTTGTAGGAGACATGGATATGTGTACGAATCAAGGAACCCTTTTGGTGGCCAAGTTGACCGGCATTAGAAGAAATGGGAATTCCATTTTCATCAACCTCGACTTCTGCCATAATAACCTGTACAATATTGTTTAGCAAACATATATAACAAAAATAACCCGAGTGATGTGAACAAAAAGAACAATATTGTTTAGCAAACATATATTCGAAATATTTTGGTCCTTAACAAAACCTACTAAGATTTGCGATGGTTTTGTGAAGGGCCTTGCCATTGATAGAAGAAATCCTCAAAGTGAAGAGCAATCAAACTTCTCGAACAAAAAGAACATATTAAAATTGCACAAGTGATAAAATAAAAATCCTTTAAGAATCGATTTTGACACACATCAAAGACGTCTTTTTGGTAAAGTGGTTAAGGACAATGATATGCCCACGGCTATCATTCTAAAATACAAAATAAACACAGATAATTTTTTCTAAACTCTCATTGTCAGTAAAAGATGACTCATAAATGGTAGGAATTTCAATATTGTCTACTATGGAAGTTAATCCTTGCTGCGAGTGGAAGACCAAAGACCAACCCACTTCAGAAAGATCATGTGAGTAAAACACTTGGGTTGCTTTTAGTATCCATCGGATTTTTTTTAATCTTATGATTTTTTAGTAGAATGAATTATTATTATATTAATATCGAATAAACGACTCATCTACCACTCTATTAGTGTTTTGCAGCTTAGACAAATTGACTTTAAAAAATTAGAGACTGGATCAACTTTGTACGCGGTCTTATCTGCAACTCTAACCAAATCCATACTCTGATACAAGTCATAAAATAACCACACCTTATAATTCAATATTCTGATCTCAAACACCTTCTTCGCTTCCCTCCCTAAGATCGACCCTTCTCCTTCACTTTGTGACCGAATTGAATCTGGAACGACCATTTCTTGGTTTAGTACAGAATCTTACAGATTGATCTCTTGAATCTAAAAGTACTCACGTGCAGTGCATTTTTTTAGGGTTTGAATTTGTTTCTCATCAACACACCCAAATTTACCAAAAATAGCAGAATTAGTTTTTACCCCAAAACAACTGGCGACCACAGTGGGAGATTAATCTCTCGGTTGCAAGATCAATTTTCAATTTCATTTCAATTATCTCAAATTCAAGATGGTGGATCTTAGGTCTGGGTGAGTTACCAATCCTGATGCTACGGGCGCTGATGACACTCCTGGTGTCAATATCATTGCCTTTAAAGCCAATGTACCGCCTGCCAGCACAGTCAGCACATCGCACTGTGTTATATCCCCTAGCACCAACACCAGTGACGCCAGAAGCATCCCCATTGGTGTGACGCCTCCTATTACCAGAGCCAGAGCCGCTGCTACTCTTAATATTTCTTCGATCATGACACCTCCAATCGTCACCAGGGATTCCACCATTTCTTCATCGGGATGAGAGACCGGAGGATCTAGAGGAAGCCAACCCCCTATCATCAATGTTGATTTGATGGAAAGACAAGAAGTTCTCGTTAAGGCTCATATGGATATGTCTACAACTCATAAGGAGGTACTCACTTTCCTCAAGACGCTAATGGAGCGATTACCGCAAGAGCGGCGTCAACCCATGGAGCCAATAAGGAGTACTTTGAACACTCCCAGCGCAAGCACTTCAACAAGGCGTGCCTTCAAAGATGAGGAGATTCGTGTTGCTCCTGAACGCTCACGAGAAAGGAATCAGCCGCCCAACTTCATCGCATGTGAGGATCTGGATCATCTCCTCCAAAATTGAGGCAAGGAAAACCAGGTGGACATGCACCAGAACCAACCTCCGTATCCTCCTGATGTGCAAAGAGTTACTCTCCCGAGAGGATACTTCTCTCCTCAGTTTTCCCTCTATGATGGTACTGGTAACGCTCGTGAACACGTCTCTCATTTTCTGGAATCCTTGGGAGAACACGAATAAAATCATGTCTTTCGCCTAAAATAATTTTCAAAGTCGCTTACTGGAAGAGCGTACAACCGATACAACAACATCCCGCCAAACAACATATCCAACTGGTATGAGATGGTCACCGCTTTCTACAAGAAATATTTCTTTGTGTATGAGCAAATCACCTTCTCAGACTTATGAAGAATGTTTCAACGAAACAACGAGCATCTAAATGATTATGTCAAGAGGTTCAGAATTCATGCGTTGTATTGTCACGACCCAAATGTGACCGAACAACAGCTGGTAGAGTCATGCATTAACGATATGGTTCCCATCTATCGTGCTTTACCGTAAAACTTGAATTTCTAGACATTCTCTGAACTCCATGAAGCTGCTAAGAAGTCGGCTACAACAACACCAGTATTGTTGGAAAAAACCAAACCAACCAGAGGTGAAGATGCACGGAAAACTCAAGGGAACATGATCATCATCAACAAGAAATATAATACTAGTCCCTCTGTAAGCGTAGTAAGTGAAGTGGGGAAAAGCATAGCTCCAGCAGCGGAACAACACCCCAAGCATACAACACCAACGTAGATAACCCCATCCCAGAAATCCGCCGCTAAGACTCATGTATAACAACAAGAAACTGGAGATGCTGCTCCAGACTTCCCATTTCCAATGAATGAAGTCATTGAACTCCTAGAAGTATGGATTCAAGATGACGCCATCAAAATACCTCATATCAGATGCACACCAACTAAGGAAGAGATGGAAAATCCCAAGTATTGCCGTTACCACAAGTTCGCCCATCATCCCTCCAACGAATGCAACAAATCGAAGAGAAATTTCAAAGAGAAAATAGATGCAGGAGAACTTAAACTAGGCACTGAGGGAGTTCACAAAGACCCTCTCCCAGTAATAATTTGCACTCTTTCTAGGGACTCTGCTCACAAAACCGTGCAATCTATGATGGAGCGTGTATGTTAAATTATTTATTTCTCCAAGGCACAGCGTTAAGACATATTTGCATCTTTCAATCGCATTATGTCAAGCAAGCGACTGTTTTTAGTCGGAGAAACTACTCCTAAGCCCCAACCTCTCTTAGAAGGAACTGCCGGAAAATGCAAATGGGGACTGCTGACCATTGCCCACCTAAAGGGTGTCGAGTTTGACAGCACGCTGATTGACACGGCCTCTGACTTCAACGTTGTCGCCATCGAGAGTCTGAAGGCCGCAAAGATCCCAAAACAGGGGAGTCTAGAGACGTTTATGGGTACATCAATCTCGAAATCAAGGTGGGAGATGCTCTAACGCACGCCAAATTTTATATTGTCAAAGAATGCCTAAATTATGATATGGTTCTGGGGTGCTCGTGGGTGCATGGAAACAAATAAAAGCTGGGAGTATGTCTTGTACCAGTTTCTATACCCAAAAGGATTTCCAATAAGCCATCCAACCATGAGGATTATTTGGAGAGAGCCAGACGATGGGAGTGACACCGTATCCCTAAGAGAGCCCGATTGGATTTTGAAAATCATTTCATGAACCGGGAAGTAACGAATCTGAAGGTGGCGCACGTACCCAATAACACTCCTAGTTCGCAATTGCTTCTTTATAAATCACGTTGCACATGTCGTCAATTGAAGATAAGGCCTCTCTCATCTGTTTAGCCCATAATATGCGGCTTATTGGGTCTCTAGATTCGTGGAAAAGCTTTCATGCTTCTACATACCTAGACGGCACGCCACAAATCTTCAAGAAGCGTGTAATCTACATGAGTAATATCAAACAGAAGGTTGGTCGAGCCATAATTGTTATTTTTCCCCACTCCAAATTAATGTTACTAGCGTTACATGTGTGGAAATATTATTGTGGAAGAGGCGCCTCTTCCCATGAGAAAAAAACACAGTCTTGCCAGCCATTACTATTTGTGTGGTGTCTTTTTATCTATCATGCCACCTCAATAGAATGGGAAGAGATCAGATTGCAAAATCCCGTTTTGACGAATGAATATCATGAACACAGGCTACCGAAGAGCGCTACATATAAAGTTTCAAGATATTGCGAGATCTTTCTAAGAATTTGGATTTCTTAGTCGGGAGACTTCATTCATTCATCCAACTGGAAACATAAAATCATGAAAGCAGCATGAATGAAGGATTATTATTTGATGAATCCCTGGATCCAGCCGCATGAAAAAAAGACTACTAAACATTAAAGAAGTTAATGCCAGGGTCAATGGCGCCTTCACTGGAACCCTCTCCAGAAGACTCTTCAACATCCTCTCCTGAAGTCGATTCAATATCCTCTTCGGAAGATACACCAACATTCACTTCAGAGCCCGATTCAACATCTTCTCTATATGCCACTCCTCCTATACACTCTTTGGAAGTTTCCCCGACATCCTTTTGAAGGTATTCTGGTTCGTCCATGTCAGAGTCGAGGATTATCACGCCGTCATAAATAGGGTTTTCATGCTTATACAGGAGTTCACGTTCACCCGAGATCTGCTCATGCTCCACCCTCCGACGCTTTATCCAGGCAAAAAACCTTTCAATCCTAGCACTTGTTGGCTGAGATGCTTCATCGCGCCTCCATTTTTCCTCCATGCCAACCGAAGCCAGGAAAACTTGGACACCCTCTCAGATGATGCTCAGATGTACAAGGGACTTGGAATGCAGTTTGAGATACCAACCAACCGTGTGCCTGATCTACTTGGGGCCAACCGACATCATGCTAAGGAAACGCTCATCTGGATGCCTCGTGCCATTTGAAAGTGATGAGTGCATAAACCTATTCGCTCACATATGTATTGAGCAATTTAATATATATATATATATATATATATTTAATTCAACCAGAATGGTGCATAGCAACAATCCCAAATATTCTATGAATTTTATTTTCCACCAGCATTATTCACTAATGCATTGCCCGCCTAGAATGGTTGCGGCTATTGTAATGGTGAGTGTGTGGCTCTAATCTGATGGCCAGTGGAATTGAAGCAGTAAGATTTTGTTGTTGGTATACATGGAATGTTTGTGCATTGGAATGTATGGTCTAGTGGATCTGCAATAAGGGAGAAGTGGAGATGTTGCAGGTGAACTGGGACTGTTCTGCAGCTAAGAATTGGAACTGGTGTTGATTAATCAGATGGAGTAGCAGGAGAAGTTGTTGTTAACTGAACTAGAGTCTCAGATGGAGGTTGTTGAAGTGGTGGTTTCAATGAAGAAGAGCAGCTGAGATGAATTGAGTTTTGCATGACTGCGAACTGAAGGAATGGAATGGCATGGTGTTGTTTATTGCCTGCCATGGTCAAGTTGTTGCAGGTGTTGTTTCTTGTGAAGCTGAGGCTGAAATGGAGTTATAACTGGCAGAATGTGGAGTTGTAGGTTCAGGAGATAAGAATCTGGGTTGTGCTTGATACTGAGATTACAATGCAGGGTTTTAGCTGAAGTTGCAGCTGCAGAAATGATGTTTCTAGTCGCAGGTTGAATACAATGCAGAGGTGGTATGAGGAAGGAACTAAATTGCAGAGATGGAACAGGTAGTAATTGAAGTGACAAGGCGTTATGGGTTGGCACAGGATGAGATGATGTAGAACTGAATCTGTAGTTCTGGGGATTTTGCGTTGAACTGCAGGTGGAGATGAAATGGCTAGACAGTGGAGTTATCTTTGAAGAAATGGTATAGTTGGTGAATTTTATTGGTTTGAGATTGAAGATTTACAGGGAATGGTTGGTGCTGTGATGCTCATTGCTACAACTACACAGTGTTGCAGTCGAGTCGAGTTGTAGCTGAATTAAGGGGAATTGCAGGTCTGAACATCAGAAATGATGTCGAGTTAGATGGAAATATGTATAACTGAATGGGTTTGTTAGTGTGTGGATCTCATGAAATGGAGTTGGAATATAAATAAGTACAGGCATGTGATGAGTTTCACTTGGATTTGGATTTGCTGAGATTACGAAGAAGACAGAGAAGAGACATGGAAGAAGCATTGTGTTGTTGCAAGTTGCGGCTGCAGATGCTATGATGATATTGATATGGATTTTTTATGAATTTGAGATACATATGGTGCAACATACATGGCCATCATGGCTGGAGTTGGAGTGGTGAAGCACAATCACCGTGCATTCTAGCAACAGTCTGTGCAAATGGCCAGGCCAAGGTGATCAGATCTGACTAGAGTGATTTGACAACTGAGTTAACATAGTTGACTCAGGTGACCGGCGATAGACTTCAGTTGACCGGTAGTAATTTCTGGTCGGATTCCGGCCAACTTCCTGCGTATCACCAGTTTTCCGGCAACATATTTTTTGCAGAATTCTTACATGGGTATTTCTCTTGTGTGGGCTTGGTGGAAATCTTACTATTGGATCATTTGGACTTTGGGCTTTGAAGACCTAATTTTGGAAAGATGAAAAGCTATTAAAGGAGAAAGTTTCTATTTTTCTGGGGAGATATATTTTTCTACAGGAGTTTTGGAGGAGAGCAGCGACTAGGGTTTGCTTTCATTTATTTTTCATCTTTTTCATTTTATAATTGATTATTCTGATTATGATTAACTCAAAAATTATGAGTATCTAAACATTTAATATTGGTTATGGGATAAAGTGGATTTCACAAATGATATGTGATTCAATGATGTAGTTTTGTCTCAATACTTTATTGTTTTTGATTCATGGTTTATATTGTTATATAATTTGATTGTTTGTTTGGTTGAGTCCGGAATCAATCCGATTCACTTTCATTTCTAAAGCTATATTAGGGTTTTCAATACGAAAAAGTTGTTTATCCCTGATTCTAAGTAGCATAATTGTGGGTAGTGCTTGTAGTGATATATCCTACTAGTCACAAATGAATCATAACCTTGGTTAAATTGAATTAGTGCTTTTACACATTTTGATTGCCTTGATTAGTCTTATTCCATAGAACTTATTGCTTTTAGAGAGTTAATCTAATTGTGCTTTTACACTTTAGGTTTCTTTCTAGGAAGAATACACATATACATCTTTTAATGTGGTTGTGATGATATTAGGGAATTAGCGGGATATACTTGCGATCAAGGTATCCTAGGACTTTTAGTAAATCAGAGATTAAAATTTCAATTCTAGTCATTGATGAAAATACATGTTTGTGAATGAAACTATCCCGTGACCAATATCTTCTCCTTAATGATTACTTTTATTATTACTTTGCTTTCAATTTAGTTTCATTGCTTTTAAAAATCAAACCCCCCCCCCCCCCTTGTTACTAAAAGACTAAAAATTTTATAACAACAAAAGCCTCTATGTGGATACAAACTCTTTCTTATCACGTACTTCATTTATTTTAGTTAAGTAAGAAAGTGAAATTATTTTTGCTCGGCTGACAACCGACCAAATTTTGGCGCCGTTGCCGGGGAGTCATACGACTTGTTATTAAGTTTTTAGTTTATTTTCATAATTTCTGCTACTATCTTTGCTTTTGTTTTGTTGTCTTGTTTCTCATTTGTTTACGAGAATTGTTTTCAGGTACTAATCCCTGGCTCCCAAGAATTGGAATTATCGAAGGTGCGGGATAGCTACTCGAAGAGGCACAATATTCCAACCAAGTCAAGACATAACTGAAGCACAAGAGTTAGAAGTGGAAGAAGAGTTACAACTAGAAGAATAACAAGAGGTTCCGTTCGTAGAAGAAC
This sequence comes from Papaver bracteatum, assembly GCA_023529315.1. Lineage (NCBI taxonomy): Eukaryota > Viridiplantae > Streptophyta > Magnoliopsida > Ranunculales > Papaveraceae > Papaver > Papaver bracteatum. The sequence goes on from JAJJWX010002337.1 coordinate 16,111, forward strand.
CACTAGTTGAAGAAGAAGCAGTGGGTGATGAAAATCGTACACTCAAGGACTTGGCTTCTCATAGGATTGATGCACAACGATGGTGTATTCAAACCAACTCAACCTTTGAGATCAAACCGGGGTTGATTAGAGAGTTTCCGAATTTTCATGGCATGGTAAATGAATATCCAAACAAGCACCTCATGGATTTCCACAACGTTATCATGGCCATGCATCCAGCGGACACTAATGCGGATGGAGCGATGTTGAAAGCTTTCCCATTCTCTTTGGCGGACAATGCTTAGGAATGGTTGTATTATTTACTGTCCGGGAGTGTCACTACATGGAACGGGTTGAAACAACTTTTTCTAGAGAGGTATTTTCCTGCATCCAAAGCTACTCAAATTCTCAAAGAGATTTGTGGGATACAACAAAAGGATGGGGAGTCGTTGTATGAATTTTGGGAATGGTATAAGTGATTGGTGGAAGCTTCCCTCACCAACAATTCAGTGACGTGATGATAATACAATACTTCTACGAAGGTCTCCAACCAAGTGATATATATCTTCTTGATGCAGCGGGTGGTGGTGCACTTGTGAACAAGACGGTGGCCCTAGCTACGAATTTGATTGAAAGCATGGCTGTGAACTCGCAACAATTCTACATAAGAGACCCATGGTTAGGCGAGTGCATGAAGTTAGTGATTCATCATCATCACACCGTGATCAAATGATGGATAATATGGAGCAAATGATGCAAAAGATGGATGCGATTATATTACCTTCATATGGTGAAGAGTTGGAGCAATCTAGTGCGGTTTTTCCAAATCAGCAAAGACGGTATGATCCCTACTCCAACACCTACAATCTGGGATGGAGAGATCATCCAAATTTCAGCTATGCCAACAAGTAAGGTGCGGTTCAACAACCTACTTTCAACCGTCCGAGTGGATTTCAACCACAACAACAACAATTCCATCCGCAACAACAACAATTTCAGCAACCACAACAATCGGTGCAAAATCAAGGTTCCGATATTGATGCAAAGCTTCAAACAATGATGCAAGGAATTTCTACCATGTTCAAAGAAAGTCAGCAGGAAACTAAGAGTGATATCAAGGAGTTGCAGACTCAAGTGGGATCCATGGCAATTGATATCAACAAATTGAAGGCACAAAATAGTGGGAAACTCCATTCTCAAATCATTTACCCAAAAGAGGGTGTCAATGCTATTATGTTGAGAAGTAGTACACAACTTGTGCAACCCGAAGTTGCTGATTCGGGCAAGGTGGAAACACCAAAGGAACCTGTTTTGGAGGATAAGAATGATGATTCTTCCCAAACTTCTGAGGTACCTATTCCTAACTCTAAAACTCCAGTTTCTACTTATGTTCCTCCTTTACCTTTTCCTCGCAGATTTGCAAATTCCAAGAAGGCAGAACTTGAAAAGGATATTTTAGACGTTCTTAAGAAGATTCATGTGAACATACCACTCATTGATGCTATCAAGCAAGTTAACAAGTATGCAAAGGTGTTGAAGGACTTGTGTACCAATAAGCAAAGGCTCAAAGGAAATGAAGTGCTAAGTGTGGGGGAGAATTCTTCGGAAATCTTACAACACAAACTCCCACTGAAATGCAAGGATCCCGGTAGCTTTGACATTCCCGTCATAATTGGTAACACTACTTTTAACAAAGCAATGTTGGATTTAGGTGCATCCGTTAATGTTATGCCCGTGTCTATGTATAACTCACTTGATCTTGGTCCTCTTAAAAAAGATGGACTTGTGTTGCGATTAGTCGATCGTTCTAATGTCTACCCAATGGGTATTGTTGAGGATGTTCTTGTGCTAGTTAATCAACTTGTATTTCCAGCTGACTTTTGTGTGTTAGAGATGTATGAAGGTTCACCGGACTCATCTCTTCCATTGCTACTTGGGCGTCCCTTCATGAAAATGGCTAAAACTATTATTGATGTGGACAAGGGAACGTTTACTTTGATGAAAAAATAATACATTTCAACATTTTCGAGACGATGAGATATCCTAGTGATGTCCACTCTTGTCTCTCCGTTGATGTTATGGATACTTTGGCACAACAAGTGTTTGAATTGAATAATGATGATGCTTTGGAAACCGTTTTAACTACATCATTGGATAACGGTGTAAAGTGTGGTAATGAAGTCAAGGAATCCCTTGGTGATATTAACTCACTACAAGGATGTCCGGAAACTCATAATATCTCTTTTATTTATTTACCATGCAGTAATGAAAAGCTTGTACCTTCTATTGTTAAATCTCCAAAGTTAGAATTGAAACATCTTCCCGATCACCTGAAGTACTTGTACTTGGGTGACAATGAAGAGTTACATGTGATTGTTTCTAATGAGCTTAGTGAATTACAGGAGCAAAAACTTCTAAGGGTGCTAAGGAAGTACAAGACGGCCATAGGATGGACAATTGTTGGTATCAAGGGTATAAGCCCTGCCGTTTGTATGCATAAGATCCGTTTGGAGGACGATACAAAGACTACAAGGGAAGCGCAACGTCGTTTGAACCCTCCCATGATGGAAGTTGTGAAAAAGGAGATACTCAAGCTTTTTGAAGTGGGTGTTATCTACCCCATATCCGATAGCAAGTGGGTGAGCCCGGTACAAGTTGTACTAAAGAAATCAGGTGTAACGGTGGTAGAGAATGATAAGAACGAACTTGTCCCAACTCGTGTGCAAACCGGTTGGAGGGTTTGTATTGATTATAGAAAGTTGAATACCACTACTAGGAAGGATCACTTTCCTTTACCCTTTATTGATCAAATGCATGAACGTTTAGCTGGACATTCGTATTATTGTTTTGTTGATGGTTATTCAGGTTACAATCAGATTGTGATAGCACCAGAGGATCAAGAGAAAACCACTTTCACTTTCCCTTTCAGTACTTTTGCTTATAGAAGGATTCCTTTTGGCTTGTGCAATGCTCCAGCTACCTTTCAAAGGTTTATGGTAAGTATCTTCTCAGAATATGTTGAAAACATCATTGAAGTGTTTATGGATGACTTTAGTGTCTTTGGTGATTCATTTGACCTTTGTTTGAACAATTTGTCATTAATCCTTGAACGATGTGTTAAAACAAAACTTGTGCTGAATTGGGAGAAGTGCCATTTTATGGTAACTCATGGCATAGTTTTAGGCCATATAATATCTTCTTAAGGCTTGGAAGTTGATAAATCTAAGATAGACCTTATTCGTGCTTTAACCCCTCCCATTACGGTGAGGGAGATACACTCTTTTCTTGGTCATGCAGGTTTTTATCGTAGATTTATCAAGGATTTTTCCAAGATAGCATCACCACTTTGCAACTTATTGCAAAAATATGTGGTTTTTAACTTTGATGAAAAGTGTATGGCGGCATTCAATCGTTTGAAAGAACTTTTGATTTCAGCTCCTATCATTAAACCACCAGATTGGAGCAAGCCTTTTGAGCTCATGTGTGATGCAAGTGACTATGCGATTCGTGCGGTTGTAGTTGCAGGATTTCCCACACTATACCCTTGTTAAGATTTTGCTATAATCAACTGTGAATTGAAGATGAAAAACGACACTTTATTATTTTGGTTTCAGAAATGTTTACAGAAATGGGAGAATCCAAGATTACAACTATTCTCTTGAAGTTTCTCTCTCCTCAAGACCTTCTTAACTCTCAAAAATACATCATCCTTTTCTAGATACATTGGGTCTATATTTATAGGGTAGTTACATAGTGGATGACAGCTAAGTTTTCCTCTTATTTCGGGTTGATTCTGCGATTGTACCGCGATTAGCTACAATGTTCATTCTCGCAAGTTTTGTAACCATCACATGACAAACATGCATTTCTCAAGTTTTCTTCACTTATCATTTATTACGTCGCTCTTTTGACTTCCTTTGTGACACTCGCAAAGTGTAGTTGAAGATCTTGCGGTGATGCTCGCTGGGAAGTGTTGTTAATCTCGCAGAAAATAGATGTAGCGATATTCTTGTACTACATCTTGTCTCTTCTCATGTCTTTTCTGCGAAGAAGAGAAGATCATGAGAATTGTAAAATGCTGCAACTATTTATCTTTTCAGATTTCTCTGTTCTGACACGTTTCTGTACCCTTCACCAACTGTTTTCAAATATTCTCTCTTCTAATGAATTTATGACACGTCCTCTCTAACCACTGCGATCTGACCGTTCATGTCTTTTTATAGCATTTATTGTGTTCATCTTCTCGAGAAACCTCTTCTTCTATAAATACTCCTTTCATTCTTTTCTTTTCCTCTTTTTACTTTATTCTTCTTTCTCTGCGTAACTTCTCTGCAAGTTTACTGTTCTTCCGTAAATTGCGCGTCTATCCTCGCTGTGATTTATTTCTTATTTTTCAACCTTTTCTTTCATTCCCATACTCAAAAATGGTTGTTGCTGGTGCTAAAAACTTGACTGCTTTTAATGAGATGCGAGAAAAGCTCAAAAGTAAAGGTTTTACCTTGTCTACAATTCCAAGTCAAAGCCCTAAATCTGAACTTTCTATCAAACTATTTTATGATCATCAAATTTTCTGATCATCAATGCTCTCGCTAGAAAATCATAGTATCGCTAGGTCAACTTGAAGCTGGTCTTCCCCTTCCTCTCTATGACCCAGAACTCCCATTATTCTATCAAATAATATCTGACGAGAGGTTCTCATGAGCGATATATCAATTAGGTGGAGATTGTATCAGATTGCTGCTTGAATATGCTTCTCGCGGTGTGGATAAATGATCTCGTTATCCTGAAGCTCCGAAGAATCCTCAATTTAAGGATGTTCCCATTGTCTTTGCAGATTATACTGTGGAGAATTTTTCAAAAATTACAAGATAGTTCCTATGAAGAGGGATAGTACTTGCTGGGGTGTCCGCTTGAAGAAAGAAAAGGTCGCTGATGATGAGGCTCTTATGTTAGACATTGATTGGCATACACCTACCAATCAAGGCCCTCGCCACTCCAGCGATGATAAGTGGTTTATCTTTCCGTTATGTCTTGAAGGTCCTTATATATCTGGTTCTCTCCCATTACCCGCGAATCTCTCAGAGTATGAGCCATGGGTCTTCAACTGGGCTGAAAGATCTAAAGAAGTATATCCTCTCAACTTTTTGCATTATTATTATTCATTATCTTCTTCATGTTTTTATATTCTCGCTAATTATTTTGATCTTTCTCAGATTGAGATAATGAAGCTCAGCTACCAAACTTTTAGGAAGCCCAACACTTTCTTAGCTCTTAAATCTTTCACAGATGAAGTAAGAAATATCTCTTCATAAATTTTAACAATATATTGTTGCCCCTATTTCTTATCTTCATCTGTGCTCGCAGGAAATTGAAGAACTAGAGCCAATAAAACCCGTGAGAACTAAGGAGACACCTTCAAAGGATAAATCTACTATTCCTCCCAAAGGAAAGTCTTCTGCCCCTCGCGGTGAAGAATCTGGCGATCAGGATAAATCTGTTGTTCCTCCCAAAGGGAAGCCTTCTAACCCTCATGGTGAAGAATTTGGCGATCCTCCTTTGAAGAAAAGGAAAACCCGACTTTCTTCTTCTTCAACTCCTCAACCCATTCTAGAGAATCCAAATGTTGATTTTGACAAGGATAATAATGACGAGGATTTTTTTTTTTTTTTTTTGATAAGTCAAAAAATATATTGATATAAAAAATTATATACAAAGATAGTTCAATGAGAAAAGAGGCCACAACATCCCCAAAAACTCAAGAGAAACTATTTAAATCGAAAATAAGAAACATTAGGTAATTCTATAGAAGTAAGAAAAGGAGGGCGACCCTCATAATTCATTCCTTCACTTTCACCAAAATTACAACCTCTTTTAGCCACACAATCCGCTGCAAAATTTGCTTCACGATAAGTATGATCAAAACGAATAGAGTTATAATGCTGCTATAAAGAATTAATGATAACAACTTCCCTTCTATAAAGAATTCTTCTTCTTCTGATTCTTCGATGGATCATTTTTCCAATTTTTTTGGCAAGAATATGTTTGGTATCCCAAATGAGTATGGAGATGAAGCTATTAATGAAATATCCCAGTCCATCGCCAATGTCTGCGATGCTCCCATACTAGCTGACAGTGATACCCTTCGCGGGGTTTCAAGATCGCTGACTCCAAGTCTTTTAAATTCACTTGGCAGCCTAGTATGTTTTTACTTGTTCATCCTTTTTGTGTATCTATTGATATTTTTTTCAGACATTGATTTATATAGTTCTATTGCAGGTTGGAAGAGCTGCTTTTGCTGTTGCTTCTGATTTAGACAATAGGCATATTACTTATGAAAAGAAAGCTGCTAATCTTCGTCAAGATAAGGAAAAACTAGAAGCTGAAGTTATTGAACTTCGCAGAAAAAATAAGCAGCTGGAGACTGAAGCTTCAGTTGACAAGAAAAAAATCTCTGATCTTGATAAAGCCAATCAACAACTCTATGGTATGATTTATTTCTTTTCTCTTTTAATTCTTCTCACCCTATCGCAGCTTATTCAAGCAACCATTTTTGCAGATATTTATGGTCTTACTGATGAGGCTACACTCTTCCAATCTTTTCCTGACCCTGTAGATAATAATACCCTTCTTGCTTGCCTTAATAATTCTTTAAGTAATTTCTCAGATGATAATATTGAATCCCTCTCCATAGATGAACTTAAATCCAAATTTAATCTCTTAAAAATTGAACACAGATTTAATTTAGGTTTGACTAACAAGTATAAACGCTTTTATCTTGATTCGAAGAAAGAAGTAGATAGATTAAGAAAAAGGAATAGTGATATTATTGACGAGAAAGATCTTGCCGTTAAAAATGGCTCCAAGACCCTAGCAAACTTCCATAAAACTATTCTTAATGTTCAAATGTAAAGAGATAAGCTTATCCGCGAGAATGAATATCTTCTTGCGAGGGAAACTCAAGTTCGATCTCGTCTCCTTATTAATAGCGATGATGAGTTTGCTTGGGCTGCGAAGATTCTTGATAACGCCAGAACTAATTTAGGTGTAGATGTTAGTATTCATGCTGATCAAGCGGCTTTAATTAAAGACATGATTTCTGAAAGAGAAGGTTATCACTCTTATGATTTTCCTGAATTATTTCCTAATTGAATCATCCTTATATGTATTAACTTTGTTATCATTTGCTCGCAGCATCCGAAAAGAACTATCATAAAAGATTTGATGAGTTAGAAGAAGATAAAAATCAACTCGCTGGAAATCTATCTTCTCGCAATGAAAAGTATTCTAGATTGAAGGAAAAATTAAAAATCTCGTCTTCAAATTTTAGCAATGCCCTTCTCCGTGTTCGTAATGACGCTGTTAAACTAGTATGTAATGATTATGGTATCCCTCATTCTACATATCCTGATCTTGCAAAGGAAATTCCAGTTGATTCCCCAAATTTAGTTATCTATGATAGCGAAGCTGAGGTGTCTAGCGAATATGATGAAGAATTATCTGGCGAGGAAGAGAAATCTGACGTAGATAGAGATGATAATGATAATGATAATGATGAAGAAGGGAAGTCTGGTAATGAATAGAAATTTGAAAAAGAAAAGAGCTCTGATGAAAGTGTTGATGGATCTACTTAGTCTTGTTTCTTCTCTTTTTCTTCTTTGTAAATTTTGTACATTTACTTTTTTCTTCTCGTAACATCGCTGCGAGCTTCTCCGACTTGATGTGTAAACTTCTTTTGCTTTTATCTGTATGAATTAGAAAACAATTCTTTTTCTGCAACATAATCAATCAATCAGAATTATTATCCTTTAATTATTTGTATAAATGTATCATCTAAGCAATTTTATTATATGATAGATGAATAATAATTTCATCATTCTATGCATTCCCATACTTGCCTCTATTATTCATCTGCAATATGAAAAAATTGAGTAGAGATTAGATATTAGTTGTGAATCCAATTAAATTTGCCTCAATATCGGCGATGTTATCGCTAGCAATAATGGCATAACTTTATGATTTTTGCGTAGAATCGCAAATCTCATAAATTCTGCGATCATTATCGCAATAATCTTATGGTCTTATTATGCCTTCCTAATTAAAGGTCTTATTTTGCCACATCTTTTCTTTCTGCGACAAAATCGCATGACGTCTTTACATTTGCACGTATTGACCCATTGATCTTGTCTTATCAATTTTTTCAACATCTCTGCGACAATATGATAAGTATAAACTCTCTTGCAAGAATTAATCCTTATGACATTGCCGTCTTGCGATGAAATCGCATGACGTCTTTACACTTGTTAAATGTAAAAACCCATTGATCTCATCTTAACTTTTTCTATTTTGGCTATTTGCCTTTGTATAACTTTCGTCACGCGACAATATGACATGCCTAAATGTTCTTGCGATCATAAAGCCCCGTGACATTGCCGTCTTTAGACACTTATCAGCTCCCTAATGGAGGGTGCCGCCCATATCTTCCCCCTGGTTGCCCCTTCAAGGAGGGCACATCGGTCATACAAGACTAGCTCCTCCCATCCAGATTTGCCAACAACCAGTTGTTTTCGCAGCCTCTTGTCCTTTATGCCTATATGGCTTATAGTTACAAGACTGTACCCTAAGTGGGGTTTTCTTCAGGCCAAGTGCATCATATCCAAGACTTACCAAGAATGGCCAGGGTAGTTTCGTACGCCCCGGGCACCCTTGGCTCAACCGTGTACCTCGGCGCCTTGGTCATACTTTGCACTTCTTAGAAGAGGTCCTTAGTCGTCCAATCAGGTTATAACCTTATATAATTGGAAATCCAAGATCCCTCTCCTGGATAGGTTTTCTTTAACCCCAACATCTGCATAACTCAGGTTCCAGCAGCGGTATAACCTTTTCACTGAGTCATGTCAAGAGATACCCCCTTATATGATGCACTATTAGGTCTTACATTTTCCTCTTGCGAAATTGTATTCGCGAACTAAGGTTCACGCCATAAATGTTCGTCCCGTTCTATTAATCTCTGCGAAATTTTATTCGCGTTTCTCACGAGCATTGTAACTCTGATAAAATTTCATTTCTTTGATTTTCTTGTAAAATTTTGCAATTATTTCAAACAGAGTACTCTTTTCAATTGCATCTTCTTCAAACAAATTCTGCATAAGCTTCTTTAAATTTTATCATTTTACCTTTCTACTTACTATCTTTTGGTTCTGCTTTTCTGTTACGTTTTGCTTTTTTTTCTTTATCTGCGATCTGCTCGCCATTTTCTTCCTCTCACTGATCTTTTAGCTCTTTGTCGTTTCTTGATGTTGTACTTCCAATTGCTCTTCTTCTCAGCTCTTTCCTCGCAAGATTTTATATCAATCTCATAACATTTCTTGCTTTCTCCCCAATCTCCCTTAATAACTCCAACACCATTAGGATGAGGAAATTTAACACACTAGTGGAAAGTAGATGCTACACCTAATATCCCATATAGCCAAGGTCGACCAATCAGGGAATTATACGGTGATTCAATGTCGACAACACATAACAAGATCTTGGAAGTTATCCCTTTCAATGGAATCCGCATTTCAATTTCCCCTTTGGGTTTATTGGCAGTACCATTAAAACCATAGATTTTATATGTTGATGGAATTAGATCTTCGTCTCTTCCACCCATGGTCTTATAGGTATGATAAAATAATATGTCAACTGAGCTGCTTGTGTCTATTAGAACTCTATTGATAGCCCAAGAATCCCCATTTTCATCATCATTTTCTTCATCTCCTTCTTCTATTTGCTTTGGATTTATCTCTAATCTTACCACCAATGGATTATCATGCTGCTCGCCAGGTTTTGGTACTTCTTGTGCACTGAAAAATATAATTTGTTTCTGCCATTCTTCTAATGGCGAGGCTCTCGCGATATTCATTATCTCTCTTCCATCTGTATCTCTCGCGAAGACTCTGCTTAGAATATTATCATGGAAATCCTCTATTATTCTGTGTGAATGTACAATGGAATTACAAAACAAATTATTTTCTTTAGCTCCAACTTCTATTACGAATGATTCTGATCCTTTTACAGTATTTACCCTGCGAATTTCTGGTGCTGGAGGCAATCGCTAAGATTGTGGTTGTCCTACTAAAAAGTGGTTTAGCTTTCCTTGGTCAATCATCCTTAAAATTATTCTCTTTACATTTCTGAAATCATTTATTGTGTGACCATGAAAGTGATGGTAAGGACAAAATTCTTGACTACGATTATTAGGATGTGGTTGTTTTCCCATATTCCATGGAGATGGTATATTTTCCATCAAAATGATAGCTTCCCAGATTTTTTCTATACTAGCATTTAGAGGAGGCATCTTAATTTCTTCCCATATTATCCTCTGATTTCCTTGGCTTCTGAAATTATTTTGCCTCTATCCACCATAAGTTTCTTGAGGCTAATCAAGCCTTTGAATCTTATTATTCCCACCTCAATTGTAATAATTCTTCTCCCTTTCATATTCTTCTTGATCTCGACTGCCCATTGCTACCAATTTCTGCTAGTTATCAGTCTCCACTTTCTCTTGTTGTACTTGCGAGCTGCTCGCTACATTTTTAATCATTTTAGGAAGTAAACTCCCATTTGCTGCTACTGAATTGGTATTCACGATTGGATATGATTCCATCTTATTTTGTTTCTCCTCCAAGGCAATGTAATCTTCTTGTAGTTCTTGTAGTTCAGTCATAGTGATTGTATTATTGACTCTGAAAATTTGTATGTACAGCAGATTGGTCGCGAACATTGCATTGATAAAATACAAGATAAGATATCTCTCGTCTACTCTTCCTTCCATCTCACTGCACATTATCTTCCATCTTATGGTTAAATGTTTCAGACACTCGCCAACCTTCTGTTTTAACCCAAACACATCTTCAATACCTGGCCGTGATGAATTATTGCTTATATATGCTCCCAGAAATGTAGCTTGTAAATGATCAAAAGAAGTTATAGTATTTTTTGGCAATCCCACAAACCATTTTAGCGCCTCGCCAGTTAAGCTAGATGTAAAATATTTACACAATACAACATCATTATTCTCCCATTGCAGCATATACCTAACATAAGCCTTAACATGTTGTACAACACATGTAGTTCCATCAAAAATGCTGGTTAATGCTGGTAAGTTGCACTTTGGAGGTATTCCTCTTAACTGTACTTCTTGAGTGAATGGAGTTCTTGCAGCTTCTTCAATATCTTCATCAAGTTTCCTTCTACCTCCTTCTCTTCTGTTATTTATTATTCACCTCATCTCTGCTAATTCTCTTAAAATTTGCTCATTCGCAGCTGAATTTGGTTCCATTGGTCTTTTCAATGATGCTTCCCTTCTCCTGCGTTCATGTACTTCTTGTCTTGCGAGATTTTGTGTATCTTCATCTACATCCATATTTCTTCTTCTGCTTCAGTTTCTTCTTGCCATCGCCGCTGATTATACTGTCTATTTTCTTCTCTGCGAATTTCTTCATTTCTCTTCGATGTCTTTCTATTCTCCTTTGTATTCTATCATACTCTTCATGAATATTATTATTATGGCGATTTTGCATCCGTCTCCTTTCTCGATTTTCATGGTTATTTTGTCGTAATGCTTCTTGAAATTCTTGTTCTTCTACTTCTGCCCTCAATCTTTCTCTCTCGCAAGCTAGTCGTGCTTGTTCAACATAATGTCTCTCAATTTCTTCCTCAATTATTCTTCGATTTCTCTGGATATCTCGCCCATGTAATATCCTCATACCTTCTTCTGGATTATCTTCATCATTTTGGTTGTCTCTTCCCTCTTGATTTCTGTTGTTAAGTCTATTATCCAAATTTTCTCCACGTGGATCATGGCGATCTTCTATTACATCTTCTTCTCTATGACGTTGCTCTTCATTTAGATTTTGCATTTCCTCTTGGATATTTCCTCTAACATTTCTTACTGGAAAATTTGGCCTTAATTCTTCCCTTAATGATCTTGAATTCGATCTAACAGTACTTCTTGATCTTCTATTTTGTAATCTCAAATTCTCCATTCTCAACTCGTGATTTTGTCTTGTTAAATTTGCACGCTCTTCCGCCTCTAATCTTCTTTCCTCTTGTATTTTTTGTCTTGGATCATTTCCTGCTTCATTTTCATCTCCTCCATGAATTAATCCCTCAACCATTCCTTGATTTCTTTCTTCTCTTCCTCCGTCTCTTAATTGTTGATCTTCTACATCTTCCATTGAATCCGATCTCCAAGTATGCACACTCACTCTATCATAATCCACATTTCTATTTTGTATCGGTATTTGTTGATTAGGTTGTGGGGTTTGATCTTCTCCTTCAATCCTTGTTCTATTTCTTCTTGTTCTTATCCTTGAAGTATCTCCTAATTCATTTGTTTCTTCTCCTGCAAGTCTTTTACTCCTCCTTATAGTTGTTGGTGGTTCTGATGTATTTCATCTTCTTCTAGCCATTTCTTCAACTCTAATAATTTCTTCAAATCTTTAAGTTGCAATTAAAGATTTATTAGCTTGATTCTCCCTGTTTCTAGCGCCAAAATGTAGTTGCAGGATTTCCCACACTACACCCTTGTTAAGATTTTGCTATAATCAACTGTGAATTGAAGATGAAAAACGACACTTTATTATTTTGGTTTCAGAAATGTTTACAGAAATGGGAGAATTCAAGATTACAACTATTCTCTTGAAGTTTCTCTCTCCTCAAGACCTTCTTAACTCTCAAAAATACATCATCCTTTTCTGGATACATTCGGTCTATATTTATAGGGTAGTTACATAGTGGATGACAGCTAAGTTTTCCTCTTATTTCGGGTTGATTATGCGATTGTACCGCGATTAGTTACACTGTTCATTCTTGCAAGTTTTGTAACCATCACAGGACAAACATGCTTTTCTCAAGTTTTCTTCACTCGACATTTATTACGTCGCTCTTTTGACTGCCTTTGTGACACTCGCAAAGTGTAGTTGAAGATATTGCGGTGATGCTCGCTGGGAAGTGTTGTTAATCTCACAGAAAATAGATGTAGCGATATTCTTGTCATACAGCGGTGCTTGGGAAACATGTGGGGAAGATACCTCATGCTATTTATTATGCTTCTAGAATACTAAATGAGGAACAAAAAAACTACACAACCACTAAAAAAGAGTTTTTAGCGATTGTTTTTTCTTTGGAAAAGTTTAGCTCTTATCTAATTGGTACAATAGTTGTTATCTTTTCTGACCATGCAACACTTAGGTACTTGCTAATGAAGAAAGAAGCGAAACCAAGGCTCATATGATGGATTTTAGTCTTGCAAGAGTTTGATATTGAAATCAAGGACAAGAAAGGAATTGAGAACACCGTTGCAGATCACTTGAGCCGTCTTGATGTGGACAAGGAAGCTATCCCATTGCGTGAAAGTTTCCCGGATGAGCAACTATTCTCAATTGATTTTGGAGAACCATGGTATGCTGACATTGTGAATTACTGTATGCGTGTCGTAACCACAACAAATTAATTAATACTTTACTACCTAATTAACAAGTAATATAGGGTAGTCAAGGTCGATCCCACGAGGAGCACGAGATTCTAATTGTAAATTTGTCACACAAAGGGGGGTATTGATTAAGAATTTGAGAAAGTAAATAAAATAAAAAAAGCAATTAAAAGGAAATCAATAAGAGAGATTAGATCAAGGAATCCTTCTTCGCTGCAAAACAATGATTAAAGTTATGTTCTTTTCCACTTGTTATTAGTCACAAATTATCACCAACCGTAGGTATATAAGCTAGATCAGTGCTAACCCCTAAATCCCTTATATCACCGGATACGGAAGTTCTCGACTACCGGATTCTATTCACCAAACCACCTAGTAGTAGATCACTCAAAATGTAATTTAGTTAAACGCATTAAGATTTATGAATTTATTAGGTTGATATTAGTAGTTAGACTCTTAGATCAAGGTCCACTTGCTAACGTTGTTTTCACACACAATTGCTCCACGGAATCCCTCCGCAAGGTCTTGTGTTTTCTACTTATGTAAATAGTCAAGAAACGATTACTTATCCCCTAACTTTCACTAGCTTTAGATTGAATTAACAAATCAATTTAGCGTGCACTCCAAACAACCTATCAATCAATCATAAACATTAATATTAGTAAAAACAATCGATAATCATATGAAAAACTTCAAAGTAGAATTGAAACAAAACTCAAACCATATGTTAAGAACTAGGAATTCATCCTCAATCAATTTAGTTACTCATGCTAAGAGTTCACACAAAGAATAAAGAAAAGTATTGTGTGTGTAAAAGTGTGCAAAAGATATGCAAAAGATGTGTGTAAAGAAGTGTAGAGAACTCCTTTATTTATAGGCTTCAATGTTCTCCATATCTTCCAAGGAATAGAATCCCTTTCCCTTTGTAGCTCAATTTCCAAATCCAAGCCTTTCTCAAATCTTCCATCTCCTCTTTCCAAATCCAAGCCAAATTCTTCATTCAATTCCAAGTCCAACTCTTCACATCCCATGGGAGAAATTCACACAAAAATATGCAACTTTGGCTTGCCGGAAAATTGGGTTTTTGGCCGGAAATATGCCGGAATCCGTCGCCGCCGGCCACCTGAAAATTCTCCTCCGCAAAGGGTATATTCCGTTGGTCAACCGTTACGACTAACGGTCAACCGTCAGTCAAACTATTAGTCCGCGGGTCAAGGGAAGAGTATTCAGATATCGAGTCAGCAGTCTAACTCGGTCTTACTCTGCTGATTAAACGAGTTGGGTAGCGAGTTACTGGGTCAGATCGGCTCATCGCCGGCACGAGTCAACTCGCCGGAGTACAAAATCCGACAGAGCTCCGTCTGTTTCTGGGTGTTTTCCCGGCCGAATTCAGGCCTTTATTTATTCACCTGTTAAGAACCTAACACATATATCTAAGTTCCCTTTCATTCAATTTCTGCTTCCTCTCTGTACCGCAACAAAATCAGACCCAATTCCCTTTTCTTGTACTCGATTTCAACAACACCAACAAGTCTCATCACCTGTGTATCATAACAGCTCAAGAACGAGCTCGATTCCTCTTTTGTTGAAATCAGATTAACCATGACCAATACCAGATGAAACCATCCTTCCTTTGTCCTGTATTACCACTCGAACCCATCTAATCCATTTCTTACTGCGTCTTCTCTTCAATTACAAAGATGAACCCTAATTTCTCGATTCACAGCAAAACCCATTTTTCTGTTCCCTGATTTCTTGCGTTAATCTGAATTTTCACAATCAAAACAATACACAACTCAGGTACAGTGTCATACAACCGCAAACACCCATTGAAGCTCATCGATCTCTTCTATCATCTCCGATTTCATCTCAGCACATTCTGAAACCCTAGCTTCTAAAACTCTTAATTTAATCATCAACTTCTTCT
This sequence comes from Papaver bracteatum, assembly GCA_023529315.1. Taxonomy (NCBI): domain Eukaryota; kingdom Viridiplantae; phylum Streptophyta; class Magnoliopsida; order Ranunculales; family Papaveraceae; genus Papaver; species Papaver bracteatum. Next base: position 31,491 of record JAJJWX010002337.1, read on the forward strand.
ATTCTTGTTCTTGGTAACATCAGGATCATTATAGCTCTCTTTCTGCTTGATTTCCCCTCCCAATCTCTCGAGCTTCCATCCCCTGAATTTCTCAATTTCAATAGCAGCAGACGCTGCTTCTTCTTCTTTATTTCAGGTGGAGAAAATGATTGAGAAGATCGATTTAGGGTAGGTTATAACAGTCGGGTTCGGGTATGGACCATGGATACAGACCACCCATTTGGGTGCTTATAAACACACACGTTTCTTGGATAAGGGATACCCAGTTGGAAGCCCCTTAACCTCGACTGGTCTCCAGATAGTATTTTCTCCTGTAAAATGACTGCTTTGCACTTTTTGCTCAATTTTGGATTATTTCTTCTCCTTTTCCTCCGTGCGACTCCAAAGTACCTAATAGCTTAAAAACACACGTAAAAATACATAATTCACAAGAAAAATAGCAAAGAAAGCATAAACTACTAGATAGTAAATTAGGTGTATTCTACACCTATCAAATTCCCCCACACTTAGACTTTGCTAGTCCTCGAGCAAATCAAACCAAAACTTACAACTTCCGAAGCGTTTCAGCGTCCCAAGCATCCTAAAAGTTATGAGGACATAGAGTTTCTGCATGCTAGTAATAAGAAGTTAGAATACTAAAGAACATATTCTCATTCTTAAATGTTGAGTGAGAAATTACCACACCATAACGAGAGAATACGTGTTTGAGAAACGATCAATAAGCATTTCGCCTCGACTTCTACCTCACTTAAAAGGGTTTTATGATAATTGCACTCAAAATGACGGCTTTTTTTATGGGTCTCACATGTGCGCAGGTAGGAATGAAGAGAGAATTCCTGCAACACGTTGAATGGTAGGAAGGATAACTTCCGAAATTTTGAAAATCCCACATCTTTTAACATTTTGAAAAACCATTTTTCTAACGATTTCTAAGAAAGGAAATCAACCACTTATATCGAGGATGAGATTACTTACTTACCTTCACATCCGATTGCCAATTATGATAACACCACTCTCACGGAATCCAATAGAAACCTCTTCCGCTCCTTGTTTTCATCTTCTTGGTCTTCGGCTTCAACTATTGGTGATAAACTCTTTAGCTTCATAAATCCTTAACAATTTGTAACCTTTTTTCCTTAACTCCTTGTCGCTTGAAACTTCCTTATAAATTTTCCTTCCCCACGGCTTATTCAAAACAAAACAATAATAGATATTTCTCTTGTCTCATATATATATTTTCTTTTCTTTTCTTTTCTTTTTCATTTTTTTTTTAAGACAAGAGAAACAAAATACAAAACAAAAAAAAATAAAGCAACCATGGCCGTGGAAAAGTACTTTACCGCTTGATTCTTCACAACTTGTATCGTCTCGAAATCATAAACTTCAATAATTTTCACCTTTTTCTTTTCTTTGCTCTTGAAAATAAGTCTTAATACTTGGATATAGAATTACCTCATCGTATTTTAAGTCTTCAACATATATGTAAAAATCTGCTCATTGTATGTTGCTTTACTTGGATATAAAAATTTTGCTCTTATTCTTGTTCCATTGTTGCTTGCAAACCTTGAACCTTTTCAACTTTCCTTGTAGATTTTGATGTCGCTCCTTGTTGTTAATGATTATGGTGTTTCTATGGACCCGTTGTTGTCGAGTGAGAGAATGGTGCTAACTGCAAATCGAACTACAAGAAGGAGGCTTTCATCATAGACGTCACCCTCATGATTGACAAAAATTAGCACTCAAGAGATCAAAATAGTGCTGAAAATTGGTGTGAAGTTGGGTAGCTCACCATTCTACCCGGAATTAACGTATGGTGACACACACTCAAAAGAAGCTCTTTAGTAAAGGAAGAATTTTCTGGTTTGTGCCTTGGTTGATATGAAAATGGGTAGTCTCCACTAATGATTGATCAGCAACTCTAATAACGCACTTCTTCCTGCACCAAATTTGCATCACCGGCATGATTAAATCCATTATTTAACACTCTAACAAGCAAGAAATCGAACGTAGTTCCCTAACATTTCCAAGTTCAATTATGTCGGTCAGAATTCTCTATGTAATCATACCTAGAAGTATGCTAGTGACTCTAAAATCTCTAAAAGTTGAAAGTTTTATGCAATTTTTTTATGAAAAAAATATATGCTTAGCCACTCCCCCACACTTAAACCTTACATTGTCCTCAATGTAATTGAATCCTCCTAGTAAAGTCAAGGTGGGAAATCTTAATATGATATGGAACAAGAAAAATAAACACACAAAACAAAAAGCAAATAAAAACAAAAGGATAAGAAATACAAAACCGGTGGGTTGCCTCCCACTTAGCGCTTGTTTTAAAGTCGACGGCCCGATATGGCTCTTGTAACATTCATTCCCCATATACTAATAATCGGAAAATTTGGGGATCCTCCCATGGTACCTATTTTGCATACAATAACTCCATACAAATATTAGCACAAGAAAATAATAGTAAAGTTATAGCTCGATAGAAATTTCCCCCACACTTATTCTTGTCCACACTCGGAAGTGTATAAAGAACATAGAATTTGGGAACTTCCATGGTTTCCTCTTGGCAAACCTGCATAGTATTAGCATCAAGTGTTTCCAATGGTGGATATCGAGAAACAAAGTCATTCAAAAATACTTTCGAAGCACATACATTCAAGCCAATAAGAGGTAAAGGAGAAGAATCAATATGCAAAGGGTTAGACAAACCTTGCACAATTTCTTGTATTACTGTATCCTCCTCATTATTAAAAATTTCGAGTGAATTACTTACCTCTTGCATATCGTGGTCCTCTATCAAACTTTGCAACCATTCTTCATCATTTTCTACCTTAACCAAAGTCTCGGCATCATCATAATCATCGGCAAGTTCAATTGGGTATTCCACAAATTCAATCAATTCGGTTTCTTTATCGAGCATCATCTCTTCAACATCTTTATCATCGGAATCGGGCCATTCACTAAAGTGATTTTCGTCGGTAAAAATTGTAAGATCTTCTTGTGAGGGTGTTACACCGTTTACAACAATAGGAAAATCACACCAAATCTCCTCCTTTTGAATAGGTGAAGGATCGTTAATATGATCCGGAGTTGGAATAACTTCCTCATTGTTGCAACGCTCATACACTTCCGCTGACTCATGTCTTTCCCTAAGAAATTTTTTCCAAGCACTAAATGCATCTTCCTTAAGCTCTACCTTTTGAATAGGTGATTGATCATTATTAAGATCAAGGCTCGAGTAATCTACACTAGCGTCATCAAAAGTTTCCAAAGGTTGGTCCTTTTCAACACAATCATCTTCGCTTTCGGACTCACCATAATAAGAATCTTCATCGGTTTCATAACCTTTATCCCGACGTCGTTTAAGTTCCATATGAATAGTCCTACTAATTTCTGCGACAAGCTCTTCCGAGTCTCCATCATCTTCCAATTTGTATAACTTTTGTGAAAGTTTACGGACATTAACACGATTACCACCGTGTATAGAGTTTCTAGATTGTATATCCTTAAAAAGTGAAGGAAAAACACGATGAAGAGGAGTATATTCCCAACTCTCCGTCTGCACATTACTAGAAAACATTATATTAGAAGCATAATTATCCGTCCATCCTTGTAATTGTCCACTTACATACCCGTCATAAGGTTGTTGATATGCATGATAATATCGATAAGGCTCCGAAGGATTTTGATCATAGCCAAAAGATTGGTTTTGATTGTATCCTAAGGATGGTTGGAAGTTTCCATGATGTTGAGGTTGAAAACCGTATTGATTGTTGTAATAAGCTTGCTCTTGTCCACCATCCATGGAAAACCGGTACCTTAAAAACAATTCAAAAACTAAGTTAGATACTATAAAGAATCCAACAAAGCAAGAATAAAGCAAAAAGTAAAAAGAAAACAACTAAAATCATCCGATGCTCCCCGGAAACGGCGCCAAAATTTGTATGCGTGTCGTAACCACAACAAATTAATTAATATTGTACTACCTAATTAACAAGTAATATAGGGTAGTCAAGGTCGATCCCACGAGGAGCACGAGATTCTAGTTGTAAATTTGTCACACAAACGGGGGTATTGATTAAGAATTTGAGAAAGTAAATAAAATAAACAAAGCAATTAAAAGGAAATCAATAAGAGAGATTAGATCAAGGAATCCTTCTTCGCTGCAAAACAATGATTAAAGTTATGTTCTTTTCCACTTGTTATTAGTCACAAATTATCACCAACCGTAGGTATAGCAGCTAGATCAGTGCTAACCCCTAAATCCCTTATATCACCGGATACGGAAGTTCTCGACTACTGGATTCTATTCACCAAACCACCTAGTAGTAGATCACTCAATATGTAATTTAGTTAAACGCATTAAGATTTATGAATTTATTAGGTTGATATTAGTAGTTAGACTCTTAGATCAAGGTCCACTTGATAACGTTGTTTTCACACACAATTGCTCCACGGAATCCCTCCGCAAGGTCTTGTGTTTTCTACTTATGTAAATAGTCAAGAAACGATTACTTATCCCCTAACTTTCACTAGCTTTAGATTGAATTAACAAATCAATTTAGCGTGCACTCCAAACAACCTATCAATTAATCATAAACATTAATATTAGTAAAAACAATCGATAATCATATGAAAAACTTCAAAGTAGAATTGAAACAAAACTCAAACCATATGTTAAGAACTAGGAATTCATCCTCAATCAATTTAGTTACTCATGCTAAGAGTTCACACAAAGAATAAAGAAAAGTATTGTGTGTGTAAAAGTGTGCAAAAGATATGCAAAAGATGTGTGTAAAAAAGTGTAGAGAACTCCTTTATTTATAGGCTTCAATGTTCTCCATATCTTCCAAGGAATAGAATCCCTTTCCCTTTGTAGCTCAATTTCCAAATCCAAGCCTTTCTCAAATCTTCCATCTCCTCTTTCCAAATCCAAGCCAAATTCTTCATTCAATTCCAAGTCCAACTCTTCACATCCCATGGGAGAAATTCACACAAAAATATGCAACTTTGGATCGCCGGAAAATTGGGTTTTTGGCCGGAAATAGGCCGGAATCCGTCGCCGCCGGCCACTTGAAAATTCTCCTACGCAAAGGGTATATTCCGTTGGTCAACCGTTACGACTAACGGTCAACCGTCAGTCAAACTATTAGTCCGCGGGTCAAGGGAAGAGTATTCAGATATCGAGTCAGCAGTCTAACTCGGTCTTACTCTGCTGATTAAACGAGTTGGGTAGCGAGTTACTGGGTCAGATCGGCTCATCGCCGGCACGAGTCAACTCGCCGGAGTACAAAATCCGACAGAGCTCCGTCTGTTTCTGGGTGTTTTCCCGGCCGAATTCAAGCCTTTATTTCTTCACCTGTTAAGAACCTAACACATATATCTAAGTTCCCTTTCATTCAATTTCTGCTTCCTCTCTGTACCGCAACAAAATCAGACCCAATTCCCTTTTCTTGTACTCGATTTCAACAGCACCAACAAGTCTCATCACCTGTGTATCATAACAGCTCAAGAACGAGCTCGATTCCTCTTTTGTTGAAATTAGATTAACCATGACCAATACCAGATGAAACCATTCTTCCTTTGTCCTGTATTACTACTCGAACCCATCTAATCCATTTCTTACTGCGTCTTCTCTTCAATTACAAAGATGAACCCTAATTTCTCGATTCACAGCAAAACCCATTTTTTGTTCCCTGATTTCTTGCGTTAATATGAATTTTCACAATCAAAACAATACCCAACTCAGGTACAGTGTCATACAACCACAAACACCCATTGAAGCTCATCGATCTCTTCTATCATCTCCGATTTCATCTCAGCACATTCTGAAACCCTAGCTTCTAAAACTCTTAATTTAATCATCAACTTCTTCTATTCTTGTTCTTGGTAACATCAGGATCATTATAGATCTCTTTCTGCTTGATTTCCCCTCTCAATCTCTCGAGCTTCCATCCCCTGAATTTCTCAATTTCAACAGCAGCAGACGCTGCTTCTTCTTCTTTATTTCAGGTGGAGAAAATGATTGAGAAGATCGATTTAGGGTAGGTTATAACAGTCGGGTTCGGGTATGGACCATGGATACAGACCACCCATTTGGGTGCTTATAAACACACACGTTTCTTGGATAAGGGCTACCCAGTTGGCAGCCCCTTAACCTCGACTGGTCTCCAGATAGTATTTTCTCCTGTAAAATGACTGCTTTGCCCTTTTTGCTCAATTTTGGATTATTTCTTCTCCTTTTCCTCCGTGCGACTCCAAAGTACCTAATAGCTCAAAAACACACGTAAAAATACATAATTCACAAGAAAAATAGCAAAGAAAGCATAAACTACTAGATAGTAAATTAGGTGTATTCTACACCTATCAATTACTTGGTAACTAAACAAATCCCAAAGAACTTGTCTCGTGCTGAGAGGGACAAACTTAAGAGGTTAGGGAACCGATAAATATGGGATGATCCATACTTATGGAAACATGGAAGTGACCAAGTAATAAGAAGGTGCGTTCCCGAATCTGAGTTTAATTCTATCTTGTCATTTTGTCACTCCTATGCTTGCGGAGGACATTTTGAAAGTAAGAGAACCGCTCATAAGGTACTTGAAAGCGGTTTCTATTGGCCAACCTTGTTTAAGGATGCATATCCATTTTTTACAACTTGTGATAGGTTCCAAAGAACATGCAATCTAGGTGCCCGAAATCAAATGCCACAAACTTTTATTCAATTTATTGAAGTTTTTGATATATGGGGTATTAATTTTATGGGTCCTTTTGTAAACTCTCATGGAAATTTTTGCATCTTACTTTCTGTTGATTATGTCTCTAAATGGGTGGAAGCTAAGGCCACCCCAACTAATGATTCCAAAGTTGTTTCAGATTTTGTGCAAGCTAACATTTTTGCAAGGTTTGGAATTCCAAGAGTCATAATTAGCGATGGGGGTTCTCACTTCAAAAACATGATCTTACAAATCTTGTTGAAGAAGTACAATGTGTCGCACAAGTTTGCAACACCTTATCATCCCCAAAAAAATGGACAAGTCGAGGTTTCTAATCGGGAGGTGAAATCCATTTTAGAGAAGACAGTGAACCCAACAAGGAAGGATTGGAGCATGCAACTTAATGATGCTTTATGGGCTTATAGAACCGTATACAAGACACCTATTGGGATGTCTCCCTTTAGGCTTGTGTATGGTAAACCTTGTCACTTACCCATGGAGATTGAGAATAAAGCGTTTTGGGAGATTAAGCAATGCAATATGGAGTTGGATGGTGCTAGAAAGCAAAGGAAGTTACAACTCCAAGAGCTAGAGGAGCTTCACAATGATGCATTTGAAAGCTCTCACATTTACAAGGAGAAAATGACGGCCTTTCATGATACTATGATTTCTAGAAAACAATTTTGTGTTGGGCAGAAAGTGATTTTGTTTAATTCTCGCTTGCATTTATTTCCGGGTAAATTAAGGTCACGTTGGATTGGACCTTTCATTGTTACTAATGTGTTTTCTCATGGTGCAGTAGAAATTCGTAGCATAGCTACATGCAAGGAACTTAAAGTTAATGGGAACCGGTTGAAACCATATTATGATAATTTCACTTCCGAAGTGGTGGGAGGAGCTAATTTTGTGGATGCACTCCCTCTTGAGGAGTCATAGAAAGCAAGGAGATAGTCAGGCTGATGACTTTAAACCAAGCAACCCATAGGATGAGTATTTCTTGTCTTATTTTCATTTCTTGTCTTTTTTTTAGTTTTTCTTGTCTTGTGTTTTTTTTCTTCTTTTTTTTTTGTCATGTTTCATGTAGAATTTCCCACATTGACTTACTTTGGATGACTCAATTTACATTGAGGACAATGTAAAGTTTAAGTGTGGGGGAGTGGTTAAGTATTTGCATAGTAAATTTTTCAAAGTTTTCAACTTTTGTGTAGATTAGTGAATGAAAAACTCCCAACTTGTAGTTAGTTTTGAGTCACATAGTATACATGTCTGTAAGATTACATCGAGATTCTCATAAGAGTGACTGAACTTAGAGATGACAGAGAACATGATCGGGTTTCTTACTTGTATGAGAGTTAAAGTTGGATTTAACCATGCCAGTGGAAAATAAGGTGCAGATTGAATTAGGTAGTAGAGTAGTGGTCCCCTATAGTGGAGACTACCCATGTTACATCATGAGAAGCACCGAACTTCATTTCTTTATACCTGTCTAAATTTGTTCTTTTAGAGTGTGTGTCACCGTACGTTAATTCCGGGTAGAATGGTGAGCTACCCAACCTCCCACCAATAGAAGCACTATTTTGATCTCTTGAGTGCTATTTTATCAATCATGGTGGTGACATCGAATTGCTAACTTACATACCACTTGTAATCTTGTTCGCAGTTAGCACCATCCACTTTATCTATCTCTACACCAACATGTCCATAGAAACACCATCATCATCAACAAGAGGAGCATCACAAATTCGAAGAAAAGTTGAAGACGTTCAAGGTTTACAAGCGACGGTACATAAATGAGTAGATTTCAGATTCAAGTAAAGCAACAAGACAAGGAGCATAATTTTTACAAGTTGAAGACTTATGTACAAGAGCGAAAATTACCAAGATGAGAATTCAAGAAGTTTATGATATCAAGACATACAAGTTGTGAAGAATCAAGTGGTAAAGTACTTACACCATGGCCTTTGTACTTTTTATTTTTAACTTTATTTTTAATTTTAACTTTGTTTTTATTTATATTTGTATTATATTCTCTTGTCGCAAAAAAAAAGTAAAAAAAAGTTGGGACATAGTTATCATTATGCTAGTTCCCATATTAAAAAAGAAAATCAAAAAATAAATAAATTCATTGCATCATATTTTGGTTTGTTTAGTTCATATTTAGTTTTGTATTTTTTTAATAAATCCAATGGAAAGAAGGAATATTCATAATGAAGTTTCAATCAACAAGAATTAGAGAAAAGAGTTACATTGTCAAGATTCTATGAAGTTCAAGATTTCATCATCAAGAGTTGAAGACCGGAAACAAGGATTGAAGACCGAAGACATTTCTATATGGATGCTGTGAGAGTGGTGCTAACTGCACGCCGAACGAATAACGAGGTAAGTAAGCATATTCCCACCTTCGTTAAGTGATTGATTTCCTTTCTTAGATATCGTCAGAAAAAAAATAATTCCAAAATGAATAAAAGATGTGGGTTTTCAAAACAATTCAGAGGGTTTTTTCCTTCCTACGATTCAACATGTCACAGGATTCTCTCTTCATTCCTACCTGGACACATGTGTGACCCATAAAGAGTTGTTTATTATTGAGAGCAATTTCATAAAATCCTTTCCTGTGAGGCAGAGTCATGACTTTTGATCACTTCGAACCCGGATTTCTTTCGATAAGGGATGGTTATTTCTCTCTCAACTTTTAAGGATGAGATTGTGTTCATATATGTGTTTAACTTCTTATGACTAGTGTGCAGAATCTCTATGTCTCCTTAGCGCGTTGGATACTATCATTTCGGAGAACTTGTAAGTTGGAAATGTAGGTTTTGTGGGTATTTCTCTAGTAAATGCTCATGGGAGTTGTATGTATCCTTTAGAATAAGTTTTGTTTCATTTTCTCGAGGACTAGCAAAGTCTAAGTGTGGGGGAATTTGATAGGTGTTGTAAAACACCTAATTTTATATCTAGTATTTATGCTTTCTTTGCGAGTTTTCTTATAAATTATGTATCTTATGTTGCCTTTTGAGTTCACTAGGTGCAATGAAGTTATTGGAGCAAAAAAAGATGAAATCATTCATTTGGAGCGGAAAAGACAAAGAGGGAATTCACATGCGATATTTGGAGCAAGAATTTACGTAACAATAAAGTGAATAGGCTGTCGGTTTGGAGAAACTGCCAGGTTAAATGAGATATGGGCATCCCTTATCCAAGTCAGTGGGGTGTCTATATCAATTTCCTTTCCTACACCTAAAATTGAGAGAAAATATCTTATCAATCATGTTTTGTGCGGCTGTGTTGGCTGTGTGTCTGAAAGTTAGAAAAATATCAGAGATTGAGAGAAATCGAGAGAGTAGAAGATGGAGGCATTGTTGCTGATCTGAGTTTAACAGGAGCAACATCTCAGTTGCTGGATAAACTCGAGAATGAAATGGAGTTCGGTTTGAATCAAAAGAAATCAAGGATTTTGAAGTTATGGTTTGGTTTTTGTTGCTCATGTAGAGATTTGAAGAAGAAATCAAGAGTGAATCGAAGATTTATGAACTGGGTTTTGAGCAGATTGATGGTTTTGATGTTCTGGGTTTGATATGGATTTAGCACAGATGTTTGTGGTGGTGGTGGTCTCTATTGAAGATGATGAAGAATCTCAGTTAAGGTTCGTATGAAATCTGATGTTGATGCAGAAAATGAAGATTTTTCTCAGTGGGTCTTTGTGTCCTTGATTTACATGTTAGGGAAGAAGAGAGATTTGGTGTTTGAATTCAGAAGCGAGAGAGGCTCTGGTGGATCTGTGAAAGGAATTTGAGCATGAATCTGTAATGGGTTGATTGAGTTGATATCGGTTTCAAGAATATGGGTTTGAGTTGAACATATATTGGTGATGGAAGTAGCTGGTGTTCAACAAAATAAGGGAAGAAATAGATGATGTTGTTTCCTATTAGTGGTCTGTGCAGAAGTTGGAGTTGCAGAATGGTTGAGCCACTTAATTGAAGTTAAATTACATGGATTAACTGCAGTCTGTTAATGGATTGATTTTGAAGGAGAGTCGAAGAATTGCTTCAGATGGTGTTGGTTTTTTGGCTTGAGGTGATGTTTGAATGGTTGCAGCTGTTGTAATGGTGAGTGTGTGGCTGTAATCTTATGCCATTGGAATTGAAGCAGCAAGATGTTGTTGTTGGTATACATGGAATATTTTTGCATTGGAATGTATGGTCTTGTGGAGCTGCAATAAGGGAGAAGTGGAGATGTTGCAGGTGAACTGGGATTGTTGTGCAGCTAAGAGTTAGAACTTGTGTTGATTAATTAGATGGAGTAGCAGGTGAATCTGTTGTTAACTGAACTAGCGTCTCAGATGGAGGTTATTGAAGTGGTGGTTTCAATGAAGAAGATCAGCTGAGATGAATTGAGTTTTGCATGACTGCGAACTGAAGGAATGGAATGGTGTGGTGTTATTTATTGCCTGCCAGGGTCAAGTTGTTGCAGGTGCTGTTTCTTGTGAATCTGAGGCTAAAATGGAGTTATAAATGGAAGAATGTGGAGTTGTAACTTCAGGAGATAAGAATCTGGGTTGTGCTTGATACTGAGATTACAATAAAGGTTTTAGATGAAGTTGAAACTGCATAAATGGTGTTTGCAGTCGCAGGTTGAATGCAATGCAGAGGTGGTATGAGAAAGGAACTGAATTGCAGAGATGGAACAGGTGGTAATTGAAGTGACAAGGCGCTATGGGTTGGCACAAGATGAGATGATGTAGAAATAAAGCCGTAGTTCTGGGGGGTTTGTGAGATGAAATGGCTAGACAGTGGAGTTGTCTTTGAAGAAATGGTGTAGTTAGTGAATTTCATTGGTCTGAGATTGAAGCTTTACAGGGAATGGTTGGTGTTGTGATGCTCATTGCTACAACTACACAATGTTGCAGTCGAGTCGAGTTGTAGCTGAATTATGGGGAATTGTAGGTCTGAACTGCAGAAATGATGTCGAGTTAGATGGAACTATGTATATCAGAATGGGTTTGTTGGTGTCTGGAGCTCATGAAATGGAGTTAGAATATAAAGAAGTACATGCCTGTGATGAGTTTCACTTGGATTTGGATTTGCTGAGATTACGAAGAAGGCAGAGAAGAGACATGAAAGAAGCATTGTGTTGTTGCAAGTTGCGGCTGCAGATGTTGTGATGCTGCTGCTATGTATTAGTTGTGAAGTTGAGCTACAGATGGTGCAACAGACAGGGCCATCATGGCTGGAGTTGGAGTGGTGAAGCACAATCACTATGCATTCTAGCAACAGTCTGTGTAAATAGCCAGGCCAAGGTGACTCAGATCTGACTAGAGTGATTTGACAACTGAGTTAACCTAGTTGACTCAGGTGACCCGCGGTAGACTTCACTTGAACGGTAGTAATTTCTGGTCGAATTCCGTCCAACTTCCGGCGTAGCACCAGTTTTTCGGCAACATATTTTTGGCAGAATTCTTACATGGGTATTTTTCTTGTGTGGGCTTGGTGGACATCTTACTATTGGATCATTTGTACTTTGGGATTTGAAGACCTAATTTTGGAAAGATGAAAAGCTATAAAAGGAGAAAGTTTCTATTTTTCTGGGGAGATATATTTTTTTACTAGAGTTTTGGAGGAGAGCAGCGACTAGGGTTTGCTTTCATTTATTTTTCATCTTTTTCATTTTATAATTGATTATTCTGATTATGATGAACTCAAAAACTATGAGTAGCTAAACATTTAATATTGGTTATGGGATAAAGTGGATTTCACAAATGATATGTGATTCAATGATGTAGTTTTGTCCCAATACTTTATTGTTTATGATTCATGGTTTATATTGTTATATGATTTGATTGTTTGTTTGGTTGAGTCCGGAATCAATCCGATTTACTTTCATTTCTAAAGCTATATTAGGGTTTTCAATACAAAAAAGTTGTTTATCCCTGATTCTAAGTAGCATAATTGTGGGTAGTGCTTGTAGTGATATATCCTACTAGTCACAAATGAATCATAACCTTGGTTAACTTGAATTAGTGCTTTCACACATTTTGATTGCCTTGATTAGTATTATTCCATATAACTTATTGCTTTTAGGGAGTTAAATCTAATTGTGCTTTTACACTTTAGGTTGCTTTCTAGGAAGAATTCACATATACATCTTTTAATGTGGTTGTGATGGAATTAGGGAATTAGCAGGATATACTTGCGATCAAGGTATCCTAGGACTTTTATTAAATGAGAGATTAAAATTTCAATTCTAGTCATTGATGAAAATACATGTTTGTGAATGAAACTATCCCGTGACCAATATCTTCTCCTTATTGATTACTTTTATTATTACTTTGCTTTCAATTTAGTTTTATTGCTTTGAAAAATCAAAAAAACCCCTTGGTTACTAAAAGACTGAAAATTTTATAACAACAAAAGCCTCTATGTGGATACGAACTCTTTCTTATCACGTACTTCATTAATTTTAGTTAAGTAATAAAGTGAAATTATTTTTTTTCGGCTGACAACCGACCAAGTCTCTTCCGCCACACCACAAAGGCTACAACGGCTTGCAAGCTGAATTTTAAACCTTCTTTGGATTATGTCATATAAGTAGCGCAAGCATCACGAAGAAACTTCCAATTCTGGGCAGTTTAGGTAGGATGCACTTTCTTCCTCCATAAAAGAGACGCGCCTGCAAAATCATTATGCTTCTGGCGAATTAAATCTTGAGCTGAACTTACAGTAAAGTTCCCCTTGAGTGCATGTATCTAAATCCGTGAATCCCCACCTTCCAAAGGAGTAGGCAACTGATTAACATCAAGACCAGCAACTACCATGCGATCCAAATGTTCAACAGGAATCTGCCAGCGTCCTTCAATCAAAATAGCACTAACCAACGTGGTTCTATCCAAAGTATAATTGTTAAGGATATCAGCAATACATGTATTTGAAAACCAGGCATCATAATAAAGAGAAGTATCTCTACCATCACCTAGCAGCACTTTAGTGTTAGATTCAACAATCTTTCACACTTTTTTAAGACCTAGCAAAATAGAAGATTTTAAACCATTCGCCTTGATGCAACCATTCCTACCAAAAAACCTTGCACAAAGAAATCCAGCCCATTTCTTCTTTGAAGTGCGAATTTTCCACCAAAGCTTCATGAGAAGAGCATTGTTCATAGTAGCCATACGAGTTAAACCCAGACCCCCCTCATCAAAAGGGTAACATATTCTATCATAAGCCACAACCACATCACGACTAACATTAGAGTCACCATTCCAAATAAAATTCCTAATTGCTCTTTCAAATTGCAAAATAAATTTGTGCGGCCATTTGTAGATAGACGATTTAACAAGCACAATACGATCATGAAAAGATAATAAAAAACCTTTCCAACCAGCAAGTTGATCTTTAATCTTCTCAACAACTCTAGAAATATGATGAAATCTAACAGTGTCAGGCATAATTTGAACTCCCAATTACCTATCAGGAAAAGTGGCAACACTCATACCCAAGTAATTGGAAAGATAGATTTGTCTACTCAAAGAGCCTCCACCATAATAAATCTTGCTTTTTTTCCTACACACAGTTTGGCCAGAAGCTGCTTGACACTTACCCAACAAATCCACCAGATTATGAAGACTCTTAAGGTTGCCCTTGCAAAAAATCATAATGTCATCAGCAAAGAAGAGATGAGTAGGGGAAATACCACCTCTTGTAACCATATGCGACATCTTTTTTTCCCGAAAAAGCTTTGTAATATGTCTGCTGAGAACATTCTCAATCAAGACAAAAATCAAAGGAGAAAGAGGGTCTCCTTGACGTAAACCTCTATTAATTTTGAAATAACCCTCCGGATTTCCATTCAAAAGAATAGAGATTCTAGCAGAATTCAAAATATTAAGAATCCAAGAGCACCAATGTTCAGAGAAACCATACCGGCGAAAAACTTCAAGCACAAAAGACCAACTCACCGTGTCAAATGTCTGAGAAATATCAAGCTTAAGGCCAATGTTTCCATCCTTACGCTTGATGTGAAGTTCATTAAACATTTCTAAAGCCAAACTGATATTTTCATGAATATTACGACCAATCATAAAGGCTACATGTTCCTCAGAAACAAGATTATCCAAAATACTACCAAGTCTAGTAGCAAGGATCTTAGTAAAAAATTTAAAGAAAAAATTACTAAGGCCAATAGGTCAAAAATTACGAAGAGTATTTGCATCTCTTACCTTTGGAAGTAAAATGATAAGACTTGAGTTCACCCCATTAGGAATATGACCAGTACTCCAACAAAACATATCAGCCTTAATCAAGTCATCTTGAATAATATCCCAACAATGACGATAGAAATAACCATAAAAATCATCTGGCCCCGATGCACTGTCAGTTCCAAGGTCAAAAACTGCTTGTTTGATTTCATCAGGAGTTGGAATTTTGTCCATGGCAAGACTTTGATCATCAGAAATACTAACATGCTCATAATCAAATAAGCTAGCATTAATATCAGTTTCATGGCCATTAAATTTCTCTTCATAGAACTGCACAATATGGTCACGCAACTGATCATAATCAGAGATAGTATGGCCATCACTATCTACTAATTCATAAATAGTATTAGAGCTTCTGCGAATGCGAATGCTATTATGAAAGAAAGTAGAAATGCTTAAACCATCCACAAGCCACTGATTTCTTCCCTTTTGCTTAAGCATAGTGTTGTGTTGAAGCCGAGTCTCACTAAGCTTAGCCATAGCATCCTTCATAAGATTAAGCTTGGTAGCGTCACCTGGATCCTCATCCGAACAAAGAGCTGTAAATTCAAACCTCAACTGATCTTTCTTCAACCGAGAATGAATATTACCAAAAACCAGAAGATTCCACTCCTTTATCACCCCCTTAAGTCTCTTGAGTTTAAAAGTAAATATGAAATTAAGAGAACCATGAGCCGGCATATTCCAACAATCACTAACCATACGAGGAAAATCTTCGTGCAAAAACCACATCTTCTGAATACGAAACGGAGCTCTCTTAGGCCTTGGAACAGCAAAAGGGTAACCCAAGATAGTAGAATGGTCGGAAACTTCCTTAGGAAGAGCTTTACACGCCAGTTCTCAAATTTTGCAATCCAAGCAGCATTAATAAAAACACGGTCAAGTTTACTAATGATTCTATTAGTACCCGATTGACTATTAGTCCATGTGAATTTTGTACCCAAAGAGTCCACCTCAAAAAGATTATTGTCATCCAACCAATCTGAAAACTCATTTATAGCCGAAGTTCTTGGTTCAAGACCTCCCTTTTTCTCATCAAGTCTAAGAATATAATTGAAATCACCCATAACAAGCCAAGGAATAGAATCATCTTGGAGATTGAGTTGCTGCCAAAGTCTTCTCCTTGTAACTTGAACATAACTAGCATGAACAAAAGAAATATGAACCCCATCAACCTCAAATATAAATGGCATGTTTGCTCCTATTAAGAATAGAAGGCCTTATGGAATCTAAATAACAAACCCAAAGATTAGTTATACTATTAGCAGTAGCATTATGAACAACATGAGAAGAAAAACCTTCAAGTTGAAGTCTATTGCCAAAGGCAACCGAGCAGTGAACCTTAGGTTCCGAAAGATAAACATCTGGCTTGAATTTTCTTATTAACTCCTTAAGTTTACAATGAGCTACTTCACGAGCAACTCTATTTATGTTCCAAAAAATAACCCGCATATTAAACCTTAGGATTTTGAGAATTAGATATATTTGCTTGACTGGCAACATTTGAGGAGTATTTAAGTCTTGGTGAAGAACCATTCCGAGATCAGATTCCAAGTTTAGATTCTTCTTCCAATTTAGACATATAGTCATCATCTTTCAAGGCATCGATTCTGGCTTGGAGAGCTATAAACTGTTGGTATTTAGCACGTCTCGCAACTTCATCAACCTTGCCAATATCATGTAGCTGACCGTTTGAAGATTCACCAATAAAGTTCGTACCCAGGATTTTAAACTTGTTGTACGAAACAAATTCAGAATGTTGTTCAAGAGCGTCACACTCCGATGTTGGCAAATAAAATTTAGGAATCCTACCAGGGTTAGGAAGTTTAATTCTAGCCAATTCAACATACCACCCTTCTATCCTAGGTGCAAATCCTAGCCGTCCAAGGTTGCCAAACAATGCATGGTAACCTTTGGCCCAAAACACGCTAGCTTCCCAAAACCTGCTAGCTTCTCAAAACACGCTAGCTTCTCAAAACACACTAGCTTCCCAAAAAACACACCAAACATGCCACCGTCCCTCTTGAATTATTCCCGAGTTTTACTTTCGGGCTGTTTTCATCTCCCGAACGAGCTCAAAACCTAAATATTCCCTATGTGGGAGATAGGAAATTCTTTTCCGTACAAAATAGAGGGTTGGACCATCAAAATCCGAGTCCGTATGAGAATTCTACATCGATTCTAGTAAAGGGCGCTAATTAGGGTTTCAACATACTAAACCCTAATTTAGACAAATCCGCAAGCGCTTCCCTTCCAAGCCGCACACTGCCAATGGCTCCACTCCACGTTAAAAGCCGTGCTGGCCATGCTTTTATGCCGTTGGCTACCAAACGAAGGATTGCAACGATCAATGGCCACCTTCTGTCTAAGATTTAGATCTTAGCCGTCCAAGGTTACCAGCTAATGCATGGTAACCTTTACTCTAGTTTGGTCGCGCCTAAACAAATCCAAAACCCTAACTTTTGGCCGCGCCTAAACTAGGCCATATTAAATCCATGCTGATCATGCTTCCATCAAGCAAAGGGTTACAATAATCAACGGCTACCTTTCCTCTTAGGATGAAAAATCTCGACCGTCGAAGGTCACCACGCAAATCTCCCAAGATCAACTTGCCAGATAACAACAAACGTGCTACATGTTTTCCACAAAAACATTCCAGGCATCAACACATGTCACAAACTGGGAGATGCTCATTGGGTATTGCTTTGGCGGTTACAGCGTGCGGCGTACACTACGCCCGTTATAAGAGAGTGTCATAAGGATGATGCGGTTAGTAAACACAGGGAGTAATGGTGAAACGCTTTCTTTTATGGAACATCAATTCCAGGCATTACCGGTTACTATCTCCTCCTATTTACTCACCCGTTTTCCATTTCTTAATGAGACCAGAGTACGTTTCACTTCGACTTGTATAAATAGGTCTTACCTATTTCCACCGAACAAGAAGTTCAGGTCAGGAGCATACAACACTCAGTAAGCATTTGCTAGCTTTCCATCTGTTACCTTACTTTCCGATACAAGTCGTAAAACAGCTACTCTTACAGAATCAACTATTCTGGTCTCAACACTTTCTTCGCTTCCCTCCCCAAAACCAACCCTTCTCCTTCACTTTGTGACCGAAGCAAGTCTGGAAAGGCTATTTCTTGGTTTAGGCCGGATTTGTACAGATTGATCTCTCGAATCTAAAGTACTCCCTTGCAGTAAAATCATCTTTGAATGTTTCCTTAAAAGACTTGAAAACTCTTAAAAACCCTGAAAACACTATAAAGCCCTAAACTATCTAAAGAACACTGAAAAATCAATAGTGAAAATCATCTTTGAATGTTTCCTAAAAATCCTTGAAAACTCTTAAAAACCCTAAAAACTCTATAACTCCCTAAACTATCTAAAGAGCTCTGAAAAATCAATAGAGCTCTAAAAAACTCTAAAAAGCTCTGGAAACCTCGAAAAAGTTCTGAAATGCTTCAATTTAATTATATCCCGTAGCACTGGGATCTACCAGCTAGAGGATTCGTTAAAGAATGACACAAACAAATTCCCTACAATAGTGAAGATCATCTTTTAATGTTTCCTAAAAAGCCTTGAAAACTCTATAAAGCCCTAAACTATCTAAAGAGCTCTGGAAAACTCTATAAAGCTCTGGAAAACTCTAAAAACCTCTGAAATGCTTTAATTTAATTATATCTCGTAGCACTAGGATCTACCAGCTAGAGGATTCGTTAAACAATGATACTAACAAATTCCCTACAATAGTTAAAATCATCTTTGAATGCTTCCTAAAAAGACTTGAAAACTCTTAAAAACCTTTAAAACACTATAAAGCCCTAAACTATCTAAAGAACACTGAAAAATCAATAGTGAAAATCATCTTTGAATGTTTCCTAAAAATCCTTGAAAACTCTTAAAAACCCTGAAAACTCTATAAAGCCCTAAACTATTTAAAGAGCTCTGAAAAATCAATAGAGCTTTGAAAAACTCTAAAAAGCTCTGAAAAGCTCGAAAAAGTTCTGAAATGCTTCAATTTAATTATATCCCGTAGCACTGGGATCTATCAGCTAGAGGATTCGTTAAATAATGACACAAACAAATTTCCTACAATAGTGAAGATGATCTTTGAATGTTTCCTAAAAATCCTTGAAAACTCTATAAAGCCCTAAACTATCTAAAGAGCTCTGGAAAACTCTATAAAGCTCTGGAAAACTCTAAAAAGCTCTGAAATGCTTTAATTTAATTATATCTCATAGCACTAGGATCTACCAGCTAGAGGATTCGTTAAAGAATGATACTAACAAATTCCCTACAATAGTTAAAATCATCTTTGAATGTTTCCTAAAAATCCTTGAAAACTCTATAAAGCCCTAAACTATCTAAAGAGCTATGGAAAACTCTATAAAGCTCTAAAAACCTCTAAAAAGCTCTGAAATGCTTTAATTTAATTATATCTCATAGCACTAGGATCTACCAGCTAGAGGATTCGTTAAAGAATGATACTAACAAACCTAGATAGTTAATCTCGGGTTAGTGACATAATTGTGTAAGGAGGTTGGAAGTTACAGGGGGATTACTTAGAAGACCTAACTAGTGCTGGAGTGGTTTTTGAGGATTTACCAACAATTCGCAATGGCCTGGATAGGAGAATTTGGATGCCGGACCTGAAGGGAGTATTCTAATTGAAGTCCGCTAGGGAACTGATTAGAACTAAATATCCCGTCATGAAAGAAGCTGCTTTGATTTGGAAGAAAGTAGTTCACCATTCTCTTGGGGCTAAAAACTGGAAGTTCATACGTGGAGCTTGTGTAACTCTTGATAAAGTTCGCATAAGGTTTAAGATTTTTCTTGCTTCTAATTGTAGTGTTTGTCAAAACGATGAATAATCTCTACAGCATGTTCTTTGGAGATGTAGTTTCGCGCAAAAAGCTTGGGATTGGCTGGCAGGTATTTTTAATATCAAACCTCATTATGATCTGATTATTTCTAACAATGAAGCCAAAAATCGTAGTGGTTTGGTGAAGGATTTGAGGCTGGTGGCAAACTTGGTGGTACTTTCTGAACTTTGGTTTACAAGAAACAAAAAGGTTTACGAGAGGAAATCTCCGTGCTGTATTTTTTCCAGAAACGAGTTTTCAATTTCATGCAAGAATATTCAGTTCGAATGAAGAGTTTTATGCATAATACATTGGAAGATTTGAAGATTCTGGACTTCTTTCGTGTTAGATATAGAAAGGTGAAGTTTACTAATCCTAAAGAGTGTTATTGGTCACCTCCAAATAACAATGAGCTGCTTTTGTGTACTGACGGTGCCTCAAGGGGAAACCCAGGGGTAGCGGGAGCTGGGGTTGTGGCATGGAATGCAAGTTGTGAGGTTGTAGGAGCTATGTGTATTGGTTTAGGAATTGCGTCTAATTATATGGCGAAGCTATATGGGATTCTTGTCGGTTTGGAATGGGCTATTCAATGGGGTAATATGCGGGTTATCATTAGATCAGATTCGTCTAGTGTTTTAAAAGCTTTGGAGGAGGATAACGTCCCCTGGTTTGCTCAGCAAAGATGGTTGGCTTCTAAGAGGTTATATGATTCGATTCGTTTAGACCACACTTTCCTTGAAGCAAATTTTGCAGGAGATAATATGGCTAACCGTGGTTGCTTGTTAGAGAATGGAGTGGGGTTACATTTTGTGGGACACCCAGTTTTTTTAAGTTCAATTGAATTTCCTAATGTAATTTATAATCGTTTTAAATAGTTTTTTTGAGTTTTTGGGGTTGCTTTGACCTCTTATCTCATAAACTATCTTGTAAATATTTTTGTTCAATACAATTTTTTGACTTATCAAAAAAAAAAAAAAAACTAACAAATTCCCTACAATAGTTAAAATCATCTTTGAATGTTTCCTAAAAAGACTTGAAACTCTTAAAAACCCTGAAAACACTACAAAGCCCTAAACTATCTAAAGAACACTGAAAAATCAATAGTGAAAATCATCTTTGAATGTTTCCTAAAAATCCTTGAAAACTCTTAAAAACCCTGAAAACTCTATAAAGCCCTAAACTATCTAAAGAGCTCTGAAAGTCAATAGAGCTCCGAAAAATTCTAAAAAGCTCTGAAAACCCCTAAAAAGTTCTGAAATGCTTTATTTTAAATTTATTTCGTAGCACTGGGATCTACTAGCTAGAGGATTCGTTAAACAATGACACTAACAAATTCCCTACAATAGTGAAGATCATCTTTGAATGTTTCCTAAAAAGCCTTGAAAACTCTATAAAGCCCTAAACTATCTAAAGAGCTCTGGAAAACTCTATAAAGCTCTGAAAACCTCTAAAAAGCTCTGAAATGCTTTAATTTAATTATATCCCGTAGCACTAGGACCTACCAGCTAGAGGATTCGTTAAAGGATGATACTAACAAGTTCCCTAATAGTTAAATCATCTTTGAATGTTCCCTAAAAATTCCTGAAAACTCATAAAATCTCTGAAACCTCTATAAAGCCCTAAACTTTCTAAAGATCTCTGAAAAGCTCTGAAATGCTTTAATTTAATTTTATCCCGTAGCACTAGGATCTACCAGCCAGAGGATTCGTTAAAGAATGATACTAACAAATTCCCTACAATAGTTAAATCATCTTTGAATGTTTCCGAAACATCCTTGAAAACTCTTAAAATCCCTAAAAGCTCTATAAAGCCCTAAACTATCTAAAGAGCTCTGAAAATCTCTAAAAAGCTCTGAAATGTTTAAATTTAATTATATCCCTTAGCACTGTGATCTACCAGCTAGAGGGTTCATTAAAGAATGATAGTAACAAATTCCCTACAATAGTGACGATAATCTTTGAATGTTTCCTAAAAAGCTCTTAAAAACCCTGAAAACACGATAAAGCCCTAAACTATCTAAAGAACTCTGAAAAATCATTAGTGAAGATCATCTTTGAATATTTCCTAAAAAACCTTGAAAACTCTTAAAAACCCTGAAAACTTTATAAAGCCCTAATCTGAAAAGTCAATAGAGCTCTCAAAAACTTTAAAAAGCTCTGAAAACCTGGAAAAAGTTCTGAAATGCTTCAATTTAATTATATCCCGTAGCACTGGGATCTACCAGCTAGAGGATTCGTTAAAGAATGACACAAACAAATTCCCTACAATAGTGAAGATCATCTTTGAATGTTTCCTAAAAAGCCTTGAAAACTCTATAAAGCCCTAAACTATCTAAAGAGCTCTGGAAAACTCTATAAAGCTCTGACAACCTCTAAAAAGCTCTGAAATGCTTTAATTTAATTATATCACATAGCACTAGGATCTACCATCTAGAGGATTCGTTAAAGAATGATACTAACAAACCTAGATAGTTCATCTCGGGTTAGTGACATAATTGTGCAAGGAGGTTGGTCTGTCCCAGATTTTTAAAGTAAGTATTAAATCATTATCTTCCATTTGAACGTTGGTTTTCTGTAAAATTTGATATGATATAGATCTATATGTTAGAAAATACTTCCTGAAATTTGAAGATGATTATCAAAGGGGGATTACTTGCAAGACCTAACTGGTGTTGGAGTGGTTTTGGAGGATTTACCAACAATTCGTAATGACTAAGCCCAAGCTCGTTAGTAATTCACTTGACTAATTTAATTATTTAAGAATTTTGTATAGGAGAATCATGGTTAACACCACCACAAACATATGGAAACACCACATCCATATACATTAATAAATTCAATCAATCCGCTCGCCCAAGGGAGCCAACATATGGAAACACCACATCCATAAACAATAATTAAATTCAATCAATCCGTCGCCCAAGGGAGCCAACATATGGAAACACCACATCCATAAACAATAATTAAATTCAATCAATCCGCTCGCCCCAAGGGAGCCCCACGTGGGTTTAGGGATGGATGGATAAAGGAAAATGGTACCGCCTCCTCTTCTTTTCTTCTATGTTTACTCTAACCTAAACACCAATTGTTGTATTACTCTTGTTAGTAAAGACATGATTACATATCTTCCATGGCCCATAATCTAAGCCATATAATTAAAGTTATAAACTTGTCTCTCTCTCTCACTTGTGATATTTAAATGAAATGAAATGAGAATACAAGTTATTTATATCATGAACATAAGATATTATAAGGACGGACGATATTGTTACCCAAAAAAGAATGATTTTTAAACACAAACAAATTCCGAGAGGTCACCCACAATAGTGAAGTGATCATCTTTGAATGTTTCCTCCCCCACCGAACAAGCCTAGTTGTATCCCAACTAACAAACTCTACCGCGGTTAAAGCTAGGATTTTTAACTATGACTAAACGAGAGGTATCTGACTACTCTCGGCCGAGCACGCTAATCGAGATTTTTCCCCACAACTGGCATAAAACATTCTATAAAGCTCTCCCCCACCCGAGCACAAGCAACCTCCCAACTAACACCGATAACTTACCAGCCGCGGTTATCAAAGTGTGGGATTTTTGACTGCGGTTATGCTTTCCGTGATTTCGAGATTTTTTATATCACGGATAATGTAGACACTGAGAGGATCGGAATAATCCCCATCGAATGACCCCTAGTTGTATCCCAACTAACACCGATATTGTTCCCACTTCGGTTTAAAGAATGATACGAGAGGTAACAAACCTAGATAGTTCATCTCGTGATAGGAAAGGACAAACCATTACTTATATTCCATTCGGTTAGTGACATAAATTGGATTGTGCAAGGATGAGAAGTTGGCTCGCCACCTCGGCAGTGATTACCATTTGTAATGACCCGTCCCTCCACCGATATTGATTACTTGCTCCAAGACCTAGCTGGTGTTGGAGTGGTTTTGGAGGATTTAGGAAAGGACAAACCAAAGTTCATCTCGGGTTAGTGACATAATTGTGCAAGGAGGTTAGGATTAGCAAGATCTGGTGTTGAGTGGTTTGGAGGGATGACCTGATAGGAGAACTGTTTGCCTCTGAAGGGAGTATTCTCATTGAAGTCCGCTAGGGAACTGATTAGAACTAGATATCCCGTCATGAAAGAAGCTGTTTTGCTTTGGAAGAAAGTAGTTCACCATTCTCTTGTGGGATTAAAACTAGAAGTTCGTATGTGGAGCTTGTGGAACTCTTGATAAAGTTCGCAGCAGGTTTAAGATTTCTCTTGCTTCTAATTGTAGTGTTTGTCAAGACGATGAAGAATCTCTACAACATGTTCTTTGGAGATGTAGTTTCGCGCAAAAAGCTTGTGATTGGCTGGCAGGTATTTTTAATATCAAACCTCATTATGACCTGATTATTTATAACAATGAACCCAAAAATCGTAGTGGTATGGTGAAGGATTTGTGGATGGTGGCAAACTTGGTGGTGCGTTATGAACTTTGGTTCACAAGAAACAAAAAGGTTTACGATGGGAAATCTCCGTGTTGTCTTTTTTCCAGAAACGAGTTTTCAATTTGATGCAAGAATATTCAGTTCGAATGAAGAGTTTTATGCATAATACGTTGGAAGATTTGAAGATTCTGGATTTCTTTCGTGTTAGATATAGAAAGGTGAAGTTTACTAATCCTAAAGAGTGTTATTGGTCACCTCCAAATCACAATGAGCTGCTTTTGTGTATTGACGGTGCCTCAAGGGGAAACCTAGGGGTAGCGGGAGCTAGGGTTGTGGCAAGGAATGCAAGTTGTGAGGTTGTAGGAGTTATGTGTATTGATTTAGGAATTGCGTCTAATTATATGGTGGAGCTATATGGGATTCTGGTCGGTTTGGAATGGGCTATTCAATGGAGTTATAGGTGGGTTATCATTAGATCAGAATTTTCTAGTGTTTTAAAAGCTTTGGAGGAGGATAACGTCCCCTGGTTTGCTCAGCAAAGATGGTTGGCTGCTAAGAGGTTATATGATTCGATTCGTTTAGACCACACTTTCCTTGAAGAAAATTTTGCGCTAGATAATATGGCTAAGCGTGGTTGCTTGTTAGAGAATGGAGTGGGGTTACATTTTGTGGGACACCCAGTTTTTTTAAGTTCAATTTAATTTCCTAATGTAATTTATAATCGTTTTAAATAGTTTTTTTGAGTTTTTGGGGTTGCTTTGACCTCTTATCTCATGAACTATCTTGTAAATATTTTTTTTCAATACAATTTTTTGACTTATCAAAAAAAAAACTAACAAATTCCCTATAATAGTTAAAATCATATTTGAATGTTTCCTAAAAAGACTTGAAAACTCTTAAAAACCCTGTAAACACTATAAAGCCCTAAACTATCTAAAGAACACTGAAAAATCAATAGTGAAAATCATCTTTGAATGTTTCCTAAAAATCCTTGAAAACTCTTAAAAACCTTGAAAACTCTATAAAGCCCTAAACTATCTAAAGAGCTCTGAAACGTCAATAGAGCTCTGAAAAAACTCTAAAAAGCTCTGAAAACCTCTAAAAAGTTCTGAAATGCTTCAATTTAATTATATCCCGTAGCACTGGGATCTACCATCTAGAGGATTCGTTAAAGAATGACATAAACAAATTCCCTACAATAATGAAGATCATCTTTGAATGTTTCCTAAAAATCCTTGAAAACTCTATAAAGCCCTAAACTATCTTAAGAGCTCTGGAAAACTCTATAAAGCCCCATTGTTTCTGCGGATTATACTGTGGACAACTTCTTTGTAAATTATAGTATAGTCCCTATGAAGATGGATAGCACCTGCTGGGGTGTTCGTTTGAAAAAAGAGAAGGTCGTTGGTGACAAAGCTCTTATGCTGGATATTGATTTTCATACATCTACCAACCAAGGTCCTCGCCATTCTAGCGATGACAAGTGGTTCATCTTTCCATTATGTATTGAAGGTATATATCGGGTTCTCTCCCATTACCTGCGAATCTCTCAGAGTATGAGCCATGGGTCTTCAACTGGCCTGAAAGATCTAAAGAAGTATATTCTCTCAACTTTTTATATTATTATCATTTACTGTCTTCTTTATATTCTGGCTAACTATTTTGATCTTTCTCAGATTGATAGAATGAAACTCAGCTATCAAACTCTTAGGAAACCCAGCACCTTCTTAGCTCTTAAATCTTTCACGGATGAAGTAAGAAATATCTCCTCATAAATTTTAACAATATATTGTTGCCCCTATTTCTTATCATCATATGTGCTCGCAGGAAATTGAAGAACTACCGCCAATAAAACTTATGAGAACTAAGGAGAAGCCTTCAAAGGATAAATCTGTTGTTCCTCCTAAAGGAAAATCTTCTGCCCCTCGCGGTGGAGAATCTGGTGATCAAGATAAAAATATTGTTCCTCCCAAAGGGAAACCTTCTGCCCCTTGTGGTGAAAATTCTGGCGATCCTCCTTTGAAGAAAAGGAAAACCCGACCCTCTTCTTATTCAACTCCTCAACCTATTCCAAATGTTGAATTTGATAAGGATAAATATGATGAGGATTTTAATAATAATAATAATAATAGCAGATTCCCTTCTATAAATAACTCTTCTTCGTCTGATTCATCAATGGCCCATTTATCCAGAATTTTTAGCGATATTTCCCACATCATAACTTGTAATGACGAGGATGAAGTTATTAACAAGACATCTCAAGCTCTTCTGTGATGCTCCCATACTGGTGGACAATGATTCTCTCCAAGGAGTCTCACGATCACTGACTCCTAGTCTCTTAAATTCTCTTGGTTCCTTGGTATGTTTTTATTTCTTCAATTTGTTTATATATCTTCTCCATCGCTAGATCTTAATTTATATTTTTCTTTCGCAGGTTGGAAGAGCTTCTTTTGCTATTGCTTCTGATTTAGATAAAAGACGTGCCAAATCTGAAGAGAAGGCTGCTAAACTTCGCCAGGATAAAGAAAAATTAGAATCTGAAGTTGTTGAGCTTCGCAAGAATAATAAACAGCCGGAGACTGAAGCTTCAGTTGATAAGCAAAAGATCTCCGATCTTGATAGACTAACGAACAACTCTATGGTATGACTGATTTCCCTTCTCTCTTAATTCTTTTTACTCTATCACGGCTTATTCAAGCAACCACTTTTAACTTGCAGATATTTATGGTCTTACTGACGAGGCTATACTCTTTCAATCTTTCCCTAGACCTGTAGATGATAATACCCTTCTTTCATGTCTTAATAATTCTTTAAGTAATTTCTCAGACGATAAGATTAAATCCTTCTCCATAGATGAATTTAGATCCAAGCTTAATCTCTTAAAAATTGAACACAGATTCAATTTAGGTTTGACTGATAGATATAAGCACTTTTATCTTGATTCAAAGAAAGAAATAGATAGATTAAGACAGAAGAATAGCGATCTTATTGACGAGAAAGATCTTGCCATCAAAAAGGGATCCAAGACCCTAGCAGACTTTCATAAAACTCTCCTTGATGTTCAAATGTACAAAGATAAACTTATCCGCGAGAATGAAGATCTTCTTGCAAGGGAGACTCAAGTTCGATCTCGTCTCCTTATTAATAACGATGATGAGTTTGCTTGGGCTGCGAAGGTTCTTGATAACGCTAGGAATGACTTAGGTGTAAATGTTAGCCTTCAAGTTGAACAAGCGACTTTAATTAGGGATATGATTTCTGAAAGAGAAGGTTGTTTGTTGTTCTTCTTCTCGCTAGTTTCCTGTTTTTATTACTCTTCTTTACAAAATTTCTAACTTGTTTTCATATACTCTCGCAAAAGCTGAAAAAAGATATCTTGAAAGAATTGGGGAACTTGAAAATGAGAAGAATCAGCTCGTGAATACTCTTGCTGCTCGCAATAATAAATATTCACGATTGAAAGAGCAATTTGACATTACCACCGCAAATTTCAATAGATCTCTCATTGTTGTTCGTAATGATTCCGTTAAGTTGGTCTGCAATGATCATGTAATTTCTCCTTCTATATATCCTGATCTTGCAAAGGAAATCCCCGTAATAATCTCTGATAGCGAAGCTGAGGATTCTGACGAGGATGAAAATAATAATGATAATGACAAAGGAGAAAAATCTGGTGGAGGAGAAGAATCTGATAAGAATGAAGATAGTGATGATAATGATGAAATGGAGAAATATGGCGATGAAGAGAAGTCTGATAAAGAAGATGGTGATGGATCTAGCTAGTTCTGTTTTGTGAATTTCTTTTGCTTCTACCTGTATGAATTAGAAAACAGTTCTTTTTCTGCAAGTCAGTTAATCAATATAATTATTATCCTTTAATTATCTGCGTGCACTTATCTATGCAATTTTTTATATGATAGATGAATAATAATTTCATCGTTCTCATGCATTCCCATACTTGCCTCTATTATTCATCTGCAATATGAAAAAATTGATTAAAGATCAAACATTAGTGGTAAATAAAATTTGCCTTAATATTGGCGATCTTATCGCCAGCAATAACTGCGTGAAATCACAATTCTCATAAAATCTGCGAGTATTATCGCAATAATCTTGTGGTCTTATTACGCCTTCCTAATTAAAGGTCTTATTTTTCCACACTCTTTCTTTCTGCGACAAAATCGCTGGACGTCTTTACATTTGCATGTATTGACCCATTGATCTTGCCTTATCTGTATTCTTTTGATTGTATTGCGACAATATGATAAGTCTAAGCTCTCTCGCGAGATCAACGCCTTATGATATTGCCGTCTTGCGATGAAATCGCATGACGTCTTTACACTTTCATGTAAAAAACCATTGATCTCATCTTAACATTTCTCTCGTGGCTTGTTGCCTCTGTATCATTTACGTCACGCGACAATATGACAGGCCTAAATGTTCTTGCTATCATAAATCCCCATGAAATTGCCGTCTTAAGACACTTATCAGCTCCCTAATAGAGGGTGCCGCCCTTATCTTCCCCCTGGTTTCCCCTTCAAGGAGGGAACATCGTCCATACAAGACTAGCTCCTCCCATCCATATTTACCAACAACCAGCTATTTTCGCAGCCTCTTGTCCTTTATGCCTATATGTCTTATAGTTACAAGACTGCACCCTAAGTGGGGTTTTCTTCAGGCCAAGTGCATCATAGCCAAGACTTACCAAGAATGGAAAGGGAGTTTCGTACGCCCTTGGCACCCTTGGCTCAACCGTGTACCTCGGCACCTTGGTCATACTTTGCACTTCTTGGAAGAGATTCTCGGTCGTTCAACCAGGGTATAACCATATATAGTTGGAAATCCAAGATCTCTCTCCCGGATAGGTTTTCTTTAACCCCAACATCTGCATGACTCAGGATCCAGCAGCGGTATAACCTTACCCCTGAATCATGTCGAGAGATACCCCTTCCTATGACGCGCTATTAGTTCTTACATTTGCCTCTTGCGAAATTTTATTCACGAACTAGGGTGCACGCCATAAAAGTTCGTCCCATTCTTATGTCTCTGTGAAATTTTATTCGCGCTTCTTGCGAGTATTGCAACTCTGATGAAATTTCGTAAATTTGATCTTTTTTTTTTTTGTAAAATCTTGCAATTCTTTCAAGCAGAACACTCTGTTCAATTACATACTCTTCAAACAAATCAGTCATAGAGTTCTTTAAAGGTCATCACTTTACCTCTCTACTTACTATTCTTTGGTTCTGCTTTTCTGCTATGTTTTGTTGTTTCTTCATCCGCGAGACGCTCGCCATCAATTCCCTCCTGCCGCTCTATCACATCAATCATTAACTTTTCACATCTCTGTCGTTGTTTGATTTTGTATTTCCAATTGCTATTCTTCTCAGCTCTTTCCTCGCAAGACTTTATATCAATTTCATAACACTTCTTGCTTTCTCCCCAATCTCCTTTAATTACTCCAACACCATTAGGATGAGGAAATTTAACACACTGGTGGAAAGTAGATGCTACTCCTAATATTCCATGTTACCAGGGTCGACCAATCAGAGCATTGTAAGGTGATTCAATGTCAACAATACATAATAAGATTTTTGAAGTTATCCCTTTCAAGGGAATTCGCATCTCAATTTCCCCTTTTGGTTTATTGGAAGTACCATTAAAACCATAGATTTTATATGTTTAGGGAATTAAATCTTCGTCTCTTCCACCCATTGTTTTATAGGTATGATAAAATAGTATGTCAACAGAGCTTCCTGTGTCTATTATAACTCTATTGATAGCCCAAGAATCTTCATTTTCATCACCATTTTCTTCATCTTCTTCCTCTATTTTCTTTGGGTTTATTTAGTCTTACCACCAATGGGTTATCATTCTGCTAGCCTGGTTCTGGTACCTCTTGTGCACTAAAAGATATAGTTTGTTTCTGCCATTCTTCTAATGGTGAGACTCTCGCTATATTCATTATCTCTCTTCTATCTGTGTCTCTCGCGAAGACTCTGCTTAGAACATTATCATGGAAATCCTCTATTGTTCTTTGTGAATGTACAATGGAATTACAAAACAAATTCTTTGCTTTAGCCCCAACTTCTATTACGAATGATTCGGCTCCCTTTACAGTATTTACTCTAAGAAAATCTGGTGCTGGAGGAAATCGCTGAAATTGTGGATGTCCTATTAAAAAGTGATTTAGCTTTCCTTGTTCAATCATCCTTAAAATTATTCTCTTTACATTTCTGCAACCATTTACTGTGTGACCATGAAAGTGATGGTAAGGACAAAATTATTGACTGCGATTATTAGGATGTGGTTCTTTTCCCATATTCCATGGAGAGGGTATATTTTCCATCAAAATGATAGCTTCCCAATTTTTTTTCTATACTAGCATTGAGAGGAGGCATCTTCATTTTTCCCATATGATCTTCTGATTCCCCTAACGAATCTTCATTTTTTCCTCATTTTTCCTCGCTGCCTTTCTAATCTCCTATGTATTCTATCATACTCCTCATAAATATTATCATTGTAGAGATTTTGTGTACGTCTCCTATCTCGATTTTCATGGTTATTTTGTCGTACTGCCTCTCGGAATTCTTTGTCTTCTATTTTTGCCCTTAATATTTCTCTCTCGCAAGCCAGGCATGCTTGTTCGGCGTAATGTCTCTCAATTTCTTCTTCAATTATTCTTTGATTCCTTTGATTCTCTCGCCCATGTAATATCCTCCTACCTTCTTCTGGATTTTCTTCTTCATTTTGGTTGTTTCTTCCTCCTTGATTTCTATTGTTG
Source organism: Papaver bracteatum (assembly GCA_023529315.1). Classification (NCBI taxonomy): domain Eukaryota; kingdom Viridiplantae; phylum Streptophyta; class Magnoliopsida; order Ranunculales; family Papaveraceae; genus Papaver; species Papaver bracteatum. Next base: position 62,541 of record JAJJWX010002337.1, read on the forward strand.
CGTCTATTATCCAATGCTTCGCCATGCGGATTATAGCGATCTCCAATTATCTCTTCTTCTCTATGACATTGTTCTCCATTTAAATTTTGCACTTCTTCTCTAACATTTCTCATTGGGGAATTTTTCCTTGGTTCTTCTTTGAATGATCTTGAATTTGATCTAACAATACTTCTTGATCTCCTTCTTTGTAACCTCAAATTTTCCGTTCTTAGCTCATGATTTTGTCTTGTTAAATTCGCACGCTCTTCGGCCTCTAATCTCCTTTATTCTTGTATTCTTAGTCTCAAATCATCTACTATTTCATTTTCACGTCCTTCATGAATTAATCCTCCAACCATTTCTTGATTTCTTTCTCCTTCTTCTTCGTTTCTTAACTGTCGATTTTCTGATTCTTCCATCGAATCCGACCTCCAAGTATGCACACTCACTCTATCATAATCCACATTCCTATCTCGTGTTTGTGTTTGTTGATTCGGCTGTTGAATTGAACTTTCTTCTTCATGACTCATTCTATTTCTTCCTGACCTTATTCTTAAAGATTATTCTAATTCACCTGTTCCCTCACCTGCAAGTCTTTTACTTGTCCTCACAGTTGTCGGTGGTTCTGATGTATTTATTCTTCTTCTAGCCATTTCTTTAACCCTAACAATTTCTTCAAATTTTCAAGTTGTAATTAGAGATTTATTAGCTTGATTCTCCCTGTTTCTAGCGCCAAAATGTAGTTGCAGGAATTCCCACACTACACCCTTGTTAAGATTCTATAGAAATCTATTGGAAATCAATTAAACTTCAAAGATTTAAATGACACTTTACTATTCAAATTTCAGAAATGTTTACAGAATTGGAAGGAATCAAGATTACAAACATTCTCTTGAAGTTTCTCTCTCCTCAAGACTCTTTCAGCTCTCAAAAATACATCATCCTTTTCTGGATCTATCGAGCCCTTTATATAGGGATTTACATAATGGATGACAGCTAAGTTTTCCTCCTATTTCGGATCTATTCTGCGATCTCATCGCTATCGCTACAATATTCTCTATCGCAAGAATGATGACTATCGCATGATCAACATATTCTTCTTTTATTTCTTCCATCGTCAGTTTCTTTTGGATATTCTGTGACGCTCGTGAAACGTTGTTAAAGAATTGGTAGTGACGCTCTCAGAAACGTTGTTAATATCGCATGAATAACGTTGTAGCGATATTCTGGTCCTACATTCAGCTATTACGTCACTCTTTTGGCTGCTTTTGTAACACTCGCAAAGTGTTGTTAAAAAGCTTGCGGTGATGCTCGCTGGGATGTGTTGTTAATATCGCATAGAAGTGTTGTAGCGATATTCTGGTCCTACATATTGCCTCTTCTCATGTCTTTTCTGCAAAGAAGAGAAGATCATGAGAATTTTTAAAATGCCGCAACCACTTATCTTTTCAGATTTCTCTGTTCTGACACCTTATACATATCCTTCAAATAAATTTATGACACGTCCTCTCTAACCGCTGCGATCTGACCGTTCATATCTTTTCTTAGCATTTATTACATTCATCTTCTTCGAGAAATTTCTTCTTCTATAAATACTCCTTTCATTCTTTTCTTTTCCTCTTTTACTTTCTTCTTCTATCTCTCCGTAACTTCTCTGCAAGTTTAATGTTCTTCCGTAAATTGCGCATCTGTTATCGCTGTGATTCTTTTCTTATTTTTCAACCTTTTTCTTCATTCCCATACTTAAAAAATGGTTGCTGCTGGTGCTAAAAATTTGCCTGCTTTTGGCGAGATGCGAGAAAAACTCAAAAGAAAAGGTTTTACTTTGTCCACAATTCCAGATCAGAACCCTAAATCCGAACTTTTTCTCAAATTATGATTATCAATGTTCTCGCGAGAAAGTTATAGTATCGCTAGGTCAACTTGAAGATGGTCTTCCCATTCCTCTCTACGACCCGGAACTTCCATTATTCTATCCAATAATCTCTCATGAAAAGTTTTCACGAGCAGTATATCAGCTGGGTGGAGATTGTATTCGATTACTACTTGAATATGCTTCTCGCGGTGCTGATAAATGATCTCTCTACCCTGAATCTGCGAAGAATACTCAATTTAAAGATGTTCCACTTTTCTATGCAAATTATATCGTGGAGAATTTCTTTGAAAACTACAAGATAATTCCTATGAAGAGGGATAGCACTTGCTGGGGTGTTCGCTTGCAGAATAAAGAGAAGATCGCTGATGATAAAGTTCTTATGCTAGATATAGATTGGCATACAAATACTAATCACGGTCCTCTCCACTCCAGCGATGACAAATGATTCATCTTCCCTCTAATTTTAGAGGGTCCATATATCTCTGGTTCCCATGCACTAACTTCGAGTGCTACGGAATATCAACCATGGGTCTTCTATTGGCCTGAAAGAACTAAAGAGGTATGTTCTCTCCAATTTTTGCATAATTATTATCCATCATCTTCCTTATGTTTTCATTTTCTCGCTAAATAACTTCGATCTTTTCCAGATTGACAGGATGAAACTCAATTACCAGAACTTTAGGAAACCCAACACTCTCTTAGCTCTTAAATCTTTCACAGATGAGGTAAGAAATATCTTTTCATGAATTTTAACAATATATTGTTGCCCCTATTTCTTATCTTCATCTGTGTTCGCAGGAAATCGAAGAATTAGAACCAATAAAACCTACGAATACCAAGGTGAAATCTTCAGTTGATCGCAAGGGGAAATCTACTGCTCCTCCCAAAGGGAAGCCTACTTCTCCTCGCAGTGAGGGATCTGACGATCCTCCCTTAAAGAGAAGAAAAACCCACTCTCTTCTTCTTCAACTCCTCAATCTTTTCCAGAAAATTTAAGTGTTGATTTTGATAAGGATAATAATGATGATAATTTTGGTTTTGATAATGACGTTCCTTCCATAAAGGATTCCTCTTCTTCTGAGTCTGCAATGGCTCAACTATCAAGAATTTTTGGCGATGGTACATTTGGTATCCCAAATGAGTATGGAGATGAAGATATTAATGGAATATCCCATTCTCTCTCCAAAATCTGCGATGCTCCCATATTAGCCGATAATAACTCCCTTCGCGGGGTTTCAAGATCGCTGACTCCAAGTATCTTAAATTCACTTGGCAGCCTGGTATATTTCTACTTGTTCATCCTTTTTATGTATTTATCGATATTTTTACCAGATCTTGACTTATATAGTTCTATCGTAGGTTGGAAGATCTTCTTTTGCTGTTGCTTCTGATTTGGATAATAGACGTATTACTTATGAAAAAAAAGCTGTTAATCTTCGCCGGGATAAAGAAAAACTAGAAATTGAAGTTGCTGAGCTTCGCAGGAAAAATAAGAAGCTGGAGACTGAAGCTTCAGTTGATAAGCAAAAAATAACTGATCTTGATAAAGCTAATCAACAACTTTATGGTATGATTTATTTATTTTCTCTTTTAATTCTTCTCACCCAATCGCAGCTTATTCAAGTAACCATTTTTGCAGATATTTAAGGTCTTACTAACGAGGCTACATTCCTCCAATATTTTCCTGAACCTGTAGACGAGAGTACCCTTATTGCTAGCCTTAATAATTCTTTAAGTAGTTTCTCAGATGATCAAATTAGGTCCCTCTCTGTAGATGAACTTAAATCCAAACTTAATCTTTTAAAGATTGAGCACAGATTCAATTTAAGTTTAACTAATTAGTTTAAACGCCTTTATCTTGATTCAAAAGAAGAAATCAATAGATTAAGAAGTAAGAATAATGATCTTATTGACGATAAAGATTGTGCAATTAAAAATGGCACTAAGGCCCTAGCAGATTTCCATGAAACTTTTCTTAGCATTCAAATGGAAAGAGATAGACTTATCCGCGAGAATAAAGATCTTCTTGTGAGGGAAACTCAAGTTCGCTCTCGTCTTCTTATTAATAGTGATGATGAATTTTCTTGGGCTGCGATGGTTCTTGATAATGCCAGAAATAATTTAGGTGTAGATGTTAGTCTTCATGATGAACAAGCAGCTTTAATTAAGGACATGATTTCTGAAAGAGAAGGTTGTTAACCATTCCTCCTTATCGATGTCTTGTTTTTATTATTCTTCCTTATAAAATTTCCAACCTATTGTTGTATACTCGCAGGATCTGAAAAGAGATGTCTAGAAAGAATAGAAGAACTTGAAACTGAAAAGAATCAACTCGCAAATAGTCTGATTACTCGCAATGAGAAGTATTCACGGTTGAAAGAACAATTTAGAATTACTACCGTGAATTTTAATAGCTCTCTTGTTGATGTCCGCAATAATGCCGTTAAATTAGTTTGTGATGATCATGATATTCCTTACTCTACGTACCCTGATCTTGCAAAGGAGATTCCATCAAAAACTCCAAATCTTGTTATTTCTGACAGTGAGACTAAGGATTCTTGTGAAGATGATAATGATAAAGAAAAATCTGGCGAGGAAGAGAAATCTGACGAAGATAGAGATAATAATGATAATGATGAAGAAGAGAAATCTGATGAAGGTGGTGATGGATCTACTTAGTTCTATTTCTTCTCTTTTTCTTCCTTGTAAATTTTGTACATTTATTTTCTGCTTCTCGTAATATTACTGCGAGTTTCTCCAATCTTGATGTGCAAATTTCTTTTGCTTTTATCTGTATGAATTAAAAAATAATTCTTTTTTCTGCAACATAATCAATCAACCCAATTATTATCCTTTAATTATCTATATAAATGTATCATTTAATAATATCTTATGCAATTTTATCATATGATGGATGAATAATAATTTCATCATTCTATGCATTCCCATACTTGCCTCTATTATTCATCTGCAATATGAAAAAATTGAGTAGAGATTAGATATTAGTTGTAAATCAAATTAAATTTTCCTCAATATTGGCGATGTTATCGCTAGCAACAATTTCATAACTTTATGATCTATGCGTAAAATCGTAAATCTCATAAATTCTGCGAGCATTATCGCAATAATCATATGGTCTTATTATGCCTTCCTAATTAAAGGTCTTATTTTGCCACATTTTTTCTTTCTGCGACAAAATCGCAGGATGTCTTTACATTTGCATGTATTGACCCATTGATCTTGTCTTATCAATATTTTTTCAACATCTTTGCGATAATATGATAAGTATAAACTCTCTTTCAAGAAGTAAACCTTATGACATTGCCGTCTTGCGATGAAATCGCAGGACGTATTTACACTTTCATGTAAAAACCCATTGATCTCATCATAATTTTTCTATTTTAGCTTGTTGCCTCTGTATAATTTACGTCACGCGACAATATGACAAGCCTAAATTTTCTTGCGATCATAAAGCCCCATGACATTGCCGTCTTTAGACACTTATCAGCTCCCTAATGGAGGGTGCCTCCCTTATTTTCCCCCAGGTTGCCCCTTCAAGGAGGGTACATCGGCCATACAAGACTAGATACTCCCATCCAGATTTGCCAACAACCAGTTGTTTTCGCAGCCTCTTGTATTTTATGCCTATATGGCTTATAGTTACAAGACTGCACCCTAAGTGGGGTTTTCTTCAGGCCAAGTGCATCATAGCCAAGACTTACCAAGAATGGCGGGGTAGTTTCAGACGCCCGGGCACCCTTGGCTCAACCGTGTACCTCGGTGCCTTGGTTATACTTTGAAATTCTTAGAAGAGATTCTCAGTCGTCCAACCAGGGTATAACCTTATATAGTTGGAAATCCAAGATCTCTCTCCTGGATAGGTTTTCTTTAACCCCAAAATCTGCATGACTCAGGTTCCAGCAGCGGTATAACCTTATCCCTGAGTCATGTAAAGAGATACCCCCTTATATGACGCACTATTAGGTCTTACATTTGCCTATTGCGAAATTGTATCCGCGAACTAAGGTGCACGCCATAAAGGTTCGTCCCATTCTATTAATCTCTACGAAATTTTATTCGCATTTCTCGCGAGTATTGTAACTCTGATAAAATTTCATTTCTTTGATCTTCTTGTAAAATTTTGCAATTCTTTCAAATAGAGTACTCTTTTCAATTGCATTTTCTTCAAATAAATTATGCGTAAGCTTCTTTAAATTTCATCATTTTACCTTTCTACTTACTATTTTCTGAATCTGCTTTTCTGTTACGTTTTACTGTTTTTTCTTTTTCTGCGATACGCTCGCCATCAACTTCCTCTCGCTTCTCTATTGTATCAATCATCAATATTTCACATCTCTGTCGTTGCTTGATGTTGTACTTCCAATTGCTATTCTTCTCAGCTCTTTCCTCGCAAGATTTTATATCAATCTCATAACATTTCTTTCTTTGTCCCCAATCTCTCTTAATAACTCCAACACCATTAGGATAAGGAAATTTAATACACTGGTGAAAAGTAGATGTTACACCTAATATCCCATGTAGCCAAGGTCGACCAATCAGGGCATTGTAAGGTGATTCAGTGTCCATAACACAGAACATGATCTTTGAAGATATTCCCTTTAATGGAATCCGCATTTTAATTTCCCCTTTTGGTTTGCTAGCTGTTCCATTAAAGCCATATATTTTATATGTTGATGGTGTTAGATCTTCGTCCCTTCCACCCATGGTTTTGTAGGTATGATAGAATAAGATGTCGACTGAACTGCCTGTGTCTATTAGAACTCTATTGATAGCCCAAGAATCTTCATTTTCATCATCTTCTTCTTCTATTTGATTTGGATTTATCTCTAATCTTACCACCAATGGGTTATCGTGCTGCTGTCCAGGCTCTGGTACTTCTTGTGCAGTGAAAAATATAGTTTGCTTTTGCCATTCCTCTAATGGAGAGGCTCTCGCGATATTCATTATCTCTCTTTCATCTGTGTCTTTCGCAAAGACTCTGCTTAGAACATTATCATGGAAATCCTCAATTGTTCTGTGTGAATTGTACAATGGAATTACAAAACAAATTCTTTGCTTTAGCCCCAACTTCTATTGCGAATGTTTCTGCTTCTTTTACAGTATTTACCCTGCGAATTTCTAGTGCTGGTGGCAATCGCTGAGATTGTGGATGTCCTACTAAAAAGTGGTTTAACTTTCCTTGGTCAATCATCCTTAAAATTATTCTCTTTATATTCCTGCAATCATTTATTGTGTGACCATGAAAGTGATGGTAAGGACAAAATTCTTGACTCTGATTATTTGGATGCGGCTCCTTTCCCATATTCCATGGGAATGGTATATTTTCCATCAAAATGATAGCCTCCCAAATTTTTTCTATACTTGCATTTAGGGGTGGCATCTTGATTTTTCCCATACTATCTTCTGATTACCTTTCCCTCTAAATTTATTTTGCCTTTTTCCACCATAAGTTTCTTGCGGCTGATCAAGCCTTTGAATCTTACTATATCCACCGCGATTGTAATAATTTTTCTCCCTTTCATACTCTTCTTGATCTCGACTGCCCATCGCTACTAATTTATGTTGATTATCAATCACCACTTTCTCTTGTTGTGCCTGCGAGGTGCTCGCCACATTGTTAATCATTTTAGGAAGTAAACTTCCATTTGCCGCTATTGAGCTGGTGTTTGCGATTGGATATGATTCCATTTCATTTTGTTTCTCCTCCAAAGCAATGTATTCTTCTTGTAGTTCTTGTAGCTCAGTCATTGTGATAGTATTTTTGATTCTGAAAATTTGTATATACAACAGATTAGTTGCGAACATTGCATTAATGAAAGACAAAATGAGATATCATTCATCCACTCTTCCAGCCATCTCACTGCACATTGTCTTCTATCTTATGGTTAAGTGCTTCAAACTCTCGCCAATCCTCTGTTTTAATCCAAATACATCTTCAATGCCTGACCGCGATGAATTCTTGCTTATATATGCTCCCATAAATGTAGCTTTCAAATGATCAAAAGAAGTTATAGTATTTTTTGGCAATCCCTCGAACCATTTTAGCGCCTCGCCAGTTAAGCTAGATGCAAAATACTTGATCAATACAGCATCATGATTCTCCCATTGTAGCATACACCTGACATAAGCCTTAACATGCTGAACATCACAAGTAGTTACATCAAAGATACTGGTTAATGTCGGTAAATTGCATTTAGGAGGTATTCCTCTTAATTGTACTTCCTGAGCGTAAGGGGTTCTCGCAGCTTCTTCAATTGCTTCATCAAGTTGCCTTCTGCCTCCTTCTCTTCTATTGTTTATCATTCCTCGCATTTCTGCTAATTCTCTCAATATTTGCTCATTCTCAGCTGAATTTTGCTCCATTGGTCTTTTTAACGCAGTTTCCCTTCTTCTACGTTCTTGTCTTTCTTGTCTTGCGAGATTCTGTGCATCTTCTTCTTCATCCTCATCATGTCTTTCTCTGCGATTTTCTCTTTCACCTCCTTCTTGAAATCGCAACTGATTATGATGTCTATTTTCTTCTCTGCGAATTTCTTCATTTCTTTTCATTTCTCTTCGTTGTCTTTCAATTCTCCTCTGTATTCTATCATACTCTTCCTGAATATTATTATTATAGCGATTTTGTGTATGTCTCCTTTCTCGATTTTCATGGTTATTTTGTCGTACTGCCTCTTGGAACTCTTGTTCTTCTACTTCTTCCCTTAATCTTTCTCTCTCGCAAGCTAGTCGTGCTTGTTCAGCATAATGTCTCTCAATTTCTTCCTCAATTATTCTTCGGTTTCTCTGAATCTCTCGCCCATGTAATATCCTCCTACCTTCTTCTGGATTTTCTTCCTCATTTTGGTTATTTCTTCCCTTCTGATTCCTGTTGTTAAGTCTATTATCCAAAGTTTCGCCACGCAGATTATGGCGATTTTCTATTACCTCTTCTTCTCTATGACGTTGCTCTTCATTTGTTCTTATTGGATATTTCCTCTAACATTTCTTATTGGGGAGTTTCGCCTTAATTCTTCTCTTAATGATCTTGAATTTGATCTAACAATACTTCTTGATCTCCTACTTTGTAATCTCAAATTCTCCATTCTCAACTCATGATTTTGTCTTTTTAAATTTGCACGTTCTTCCGTCTCTAATCTTCTTTCCTCCTGTATTCTTTGTCTTAGATCTCCTACTATTTCATTTTCACCTTCTCCATGAGTTAATCCTTCAACCATTCTTTGATTTCTTTCTTCTCCTCTTCCATTTCTTATTTGTTGATTTTCTTCTTCTTTCATTGAATCCGATCTCCAAGTATGCACACTCACTCTATCATAATCCACATTTCTATCTTGTATCGGTGTTTGTTGATTCGGTTGTGGAATTTGATTTTCACCTTCAATCCTTTTTCTATTTCTTCTTGTTCTTATCCTTGAAGATTCTCCTAACTCATTTGTTTCTCCACCTGCAAGTCTTTTACTCCTCCTTACAGTTGTTGGTGGTTCAGATGTATTTCTTCTTCTTCTAGCCATTTCTTCAATTCTAACAATTTATTCAAATCTACAAGTTGTAATTAGAGATTTCTTAGCTTGATTCTCCCTGTTTCGGGCGCCAAAATGTAGTTCCAGGAAATCCCACACTACACCCTTGATCTTTCTATATTCAACTCACAATTGAAGATTAAAAACGATACTTTAATTATTTTGTTCTCAGAAATGTTTACAGAAATGGAAGAATTCAAGATTACAACTATTCTCTTGAAGTTTCTCTCTCCTCAAGATTTTCTCAACTCTCAAAAATACATCATCCTTTTCTGGACATATTGGGTCTCTATTTATAGGGTAGTTACATAATGGATGACAGATAAGTTTTCCTCTTATTTCGGATTTATTCTGCGATTGTACCGCGATAGTTACAATGTTCATTCTCGCAAGTTTTGTAACCATCGCGGGACAAACATGCTTTTCTCATGTTTTCCTCAATCGTCAGCTATTATGTCACTCTTTTGATTGCTTTTGTAACACTCGCAAAGTGTTGTTAAAAAGCTTACGGTGATGCTCGCTGGGATGTGTTGTTAATCTCGCAAAGAAGTGTTGTAGCGATATTCTGGTCCTACATCCTAAACTTTCTAAAGAGCTCTGAAAAGCTCTGAAATGCTTTAATTTAATTTAAACCCGTAGTACTAGGATCTACCAGCTAGAGGATTCTTTAAAGAATGATACTAACAAATTCCCTAGAATAGTTAAATCATCTTTGAATGTTTCCTAAACATCCTTGAAAACTCTTAAAATCCCTAAAAACTCTAAAAATCCCTAAACTATCTAAAGAGCTCTGAATAACTCTAAAAAGTTCTGAAATGCTTTAATTTAATTATATCCCGTAGCACTATGATCTACTTGCTAGAGGATTCGTTAAAGAATGATAGTAACAAATTCCCTACAATAGTGAAGATAATCTTTGAATGTTTCCTAGAAAGACTTGAAAACTCTTAAAAACCCTGAAAACACTATAAAGCCCTAAACTATCTAAAGAGCTCTGAAAAGTCAATAGAGCTCTGAAAAACTCTAAAAAGCTCTGAAATGCTTTAATTTAATTATATCCCGTAGCACTAAGATCTACCAGCTAGAGGATTCTTTAAACAATAACACTAACAAAATCCCTACAATAGTGAAGATCATCTTTGAATATTTCCTAAAAAGCCTTGAAAACTCGTAAAAATCCTGAAAACTCTATAAAGTCCTAAACTATCTAAAGAGCTCTGGAAAACTCTAAAAAGCTCTGAAAACCTCTAAAAAGCTCTGACAACATCTAAAAAGCTCTGAAATGCTTTAGTTTAATTATATCCCGTAGCACTAGGATCTACCATCTAGAGGATTAGTTAAAGAATGATACTAACAAATTCCCTACATTAGTTAAAATCATCATTGAATGCTTCCTAAAAAGACTTGAAAACTCTTAAAAACCCTTAAAACACTATAAAGCCCAAAATTATCTAAAGAACACTAAAAAATCAATAGTGAAAATCATCTTTGAATGTTTCCTAAAAATCCTTGAAAACTCTTAAAAACCCTGAAAACTCTATAAAGCCCTAAACTATCTAAAGAGCTCTGAAAAATCAATCGAGCTCTGAAAAACTCGAAAACGTTCTGAAATGCTTCAATTTAATTATATCCCGTAGCACTGGGATCTACCAGCTAAAGGATTCATTAAAGAATGACACAAACAAATTCCTTACAATAGTAAAGATTATCTTTGAATGTTTCCTAAAAATCCTTGAAAACTCTATAAAGCCCTACACTATTTAAAGAGATCTTGAAAACTCTATAAAGCTCTGACAACCTCTAAAAAGCTCTGAAATTCTTTAATTTAATTATATCCCATAGCACTAGGATCTACCAGCTAGAGGATTCTTTAAAGAATGATACTAACAAATTCCCTACATTTGTTAAAATTATCTTTGAATGCTTCCTAAAAAGACTTGAAAACTCTTAAAAACCCTTAAAACACTATAAAGCCCTAAACTATCTAAAGTACACTGAAAAATCAATAGTGAAAATCATCTTTGAATGTTTCCTAAAAATCCTTGAAAACTCTTAAAAACCCTGAAAACTCTATAAATCCCTAAACTATCTAAAGAGCTCTGAAAAATCAATAGAGCTCTGAAAAACTCTAAAAATCTCTGAAAACCTCGAAAAAAATCAGAAATGCTTCAATTTAATTATATCCTGTAACACTGGGATCTACCAGCTATAGGATTCGTTAAAGAATGACACAAACAAATTCCCTACAATAGTGAAGATCATCTTTGAATGTTTCCTAAAAATCCTTGAAAACTCTATAAAGCCCTAAACTATTTAAAGAGCTCTGGAAAACTCTATAAAGCTCTGAAAACCTCTAAAAAGCTCTGAAATGCTTTAATTTAATTATATCCCGTAGCACTAGGATCTACCATCTAGAGGATTCGTTAAAGAATGATACTAACAAACCTAGATAGTTAGGCTCGGGTTAGTGATATAATTGTGCAAGGAGGTTGGCAGTTACAGGGGGATTACTTAAAAGACCTAACTAGTGTTGGAGTGGTTTTGGAGGATTTACCAACAATTCGCAATGTCCTGGATAGGAGAATTTGGATGCCGGACCTAAAGGGAGTATTCTCATTGAAGTCCGCTAGGGAACTGATTAGAACTAAATATCCCGTCATGAAAGAAGCTGCTTTACTTTGGAAGAAAGTAGTTCACCATTATCTTTGGGCTCAAAACTGAAAGTTCGTACATGGAGCTTGTGCAACTCTCGATAAAGTTCGCAGCAATTTTAAGATTTCTCTTGCTTCTAATTATAGTGTTTTTCAAAACGATGAAGAATCTCTACAACATGTTCTTTGGAGTTGTAGTTTCGCGCAAAAAGCTTGGGATTGGCTGGTAGGTATTTTTGATATCAAACCTCATTATGATCTGATTATTTCTAACAATGAAGCCAAAAATCGTAGTGGTATGGTGAAGGATTTGTGGATGGTGGAAAACTTGGTGGTGTGTTATGAACTTTGGTTCTCAAGAAACAAAAAGGTTTACGAGAGGAAATCTCCGTGCTGTCTTTTTTCCAGAAACGAGTTTTCAATTTCATACAAGAATATTCAGTTCGAATGAAGAGTTTTATGCATAATACGTTGGAAGATTGAAGATTCTGGACTTCTTTCGTGTTATATATAGAAAGGTGAAGTTTACTAATCCTAAAGAGTGTTATTGGTCACCTCCAAATCACAATGAGCTAATTTTGTGTACTGACGGTGCCTCAAGGGGAAACCTAGGGGTAGCGGGAGCTAGGGTTGTGGCAAGGAATGCAAGTTGTGAGGTTGTAGGAGCTATGCGTATTGGTTTAGGAATTGCGTCTAATTATATGGCGGAGATATATGGGATTTTGGTCGGTTTGGAATGGGCTATTCAATGGGGTTATAGGCGGGTTATCATTAGATAAGATTCGTCTAGTGTTTTAAAAGCTTTGGAGGAGGATAATGTCCCCTGGTTTGCTCAGCAAAGATGGTTGGCTGCTAATAGGTTATATGATTCGATTCGTTTAGACCATACTGTAGGACCAGAATATTGCCATGATATTACTCTTGCAAGATTAACAACACTTCTGCGAACATCACCGCGAGTTCTTCAAAAACACTTCACGAGTGTCACAGAATGATTTGAAGAATGACGTAATAGCTGACGAATGAAGAAACACGGGAAGAGCATGATTATCCTGCGATGGTCACGGCGCTTGCGAGAATGGACATTATAACTACTGCGATAATATCGCGAGTCAGATCCGAAATGAAAGGACAGATTAGCTGTCATCCACTATGTAACTATCCTATATAAAGAGACCCAGTAGATTCAGAGAGATGATGATGTGTTTTTGAGTGTTGAGAAAGTCTTGAGGAGAGAGAAAATTCAAGAGAGCGGTTGTATTCTTGATTTCTTCCGTTTCTTGTAAACATTTTTGAGAATCAAATAATAAAGTGTTGTTTTTAATCTTCAAATATGTCTTAATTACAGTAAATTCTTATCAATGGTGTAGTGTAGGATTTCCTACAACTACATTTTGGCGCCCGTAACATGGATTGAAAGTTGAAAATTATAGGAAAAAGCAAGATTAAAGATCAATATTCGAGTTAAGAAGATGATTGAACAAATTGGTGAAGCAGTTGAAGAAAAAATAATTGAAGCAAAGGAGGATTACAGGAAGTTGGAGTGCAATACGATAACAAAAACAATGATCAACCAATTCCATGAAAATATTAGAGGAAGGATTCATAAACGAGATTTTGAAGGAAAATGAATTATGATGGTGGAGAAAATATCACCTCTGAAGGATTGGGAAAAGCAGAAAATCACATTCACAGCAGCAGAAATACCAAAAGAAAATTTGGATCATACATCTCCATTGGTAATCACGGTATCTACTATGCGAGTGAAGAAGGAAAAATCAACAAGATCTGCAGAAGAGTGGGCCGTGAAAAGAACTTTGGTGGACGCAGGAAGTTCTGTAGATATTATATTCTATCATACATTTAAGAAAATAGGATATAAGGATGAAGAGATGTCTTGTTCAAATTATCACATTCATGGTTTTGGAAAATCTATAACAAAACCTAAAGGCGAAATAATGGTATGAATTACGCTAGGAGAGATTGAAACACAAGTAAAATTATGTGTGGTGGATGTGGAGGCACCATATAACATGATATTGGGGAGACCATGGATACATGCAATCAAGGCTGTAGCATCAACATTACATCAATGCATCAAATTTCCTATGCCTAGTGGAATTGGAGAAATTAGAAGAGATACTGATCTTGCGAAGTTGTGTTATCGAATTTAAGTGAGAAATTATGAAGAGAGTCCAAAACTGCGAAAATCTCGCATAAAATTGGCAAAAAAGGCAAAGAAGGAAGAAGAATTTAAAGTTTACATGATAAGAGCAAGAGAAGGAAAAGGAATACCCAACGAGATCTCGCAAGAAGATGATGAGCCGCGAGAGTCATGGAAACACCAACACCAATGGGAGAACCTGAGGCCAACTACACCGCAGAAAAACTAACAAAGGAAGTAAATGTTGGAAGTGAAGAAGAACCTAAAATGCTGAAAATTGGAACTAAAATGGGTGCAGATAAAGAAGAGCAAACCATAAATCTCTTGCGAGAGTATAAGGATATTTTCGCGTGGAGTATGGATGAGATGCCTGGAATAGATCCATCAGTTGCATGTCATAAGTTAGAAATTAACAAAGATGTGAGACCATTCAAGTAAAGGATAAGGAAAATAGCAACAACTTATCACTCAAAATTAGAAGAAGAGTTACAGAAAATGCTTGATGCTGGAATTATAAGACGAGCAAAATACCCGGAATGATTGCAAATATGGTAGTAGTTCCAAAGAAAAATAAGGGGATCAGAATTTGTATAGACTTTACTGACTTAAACAAATCTTGCCCTAAAGATAGTTTTCCATTACCAGATATTCCTCAAATGGTTGAATCAGCAGCAGGAAATGATAGAATATCTTCATTAGATGGGTATAAAGGTTATAACCAAATTCCTCTCGCTGAAGAAGATCAAGAGCACACCGCATTTTTTGCTCCAATAGGATTATATTGTTACACAAAAATGCCTTTTGGGTTACGAAATGCTGGTGCAACGTATCAAAGAATGGTGGAGAAGGTGTTCGTAAAGTGGATACACAAAACATTAGAGGTGTATGTAGATGACATGTTAATAAAGAGTAAAGAAGCTAAGAACCATGTGCGAGATTTGAAGGAGATTTTTGATCAAATGCGACTCTTGAACATCAAGGTGAATCATGAGAAATGCATTTTTGGAGTAGCGTCAGGGAAATGTTTAGGTTATATTATATCAAAATAAGGAATTCAAGTTGATCCATAGAAAGTACAAGCAATTCGCGATATGCCAACTCCAACAATAGTGAAAGATGTACAGAAGTTGAATGGGCTCTTAGCCTCGCTAGGAAGATTTATCTCACGATCTTCAGATAAATGCAAGCATTTCTTCTGTATACTCAGGAATGGTACAAAATTCAAGTGGACAGATGAATGTGAGAATGCTTTCCAAGGAGTTAAAGAATATCTAATGAACATATCTATTTTACAGAAAGCGGAGCCGGGAGAAGAATTATTGATTTATCTTGCGACAACATCGCACGCATTAAGCGCAGTATTACTGCGAATAGATGCAGGGGTAGAAAAACTAATTTATTACATCAGAAAAATGTTTAATTCAGCAGAGAGAAATTATTCAAAAATTGAGAAGCTATTCTGGCATTGGTTTATGCAACCTTTAAACTTCACATATATTTTCAGGCACATAAAGTAAAGGTATTAACAAATGTTCCCATTGAATCAGTAATGAAGAACTCAAAAAGATCACTCAGAGTTGAGAGATGGAATGCACAAGTAGGGAACTTTGAAATCAAATATGAAGTCCTACAAGTAGGGCACTTTGAAATCAAATATGAAGTCCTATCCTCGCCAAAATCACAAGTTGTAGCGGATTTTTTAGCAGAATTTCCTCTAGAAGATGATGAAGCTGTGGAAGAAATGATGGACATAGAAGAAGAACATGGAGATCCAAAAGATTTATTAAAGGAACCCAACATGTGGGAAATATTGGTGGATGGATCATCAAATGGGGAAGGAAATGGAATTGGAGTGGTCTTTATCTCGCCAGAAGGAGAAAAAATGGCTTTTTCATTTAGTTTGGAATTCACATTCACTAATAATGAGACAAAATATGAAGTTGTGGTGCATGCTGTAAAGTTTGCCGTAGAGATGAAGTTGGAGAACGCAAGGATTACCAGTGAATCACAATTGGTTATTCGCCAGATAAAAGGAGAATACACAACAAATGAACCATCTCTGAAGAAATACAAGAAACTTGTTGAATAATTGTCTGCGAGAATTCCAAAAATAAAATGGAGACATATATCAAGAAAAGATAACAGACTCGCAGATGCTTTTGTGTTCATATCAAGTATGATGACAAACCCAGTTGCGAGATGCATAAGAATTTAGACGCTTGTACCACCTTCAATTAATAAAGAAGAAGAAGAAAAGGCAGATGTAATGATAATAGAAAATGACTCAGAAGAACCAGCCATCGACATTATCGCAGGTTGGAGAGCAGAACTTCACGCATACTTGGCGACAGGTGAAACACCAAGAAATAGATTGGAGGCGCACAAATTAAAGAGCTGTGCAACAAATTATGAATTAAGGGATGGAGTATTGTATCGAAAATCTTTTAATGGGCCATTACTTAGATGTTTGACACGGGAAGAAGGAGAAAAAATGTTAAAAATGTTGCATAGTGGAGATGCTAGTAATCATAGCGGAGGAATATCTTTGGCTTATAGGACAAAAATGCATGGCTATTATTGGTCGTATATGCATGAAGAGGAAAAACAATTATCAAAGTGTTGCGAAGATTTCCAGCGATATGGAAAGAGGATACATGCACCGGGGCACCATTATCATCTTCAAAAAGTGTGTGGCCTTTTGGAAAATGGGGCTTAGATATTGTGGGACCCTTTGTTCCAGGTTCAGGGTAGAAGAGATACTTAATTGTCGCGACAGATTACTTCACAAAGTGGGCAGAAGTAAAAGCGGTACATCACATTCGCGATAAAGATATATTTACATTCATCTTTGAAAATATCATCTGCAGATTTGGAATTCCAACACAGTTGGTTTCTGATAATGGAAAAAAATTTGAAGGACAAAACATAGAGTTGCTACTTAATGCATTTAAGATAAGATGTGGAAAATATACTCCTTTATACCCACAAGCAAATGGTCAGGCTGAAGCAACTAATAAGACAATCGTAGATATCTTAAAAAAGAAATTAGAAGGGTACCATAGAGCACATTGTGAACAGGTACACAATGCAGTCTGTGCTTACAGCATAACCAGGACAGAGGCAACTGGTATGTCACCTTTTTGTTTAACATATGGTGTTGAAGCAGTACTACCAACAGAAGTTGCTATTCCTACAACAAAAATAGAGGTTTGGGAGAAGAATCTTAATGCTAGCATGATTCTAAGAGAACTTGATGAATTAGAAGAGAAGAGAGAAAAAGCATTACAACATATGGAAGATTATCAGCGAAGGTTGGCTTGCGAATATAACAAGCGAGTCAAAAAACGTGAGTTTCAACCAGGCGATTTAGTTCTGCGAGAATCACCAGAGTACTAGCGAGAACGTGGTAGAAAGTTGGCGATAAAATGGGATGGACCGTATATTATTAAAGAGATAGTTGGAATAGGGGCATACAGGTTGGTGGACCCAGAAGGCAGAGATGTTGGTCAAAGACTTGGAAGACCATGGAACAAATTATATTTAAAAATATATTATCAGTAACAAATTTTTAATGAAACAAAAAGGAAATGGGCAAAACAAATTTTTACAGATGCGAGTTTATTCGCAAGATTATTCAAGATTACATAAAGAATGAAAGATTGCAATATACGCAAAAGAAACAAAGAACGGGACGAACCTTTATGGTGTACACCCTAGTTCGCGAATACAATTTCGCAAGAGGCAAATGTAATACCTAAAGTACGTCATATTAGGGGGTATCTCTTTGCGTGGCTCAGAGATAAGGTTATACCGCTGCTGGAGCCTGAGACACAGATACTGGGGCCCATCTCTTTGAGACACCTATCCAGGAGATACACTTTGGATTTCTAACTATATAAGGTTACACCCTGGTTGGACGACCGAGGGTCTCTTCTAAGGGGTGCGGAGTATGACCAAGGCTCCGAGGTACACGGTTGAGCCAAGGATGCCCAGGATGGACGAACCTACCCTGGCCATTCTTGGTAAGTCTTGGCTATGATGCACTCGTCCTCAAGAAAACCCCACTTAGGGTGCAGTCTCGTAACTATAAGCCATATAGGCATAAAGGATAAGAGGCTGCGAAAACAACTGGTTGTTGTTAAGACCGGATGAGAGGAGCTAGTCTTGTATGGCCGATGTTCCCTCCTTGAAGGGGCAACCAGGGGGAGTAAGGGAGGCACCCTCCATTAGGGAGCTGATAAGTGTCTTAAGACAGCAATGTCATGGAACTTTATGTTCGCAAGAACATTTAGGCATGTCATATTATCGCGTGACAAATACAAAGGCAACAAGCCATAAGAAAAAGTTAAGATGAGATCAATGGGTTTTTACATGAAAGTGTAAAGACGCCCTGCGATTTCATCGCAAGACGCTATGTCATGGGGCTTTGTTATCGCAAGGGAACTTAGGCCTGTCATATAGTCGCAGAGAATTGATAAAAATACAAGAGTAAAGGCCAGATCAATGGGTCTCTACATGCGAATGTAAGGACGTCCTGCGATTTTGTCGCAGAAACAAACATGGCGAAATAAGACCTTTAATTAGGAAGGCAAAATAAGACCACAAGAATAATCCTACCCATTAACTATTTTATTTTTCTAAGATGTAGGAGATATTTGTTCATTCCAAGAAAGATAATGAGGGGCAAGTATGGGAATTGATAAATAAAATATCATTATCTTTCTCGCAGAGTATTGAGAAGGACAGAAATTTAACAGAGCTCCAAAATGAGTTTTAAAATTGAAAGGGGTTACATCATTCGCAAGAAATAGAACTAAAAGAAAGCAAAAACAAAATTCAAGCATTATCTTTGCCAAAGTTATTTGCCTCGCCAACATTCTTCTCATGATCAACTTGAAGTTCTTCCTCATTTAATGACTCATTAATGGCTGTTCTATCGCCAGTAGCTACTTTAGTAAGAGGAGATTTTTCTTTATCCACTGAATTTTCTTGAGAAACATCTTCTTCATCACTTACATACTCTAGATCACTAGCCATGGGAAGAGGAATTTCATCATCATCTACTTCCAGAGGATTGACTGATACAGGGGAGAGAGCGTTGGATATTAATATGTCATTCACGAGAACTTCAGCACTAAGATGAACTTTGCGAAGGAAGCCTCTGTCGCGATTTCTAATTTCCATGTTCTTATAGTATTCAAGATAGTCATATCTTCTTTCTGCACGATCGCGAGATTTGACATAATTGGCTAAAAGTTCACCATTTTCTTTGCGAACTGAAGCCAGTTTATCCTTGAAAACTCTATAAAGCCCAAAACTATCTAAAGAGCTCTGAAAAACACTTAAAAGCTCTGAAAAACTATTAAAAGCTCTGAAAAGCTCTTAAAACCTCTAAAAACCTCTGAAATGCTTTAATTTAATTATGTCCCGTAGCACTAGGATCTACCAGCTAGAGGATTCGCTAAAGAATGACACTAACAAATTCCCTACAATAGTAAAGATCATCTTTGAATGTTTACTATAAAGCCCTAAACTATCTAAAGAGCTCGGGAAAACTCTATAAAGCTCTGAAAACCTCTAAAAAGCTCTGAAATGATTTAATTTAATTATATCCCGTAGCACTAGGATCTACCAGCTAGAGGATTCGTTAAAGGATGATACTAAAAAGTTCCCTACAATAGTTAAATCATCTTTGAATGTTCCCTAAAAATTCCTGAAAACTCATAAAATCTCTGAAACCTCTATAAAGCCCTAAACTGTTTCAAGAGCTCTGAAAAGCTCTGAAATGCTTAAATTTAATTTTATCCCGCAGCACTAGGATCTACCAGCTAGAGGATTCGTTAAAGAATTATACTAACAAATTCCCTACAATAGTTAAATCATCTTTGAATATTTCCTAAACATCCTTGAAAACTCTTAAAATCCCTGAAAACTCTATAAAGCCCTAAACTATCTAAAGAGCTCTGAAAAACTCTAAAAAGCTCTGAAATGCTTTAATTTAATTATATCACGTAGCACTGTGATCTACCAGCTAGAGGATTCGTTAAAGAATGATAGTAACAAATTCCCTACAATAGTGAAGATAATCTTTGAATGTTTCCTAAAAAGACTTGAAAACTCTTAAAAACCCTGAAAACACTATAAAGCCAAAAACTATCTAAAGAACTCTGAAAAATCATTAGTGAAGATCATCTTTGAATGTTTCCTAAAAATCCTTGAAAACTCTTAAAAACCCTGAAAACTCTATAAATCCCTAAAGTATCTAAAGAGCTCTGAAAAGTCAATAGAGCTCTGAAAAACTCTAAAAAGCTCTGAAATGCTTCAATTTAATTATATCCCATAGCACTGGGATCTACCATCAAGAGGATTCATTAAAGAATAACACTAACAAATTCCCTACAATAGTGAAGATCATCTTTGAATGTTTCCTAAAAAGCCTTGAAAACTCATAAAAACCCTGAAAACTCTATAAAGTCCTAAACTATCTAAAGAGCTATGGAAAACTCTAAAAAGCTCTGAAAACCTCTAAAAAGCTCTGAAATTCTTTAATTTAATTATATCCTGTAGCAATAGGATCTACCAGCTAGAGGATTCGTTAAAGAATTATACTTACAAATTCCCTACAATAGTTAAAATCATCTTTGAATGTTTCCTTAAAAGACTTGAAAACTCTTAAAAACCCTGAAAACACTATAAATCCCTAAACTATCTAATGAACACTGAAAAATCAATAGTGAAAATCATCTTTGAATGTTTCCTAAAAATCCTTGAAAATTCTTAAAAACCCTGAAAACTCTATAAAGCCTTAAACTATCTAAAGAGCTCTTAAAAATCAATATAGCTCTGAAAAACTCTAAAAAGCTCTGAAAACCTCGAAAAAGTTCTGAAATGCTTCAATTTAATTATATCCCATAGCACTAGGATCTACCAGCTAGAGGATTCGTTAAAGAATGACACAAACAAATTCCCTACAATAGTGAAGATCATCTTTGAGTGTTTTCTAAAAAGCCTTGAAAACTCTATGAAGCCCTAAACTATCTAAAGAGCTGTGGAAAACTCTATAAAGCACTGAAAACCTCTAAAAGGCTTTGAAATGCTTTAATTTAATTATATCCCGTAGCATTAGGATCTACCAGCTAGAGGATTTGTTAAAGAATGATACTAACAAATTCCCTACAATAGTTAAAATCATCTTTGAGTGTTTCCTTAAAAGACTTGAAATCTCTTAAAAACCCTGAAAACACTATAAAGCCCTAAACTATCTAAGGAACACTGAAAAATCAATAGTGAAAATCATCTTTGAATGTTTCATAAAAATCCTTGAAAACTCTTAAAAACCCTGAAAACTCTATAAAGCCCTAAACTATCTAAAGAGCTCTGAAAAATCAATAGAGCTCTGAAAAACTCTAAAAAACTCTGAAAACCTTGAAAAAGTTCTGAAATGATTCAATTTAATTATATCACGTAGCACTGGGATCTACCAGCTAGAGGATTCGTTAAAGAATGACACAAAATAATTCCCTACAATAGTGAAGATCATCTTTGAATGTTTCCTAAAAATCCTTGAAGACTCTATAAAGCCCTAAACTATCTAAAGAGCTCTGAAAAACTCTATAAAGCTCTGAAAACCTCTAAAAAGCTCAGAAATGCTTTAATTTAATTATATCGCGTAGCACTAGGATCTACCAGCTAGAGGATTAGTTAAAGAATGATTCTAACAAATTCCCTACAATAGTTAAGATAATCTTTGAATATTTCCTAAAAAGACTTGAAAACTCTTAAAAACCCTGAAAACACTATAAAGCCCTAAACTATCTAAAGAACTGTGAAAAATCAATAGTGAAGATCATCTTTGAATGTTTCCTAAAAATCCTTCAAAACTCTTAAAAACCCTGAAAACTCTATAAAGCCCTAAACTATCTAAAGAGCTCTGAAAAGTCAATAGAGCTCTGTAAAACTCTAAAAAGCTCTGAAAACCTCTAAAAAGTTCTGAAATGCTTCAATTTAATTATATCCCTTAGCACTGGGATCTACCAGCTAGAGGATTCCTTAAAGAATGACATTAACAAATTCCCTACAATAGTAAAGATCATCTTTGAATGTTTCCTAATAAGCCTTGAAAACTCTATAAAGCCCTAAACTATCTAAAGAGCTTTGGAAAACTCTATAAAGCTCTGAAAACCTCTAAAAATCTCTGTAAACCTCTAACAAGCTCGAAAATGCTTTAATTTAATTATATCCCGTAGCACTAGGATCTACCAGCTAGAGGATTTGTTAAAGGATGAAGCTAACAAGTTCCCTACAATAGTTAAATCATCTTTGAATGTTTCCTAAAAATTCCTTAAAACTCATAAAATCTCTGAAACCTTTATAAAGCCCTAAACTTTCTAAAGAGCTCTGAAAAGCTTTTAAATGCTTTAATTTAATTATATCCCGTAGCACTAGGATCTACTAGCTAGAGGATTCGTTAAAGAATGATACTAACAAATTCCCTACAATAGTTAAATCATCTTTGAATGTTTCCTAAAAAGCCTTGAAAACTCTTAAAATCCCTAAAAACTCTATAAATCCCTAAACTATCTAAAGAGCTCTGAAAAACTCTAAAAAGCTCTGAAATGCTTTAATTTAATTATATCCCGTAGCACTGCGATCTACCAGCTAGAGGATTCGTTAAATAATGATAGTAACAAATTCCCTACAATAGTGAAGATAATCTTTCACTTTCAAGATGCAGAAAAATCAACCATTTGTTCAAGAGAAAAATTCAGAATCAAATGCTACAATTCATGAGACTAAAGCGGCATCTTTCGCTGAATTGGTTAAGGGTAAAAAACCCTATAGGCTAACAGATTCAGATCTCACATCGCTTCCTGCTGCTACGAGTTTTCGTGATGAACCAGTGTTAGAATTACCTATTGAGTTAACACAAGAAGGACGGGATTTGTTTCAATTTAGTCTGATTGGGAGATTAAATTTCAGAGGATTAAAAATTAATGAAGTTCAGAGATCTTTAGAGGAGCAATGGAAACTTGGTGATGGAAGATGCAAGTTGGTTCCTGTGACAAAGGGTTTTTTCATCATCAAGCTATCTACTGCTGAAGACAAGGAACGTGTTCGGCATGGAGATTCATGGGTAGTTCACCAACAAACTCTAAGGGTTATCAATTTTTTCCCCAACTTTGATCCGGAAAGACAAACCACGTCTCATGCTTCTGTTTAGGTGAGTTTTCCTGGCTTATTCATTGAACTGTGGACAAAAAAAATCCTTTTATCTATTGCAAAAGTTCTTGGTAAGCCAATTGCCGTTGATCAGAATACTCTAGATCATAAGGTGGGAAATTATGCCGCTGTGCTGATTGATATCGATTTTGCAAAATTGATTCCAAAGAGAATTAGGCTAAAATCCAATGGAAATGAATTTTGGCAGCATGTTGAAATTCAGGATTTGGAAAGCATTAAGTTTTGTAGCCATTGCAAGCATATGGGACACAAATTTGAGAATTGTATTGCAGCTCGCAAACTTTTGGGTGGTAAACTGTTAGCATCTAATGAGGCTGGGAATGCTCAAGGTAAACCAATTAAGGAGAGTGATACATTCAGGGGTGATAATAAGCATTCTAAATATGCTTGGAAAGAAGTAAGAGGTGGTAAGAACAATTTTAAGGATGCTGAGAATGTGGTTGCAAGCGTATATTCTATGGGTCAGTTAACCAAGGAGAAAGTTGCAGTTCTCTATGCAAATTCTTTTGAAGTGCTTGTGGAAACGGATGAAGAATCTGATGTGCGGAATTTTGATAACCCGGAATTGAAGGATGATGCTATGGCAAATGAAGTCAATGAAATGGATGTTAATGAAGTTGATGTGGAGGAGTAGTTAGCAAATGCTCTAGATAATTCGGAGATAGAGTTCCGTGAAGCCCAGATGAAGTTGATTAGGAGCAAAAATGCTATTGCAGCTCGTGCAGATATTGCCGCTCGGAAAGATGCTATGAAGGTATGCCCGGTAGCTACCGCGACTACAGGAGTAAAAGGTAGGAAATGGGGAGAGGTGTCGTTGGGGCCACGTGAAGGTATGGGTCCAACAAAACCGGTTGCTGCGGACAGAGAGCGTGTGGATCATGGTCGGGATTTAAATAAGGAGGAACGTGGTCAATTAGCACTTTCAAAGGATGGTGAACATGTGAAGCAACAGGAGGATATGGAAAAAGTAAATAAAGAAAAGAAAGATAAGGGGATAGCTGTGAACAGTGCGCGGATGGCTCAAGGGCTGGAATTAAACAAAGTTGCGCATAGTCTTTTGGAATCTTCAAAAGATTGTGAACAGGATTTAATAATTAGGATAAATAATAATGAAGATTTGGAAGAAAAAAAAGAAAGAAAAAAAAACTACATGCTTTTTTGTCTCCCAACAAACAAGAGGACGAGCTTAAAGGAGTAAAATGGGGGGAGGTGCCAATGGGTGGCAAAAGTTTGAATAGAGAATCACAAAAAGAAAAAGAAAGTATGAATAGTGGCCAGCACTTGAATTCGGTGGGAACCAATGTTATGAAGACTAATGATGAAAATTTAATTGATGGAAGTGTTGGAAGTTGTAAGAAACAGGATAATCAAACTCATGGTACGGTCAATAAGATGGACTTAGCATCACAGTTAGAGGATCTAGCTAAGGCCGGAACTAGATGTAAGTTAGCCTTGGAAAAGAATTCACACTCTGATGAAGAGGATGATACTAATAAGGATATAGGTGAGCATATTCGTGCTAGGATGAGAGATCATGAAGAGGAGGCTTTGGCTGGAAGTTCCAAGACACCTGTGGGGAGGTCCGGTTCAAAAGAGGTCAAAGGTATTCATAAGAAGAACAATCACGTAAAGCATGACAGATCTCCATTTAAGAGTAGGAAACAAGTGGATGAGCATAATGCAAAAGTTCAGCTGTACAGATCTAGGGAGGTTCGTGAGGACATTAAGGGAGACGATGGGCCCTCGCGCTATCCTGATGTATTTATACCTAGGGTACAACTAAGTAGCTTTTCCAAAGAAGAGAATGTAGTTTTGGGTAAAATTAAAATACCAGAGACTCAAAACAAATTTATGAATGACAGACTTTACCGCTTAGAGTTTATCAAGGCTAGCAAGGATCTTGTGGAAATTAAGAAGGGGGGGAGAAACAACTTGATTGTTTTTCCCTTTATTTCTTTTTGGCGTCCTTTGCTCGTGGTTGGAAGTGCGCTTCCATGTGCTTCCGTTTTTTGGTATAATTTGTTTTTGCTTTTGCTTTCTCGCTTTGTTGTCTGTTTGGAGGTCAGGCCTAGCCCCCCTCCTTCTTTTTTCTTTGGATCTAATAAAATTTTAAAGCCACTTGGCTTTTCGATTAAAAAAAAAAAAGTGAAGATAATCTTTGAATGTTTACTAAAAAGACTTGAAAACTCTGAAAACACTATAAAGCCCTAAACTATCTAAAGAACTCTAAAAAATCATTAGTGAAGATCATCTTTGAATGTTTCCAAATAATCCTTCAAAACTCATAAAAACCCTACAAACTATATAAAACCCTAAACTATCTAAAGAGATGAAAGGTCAATAGAGATCTGAAAAACTCTAAAAAGCTCTGAAATGCTTCAATTTAGTTATATCCCGTAGAACTGGGATCTACCGGATATAGGATTCGTTAAAGAATAACACTAACAAATTCCCTACAATAGTGAAGATCAACTTTGAATGTTTCATAAAAAGCCTTGAAAACTCGTAAAAATCCTGAAAACTCTATAAAGCCCTAAACTATCTAAAGAGCTCTGGAAAACTCTAAAAAGCTCTGAAAACCTCTAAAAAGCTATGAAATGCTTTAATTTAATTATATCCCGTAGCAATGTGATCTACCAGCTAGAGGATTCGTTATAGAATGATAGTAACAAATTCCCTTCAATAGTGAAGATAATCTTTGAATGTTTCCTAAAAAGACTTGAAAACTCTTAAAAACCCTGAAAACACTATAAAGCCCTAAAATATCTAAAGAACTCTGCAAAATTAATAGTGAAGATCATCTTTGAATGTTTCCTAAAAATCCTTGAAAACTCTTAAAAACCCTGAAAACTCTATAAAGCCCTAAACTATCTAAAGAGCTCTGAAGAGTCAAGGGTGTTTAGGTTTTCGGCAAATTCCATAATATAAAAACTTTTTCTCTCTCCTAAAAATTGTGGCGTTTTTTCCTTAGGGTTTCATTTTTTCCTCACTTTTTCCTTCATCTGTAGTTGCAGGAAATCCTACACTACACCCTTAGTAAGAATTCACAAAGATTAAGACATAATTTGAAGATAAAGAACAATATTTTTATTAATTTGATACAGAAAGAATTACAGGAAATATAAGAAATCAAGAATACAACCGCCTTTTCTAAGTTTTTCTCTCTCCTCAAGACTTTCTCATCACTCAAAATTTGTAGGACCAGAATATCGCTACAACACTTCTCTGCGAGATTAAAAAGGCTTCCCAGTGAGCATCACCGCTAGATCTTCAACTACACTTTGTGAGTGTCACAAAAGCAGTCAAAAGAGTGACGTAATAGCTGACGATTGAAGAAAACATAAGAAAAGCATGTTTGTCCCGCGATGGTTATAAATCTTGCGAGAATGAATATTGTAACTATCGCGGTACAATCGCAGAATCAACCTGAAATAAGAGGAAAACTTAGCTGTCATCCACTATGTACTACCCTATAAATATAGACCCAATGTGTCCAGAAAAGGATGATGTATTTTTGAGAGTTAAGAAAATCTTGAGGAGAGAGAAACTTCAAGAGAATAGTTGTAATCTTGAATTCTTCCATTTCTGTAAACATTTCTGAGAACAAAATAATAAAGTGTCATTTTTAATCTTCAATTGTGAGTTGAATATAGCAAGATCATAGCAAGGGTGTAGTGTGGGATTTCCTGCAACTACATTTTGGCGCTAGAAACAGGGAATGAATTAACGAAAATCATAGGAAAAATGAAGAAGAAGGTAAGAATTGTTCAATATTAAGAAAATCATTAAACAAATCGGTAAAATAATTGAAGGAAGAATGATCAAAATCAAAGAGGATTGTAGAAAATTGGAGTGTGGTATGGTAACAAGAACAATGATTGATAGATTTCATGAAAATATCAAGGGAAAGATACATAAACGGGATTTTTAAGGAAGGAAAATTATGACGGTGGAAAAAATATCATCATTGAAAGATTGGGAAAAACAAGAGATCACATTTACAGCAATAGAAATACCAGA
Organism: Papaver bracteatum; assembly: GCA_023529315.1. Lineage (NCBI taxonomy): Eukaryota > Viridiplantae > Streptophyta > Magnoliopsida > Ranunculales > Papaveraceae > Papaver > Papaver bracteatum. Next base: position 90,009 of record JAJJWX010002337.1, read on the forward strand.
GGAAAATCTAAGTCATACAACTCCTTTGATAATCACGGTATCCGCTATACCAATGAGAAAGGAAGAATCAATGAAATCTGTTGAAGAATGGGCTATGAATAGAACCTTGGTGGATTCAGGAAGTTCTGTGGACATACTATTTTATCATACTTTTAAGCAAATGGGATATAAGGATGAAGAAATGTCTTGTTCAACATATCATATTCATGGCTTTGGAAAATCTTTCACAAAACCTAAAGGCGAGATAGTGGTACGAATTCCACTAGGAGAGATTGAAACACAAGTAACATTATGTGTGGTAGACGTGGAATCACCGTATAACATGATATTAGGAAGACTGTGGATACACGCAATCAAGGCTATAGCATCAACATTGCATCATTGCATCAAATTTCCAATACCTAGTGGAATTGGAGAAATTAGAGGGGACACAGATTTTACGAAATTGTGTTACCAAATTGAAGTAAAAAATTGTGAAGAACGTCCAAAGCTGCGAAAGGCTCGCAGAAAATTGGCAAGAGAAACAAAGAAGGAAGAAGAATTTAAAGTTTATGTGATAAGAGCAAAAGAGGGAAAAGGAATACCCAGCGAAATCTCGCGATAAGGAGATAAACTCGCGAGAGTTATGAAAACACCAACACCAATGGGAGAACCTGAAGCCAGTTATACTGCAGCAGAACAAACAAAGGAAATAAATATTGGGAGTGAATAAGAGCCTAAAATGCTGAAAATTGGGACTAGAATGGAGGCATATGAGGAAGAAAGAACTATAAATCTCTTGCTAGAATATAAAGATATCTTCGCGTGGAGCATGGATGAGATTCGAGGGATAGATCCGTCAATAGCATGTCATAAATTAGAAATCAACAAAAATATAAAACCATTTAAACAAAGAATAAGGAAAATCGCAACAACATACCATTCTCAAATAGAAGAATAATTACAGAAGATGCTCGACGCAGGAATTATAAGTCAAGCAAAATATCCATAGTGGATTGCAAATGTGGTGGTGGTACCAAAGAAGAACAAGGGGATAAGAATTTGCATAGATTTCACTGATTTAAACAAAGCTTGTCCTAAAGATAGTTTTCCGTTACCAGATATCCCACCGATGGTTGAATCAGCAGCGGGAAATTCCAGAATATCATCGTTGGATGGATATAAAGGATATAATCAAACCCCTCTCGCTGAAGAAGATCAAGAACATACCGCGTTTTTTGCTCCAAGAGGATTATATTGTTATACAAAGATGCCCTTTGGCTTACGAAATGCTGGTGCAACGTATCAAAGAATGGTGGAGAAGGTGTTTGCAAAGTGGATCCATAAAACATTAGAATTGTATGTAGATGATATGCTGATCAAAAACAAAGAAGCTGGGAATCATGTGCAAGATCTGAAAGAGATTTTTGATTAAATGCGATAATTTAATATTAAAGTGAATCCCGATAAGTGTACTTTTGGAGTAACTTCAAGAAAATTTCTGGGGTATATTGTATCAAAAGAAGGAATACAAGTTGATCCGGAAAAAGTACAAGCAATTCGCGATATGCCAACGGCTGCGACGGTAAAAGATGTGCAAAAATTGAATGGACTCTTAGCCTCGCTAGGAAGATTCATCTCGCGATCTTCAGACAAGTGCAAACATTTTTTCGATATACTCAAGAAGGGAACAAAATTCAAGTGGACAGATGAATGTGAAAACGCTTTTCAAGGGATAAAAGAACATTTAATGAACATAAGTATCTTACAGAAAGATGAACTGGGAGAAGAACTATTGATTTATCTCGGAACAACCACATATGCGCTAAGTGCTGTGTTGCTGGGAGTAGATGCAGGGGTAGAAAAACCAATTTATTACATCAGCAAAACATTCAATTCTGCTGAGAGAAATTATTCAAAGATTGAGAAACTAATTCTAGCGTTGGTGCATGCAACTTTAAGCTTCGCATCTACTTTCAAGCACATAAGGTCAAAGTGTTAACAAAAGTGCCTATTGAATCAGTAATGAAAAATTCAAAAAGATCAGGCAGAGTTGAGAGATGGAATGCACAAGTAGGACACTTTGATATCCAATATGAAGTTTTATCCTCGCCAAAGTCACAAGTTATCGCAGACTTCTTAGCTGAATTTCCTTTAGAAGATGATGAAGTTGTGGAAGAGATGATGGATGTAGAAGAGGAACATGGAGATCCAAAAGAGCTATTAAAAGAACCCAACATATGGGAGATATTGGTGGATGGATCATCAAATGGAGAAGGAAATGGGATTGGAGTTGTTTTTATTTCACCAGAAGGAGAAAAAACAGCTTTTTCATTTAGATTGGAATTTGCATCCACTAATAATGAGACAAAATATGAGGTCGTGATTCATGCTTTAAAATTTGCGGTAGAAATGAAGTTGGAAAATGCTAGAATCACCAGCGATTCACAATTGGTCATTCGCCAGATAAAAGGAGAATATACAACAAACGAACCATCTTTGAGAAAGTATAAAAGATTAGTCGAAGAATTATCTGCGAAAATTCCAAAAATAAAATGGAGACACATATCAAGGAAAGATAATAGGCTCACAGATGCTTTTGCTATCATATCCAGTATGATGACAAATCCAGCTGCGAGATGCATAAAAATTCAAACACTTTTATTACCAGCGATAAACAAGGAAGAAGAAGAGGAAGATGTGATTATGGTAGAAGTTGGCAAAGAAGAATTAAAGAGCAACATTACAGATTGGCGAGCGTATCTTTATGCATACTTGGAAAGAGGAGAAATCCCAAGAAATCGGTTAGAGGCACATAAATTAAAAAGTAGAGCAACCAATTATGAATTAAAAGATGGAGTATTATATCGCAGATCTTTTAGTGGACCATCGCTAAGATGTTTGACGAGGGAGGAAAGACAAAAAATATTGAAAATATTGCATAGTGGTGATGCTGGTAATCATAGTAGAGGAAGATCTTTGGCATATAGAACAAAAATACAAGGCTATTACTAGCCATATATGCATGAAGATTCAAAACAACTCTCAAGGCGTTGCGAAGATTTCCAGCGATATGGAAAGAAGATACATGCACCAGGAGCACTATTATCATCTTCAACAAGTGTATGGCCTTTTGGGAAATGTGGATTAGATATCGTAGGACCATTTGTGCATGGCTCTGGACAAAGAAGATATCTAATTGTCGCAACAGATTATTTCACAAAGTGGGGAGAAGTAAAGGCAGTACAACATATTCGCGATGAAGATATTTTTACATTCATATTTGAGAATATAATTTGCAAATTTGGAATTCCTGCACAGTTGGTGTCTGATAATGGAAAACAATTTGAAGGGCAGAATAAAGAATTTCTACTCAATGCATTTAAGATAAAGTGTGGAAAATCTACTCCTTTATACCCCACAAGCAAAGGGTCAAGCTGAAGCAACTAATAAGACAATCACAGACATCTTAAAAAGAAGCTAGAAGGATACCACAGAGCATGGTGCGAACAGGTGCATAATGCGATGTGGGCTTACAATACAACTAGACGGGAAGCTACTGGAATGTCACCCTTTTGTTTGACGTATTGAGTTGAAGCTGTGTTACCGACAAAAGTAGCAATTCCTACAACAAAAAGAGAGGCTTGGGAAAGAAATCTAAGTGCTGGAATGATTTTAAATAAATTAGACGAATTAGAAGAAAAAAGAGAAAAGACTTTACAACATATGGAAAATTACCAGCGAAGATTAGCTCGCGAGTACAACAAACGTGTTAATAAACGTGAATTCCAACCTGGAGACTTAGTGCTGCGAGAAACACCAAGTTATCAGTGAGAAAATAGTGGAAAGCTGGAAAGAAAATGGAATGGACCGTACATCATTAAAGAGATAGTTGGAACCGGGGCATACAAACTAATGGACCCTGAAGGGAGAGATGTTGGTCAAAGACTTGATAGACCATGGAATAGATTATTTATGAAAAGGTATTATCAATGACAACTTCTGCAAGATAAGAGATACTGGTACGTAGTATGATGAAACAAATAATAAATTTTTCTTTCTCTGTTACAACTGCGAGGTTCTTCTGATAACAAAGCAAAACAAGAGCTGCGAGCATAATCGCAAGAAAAGCGAATAAAATTTTTGCAGAGATTAATAGAATGGGACGAACCTTTATGGCGTGCACCCTAGTTCGCGAATAAAATTTCGTAAGAGGCAAATGTAAGACCTAATAGTGCATTATATAAGGGGTATCTCTTTACATGACTCAAGGATAAGGTCATACCGCTGCTGGAACCTGAGTCATGAAGATGTTGGGGTTAAAGAAAACCTATCCAGGAGAGGGATCTTGGATTTCCAACTATATAAGGTTATACCCTGGTTGGACGACTAAGAACCTCTTATAAGGAGTGCAAAGTATGACCAAGGCGCCGAGTTACACGGTTGAGTCAAGGGTGCCCGGGGCATACGAAACTACCCTGGCAAGTCTTGGCTATGATGCACTCGGCCCGAATAAAACCCCACTTAGGGTGCAGTCTTGTAACTATAAGCCATATAGGAATAAAGGACAAGAGTCTGCGAAAACAACTGGTTATTGACAAATCTGGATGGGAGGAGCTAGTCTTGTATGGCCGATATGCCCTCCTTGAAGGGGCAACCAGTGGGAAGATAAGGGCGGCACCCTCCATTAGGGAGATGATAAGTGTCTTAAGACGACAATGTCATGGGGCTTTATGATCGTAAGAACATTTAGGCATGTTATATTGTCGCGTGATGTAAATTATACAGAGGCAACAAGCCAAAAGAGATATGTTTAGATGAGATCAATTGGTTTTTACATGAAAATGTAAGGACGTCCTACGATTTCATCGCAAGACGGCAATGTCATGGAACTTTATTCTCGCTAGAGGATTTAGATCTGTCATATTGTCGCAGAAAGTTCAAAGAAAAATGGATAAGGCAAGATCAATGGATTTTTACATGCAAATGTAGAGATGTCCTGCGATTTTGTCGCAAAAAGTAAAATTTGGAAAAATAAGACCTTTAACTAGGAAGGCAAAATAAGACCAACAGAATAATATTAAACATTAACTATTTCAAGAATGCAGGAAATATTTGTTCATCGCATGAGAATATATGAGAAGGCAACCTTCTTCAGAATTTTTCGGAATATCGCAAGAATTCATTACATCGCAGTTCGCAAAAAGAAGATACGGGAAATAATTCCACATCTCAAGAAAGTTAATGAATGGCAAGTAGGGGAATGAATAAATAAGATTTCATTATCTTCCTTGAGAATGTTCAAAGTAAATTAAAGGTTGAATTCTAAAAGTTGCAAAAGTTACATTACTCGCAAGAAAGAAAAAGGAAAAGAAAGCAAGAATGAAATTCAAGCTTCAGCGATGGTCTCGCCAGACTCAGGGTTTTTGCCATTATTGTCAGCATTACCAACATTTTTCTCATTTCAAGTTTCTCCTTCTTTGGGAGAATCTTTTCTTCTTCTTCTGGATTATTTTCTTCAATATTTTCTTCAGCATCTTCTTCAACAGATGCATATTCTAAATCCTTGTCCATGGGGAGAGGGACTTCATCATCATCAACTTCTAGAGGAAGAATAGATACAAGAGGGAGAGAATGAGATATCATAATATCGTTCACAAGAACTTCATCACTAAGGTGAACTTTGCGAAGGAAACCTCTGTCACGATTTCTAATCTCTATATTTTTGAAATACTCGAGATAATCAAGTCTTCTCTCTGCTTTGTCGCGAGCTTCTATAAAATCGGAAGTGAGAATCTTGTTTTCTTTGTGAACTTTATCCAACTTATCAGTAAGATCAGCAATGGTAGAATGAAGACTTCTTTCAGATTCTGCGAGCAACAAAAATAATTAAATATTATTCAGACAAAGATCTCGCAAGAAACGTAACATAAAATTTGATAGAAAGATCAACAAATGAGGAAGTCAATTGACTACCTTCTTTTTGAGAGGTTAAGTTTTGAAGTAATGTAAAGAAACAGTTCTCACATTGGTTCATAACGTCATCAAATTTATCGCCAACATTACCCTTCAGAAGAGATTTCATGTTTTCTTCTTTGGAGTATAGATACGAGTTTTCCTTTGCTAATAAAGAATGAGATTTCTTTAATTGGGAATATTGATCTTGAAGCTTGCTGGCCTTTAAACTAAGAGTTAATCTACCCTTAATAAGTTTATCCTTCTCAGCGGTAGATGATTCAGTTACTTCCTTGAGTTCATCTTTAAGGGAGCGAAGAGATCGCTCTTGATTATCACATATTCTTTGTAGATTACTCAATTGCTGCGAAGAAATTGCCATCAAGATTGATAATCTATGTTTCTCCTGGGATAAAGTTCTATTTTCATCTGATAAAGATTCTACCGCCAAGTTAGACTTGGTTAACAAATATGAGAGACGAGTAATCTCGTTACTTAATAAATTTTGACTTTGCGATATTTGATTATTCTCATTAGTAAGATTATCTATTTGATCGATCAAATATGTGTAGATATTATCTAATCTATTATACTGGTCCATCCAAGAATATCTTTCAACACGAGCTTCTTCATCAATAGATTCAAATTTAAGTCTTTCCATGAAACGAGTCTGATTTGAAACTAATATATGAACCAAGAATTTAAGAAGGAGACTTGAGTACAGAGGATATGAAAGCAAAACAGAAATACAAAGGGGTAGAGGCAGGAAAATTGTACCTTTCAGCTCGTCATTTTTTCTGCAAAGGTTCTCGCAGTTAAGTGAAGAGTTGCGAAGCATATGGTTCAGAGTATCACATTCAGAGATTTTTACTTGAAGGCTTTTTCTTAGAGCTTCAACTTCATTTTCTAAAGATGCTCATGAAGCAGTACTATCATAGCCAAAATATTTGAGTAAGGTCTCGCAAACTTCATATTGGAGAGAGTCAGTAGAAGATTTTCTAGCATCGTCTAAAATATTAGATAAATTTTAAAAGCAACATCAACTCCTGCTAAGGTTTCATTTGATGGAGGAAGATATGCAGAGGGTGAAGTAGTAACGAGGACAAGTTGACGATTTGAGTCAGTTGCGATGGTTGTATTATCAGAAGGAGGAGTATTGGGAAAAACAACAGTTGAAGGAAATAAAGGGATAGAAGGAATTTCAGTCACAGCAATTTCAGGAGCCTGATTTGTCAAAGAATCAAAAGAAATAGAGGTGTTTGCAGCGGTATTCTCGCAGATGAAAGAAAGAGGATCCAATCACGAGGGTGTGGGAGTAACTCTCGCAGATGTTAACATGGGGATGGTGAAATCAGCATTAAGAGATTTAAATTGACGAGGTCTTTTGGGAGGATTAGCTATGTTCTCGACATTCTGCGAATAATAACTTAGATAAGAAACAGAGGCAACAATATTGTTATTAAGAAATAGGATGTGTTTCTTACCACCTTATCATTCGCAGAACTTCTCTCCATCTTATTAGTTGTCCTTTTGCGAGCATTAGGGTTTTGAACTGAAGATTGGGTGTTAGGGATAGTTCCACTGATGAGAAGACATAATACGGGAGTTACGAAGGATCAAATAGAGAACATCGAAGAATATGAGTAAAAATTGAATCAAATAAAGATTATAGTCAAAAAACATACCTTGATGACTCCATTAGAACAATAGCAGGAGAATATGAAGAAGAAGAACAGTTGCAGACGGAAGATAAAATAAACTGATGAAGAAGATAGAGAAATAGAAGAAGAATATTGGTTTTGAAGTCTAAACCTGTTGAGTAGAGACGTGTCAGTAAAAAGATGAATTTACAACACGTGTAGGCGGTTAAGCTAAATTAACGGAGCAATGTCGAGAAGAAAATATGGAAATAAAAGAGGTTGCGAGCACTTTGAAGAATTGAAGATTCTCATATCCTCTCCATTTTGAGAAGAAGACATGAGAAGAGGCAAGATGTAGGACCAGAATATCGCTACAACACTTCTCTGCGAGATTAACAACGCTTCCCAGCGAGCATCACCACTAGATATTCAACTACACTTTGCGAGTGTCATAAAAGCAGTCAAAAGAGTGACGTAATAGTTGATGATTGAAGAAAACATAAGAAAAGCATGCCTGTCCCGCGATGGTTATAAAGCTTGCGAGAATGAATATTGTAACTATCGCGGTACAATCACAGAATCAACCCGAAATAAGAGGAAAACTTAGCTGTCATCCACTATGTAACTACCCTATAAATATAGACCCAATGTGTCCAGAAAAGGATGATGTATTTTTGAGAGTTAAGAAAATCTTGAGGAGAGAGAAACTTCAAGAGAATAGTTGTAATCTTGAATTCTTCCATTTCTGTAAACATTTCTGTGAACAAAATAATAAAGTGTCATTTTTAATCTTCAATTGTGAGTTGAATATAGCAAGATCATAGCAAGGGTGTAGGGTGGGATTTCCTGCAACTACAAAATTATCTCTCTCTCTCTCAAATCTACTGGTCCTCTATATATAAGGTAGTTACATAGTGGATGACAGTTAAGCTTTCCTATAATTTCGGATCTAGCCCGCGAGACATTCGCAACAACTATAATATCAACTCTCGCAGGTACTTTAATCCTTGCTGAATCATCACGCTCTTCTCATGTTTTGGATGTCATCATTCATTACGTCATTTATTAGATCATCCTGCAACACTTTCAATATGTTGTTTAGAGAATCTCGCAGCATAACTCGCAGTAATTCCGTTTATTCTCTCAAGAACAATATAGTGGCGATATTTTGGTCCTACATCTTGCCTCTTCTCATGTCTTCTCTACGAAGAAGGAAAGATCATGAGAATAAAAATGCCTCAACTGTTCATCTTTCCATTTCTTTTTCGCTCTGGCACGTTTCTACATCCTTCACTAGATTTATCACACGTATTATTTCTTCCATCCAATTTCTGACACGTCTTTTTCAACCATTAAGTTTCAGCCGTTCACGTCTTCTCTTCGCATTAAATACATTTATCTTCTCAAGATTCTTCTTCTTTTATAAATACTTCCTTCATTCTTTTCTTTCCTTCTTTTTACTTTCTTCTTTCTTCGCTCTGCAAATTTACTGTTCTTCCATAAATTATGGATCTGCTACTGTAGTTTTTCTTCCTCTTTTGATCTTCAATTCTTTTTCAACTCTTTTTCCATTCCCATACTAAAAAATGGCCCATGTTAGTCGTATAAATAAAGCTACTTTTGAACTTCATCAACTGAAACTTCAAGGTGTAGGTTTTAAATTATCTACCATCCCCAATCAATCTCCTAGATCTGAACTTTCTATCAATTTATTTTCTGATCATCCTTCTTCCAGCGAGAAAATCATGGTCTCTCTAGGTCAGTTAGAAGTTGGTCTTCCCATTCCCCTTTTCAATCCGGAACTTCCCTTATTTTATGAAATTCTCTCGCATAAGAAATTTTCGCGAGCAATATATCAGTTGAGTGGAGATTGTATCCGTCTGTTACTTGAGTATGCTACTCGCGGCGCCGGTAAAAGATCTCTATATCCTGAGACCGTGAAGAATCCAAAATTTAAAGACATTCCAATCATTCCTGAAAATTATACTGTGGAGAACTTTTTCACAAATTATGAAGTGATCCCCATGAAGAAGGATAGAACTTGTTGGGGTGTCCGTCCACAAAAAAAAGATGGCATTGCTGACAACAAGGTTCTTATGCTGGACATTGACTGGCATCCAGGCAACAATTCATCCCCTCGCTATTCTAAAGACGATAAATGGTGCAAATTCTCCTTGATGTTAGAGGGTTCTTACATCTCTGGTACTCATAATTTACCTGCGAAACTCGCAGAGTATCAACCATGGATCTTTAATTGGTCTGAAAAAGATTCTGAGGTGTGTTCCCAAATTATTATTATTGTTTTCATATCCTGATATGCATTCTCGCTGATTATTTTAATTTTTCCATATTAAAAGAATGAAACTTAGCTACCAGAACACTGGGAATCCCAACATTTATTTGGCTCTTAAGTCCTTCATGGATGGAGTAAGAAATACTCTTTACTCATTCTGAACAATATATTGTTGCCTCTATTTCTTACCTTCATCTGTGTTTTTGAAGGTTATTGAAGAAATTGAATCCATAAAGCCTGCGAAGACTAAAGGGAAAGACAAAAGCAAAGATAGTCCTCGCAAAGAACTATAATCACTGAAAGATATGATCACTGAAAGAGAAGGTTGTTTATTATTCCTTCTTAATATCTTCTTGTCTCTTATATATTTCTGTCAAATATCTGATCTCTTATTATATACCTGCAGAATCTGAGAAGAGATATTATACAAGAATTGAAGAACTTGATGCTGAAAAAGAAAAACTCGCGAAATATCTTGCTTCTCGCAATGAAAAATGTTCAAGGTTGAAAGAGCAACTAAAAATTTCTACTGCGAATTTTAACAATGCTCTTGTTGTCGTTCGCAATGATTCCGTCAAGAAGGTCTGCGATGCTCATAATATTTCTTATTCTTTGTATCCTTTCCTCATAGAAGAAATCCCAGCGAACACTCCCAACCTAATTATCTCTGATAGTGAAGCTGAAGAATTTAGTGCAGATGATAATGAAGATGAAGAACAAGAAAAATCTGGTGAAGACGACGATGAATCGAAGTAGTCTTGTTTTCCTCTTTTTGGTCTTTTTTATAAAATTTGTAAACTTATCTCTTTTTTCTTGAGGATTTTTCCAGTTTTAAATACTCCTTGGTGTATAGATTTCCCTTGCTTCTATCTGTGTACATTAGAAAACAATTTCTTTTTGCAATATGGTTAATATAATCATCAATCTTTAACTATCTACACAGATTTATCATATAATGATGAATAACAATGTTATTATTTTATGCATTCCCATACTTGCCTCTGTTATTCATCTGCAATATGATGAATTTAGTAGAATATCATCCAGAATTATTGCCATAATCTCGCGGCTATTCTGTGTTTTCTGATAATCTTTAGTGTGGTCTTAGTTTGCCTTCCTAATTAAAGGTATTATCTCGCCATGTTTGATATTTACGACAAAATCGCAGGACATCCTTACATTTACATGTAACAACCCATTGATCTTGCCTTAACTTGATTCTTTCAATATTCTGCAACAATATGACAAGTCTAAGTTCCCTTGCGAGAACAAAGTCTCATGACATTGCCGTCTTGCGATGAAATCGCATGACGTCTTTACACTTTCATGTAAAAAACCATTGATCTCATCTTAACTTTTTCTCATGGCTTGTTGCCTCTGTAGAATATTCATCACGCGACAATATGACATGCCTAAATGTTTTTGCGAATCATAAAGCCCCATAACATTGCCGTCTTAAGACACTTATCATCTCCCTAATGGAGGGTGCCGCCCTTATCTTCCCCCTGGTTGCACCTTCAAGGAGACGTACTTCTGCCATACAAGACTAGCTCCTCCCATCCAGTCCTAGCGATAACCAGTTGTTTTCGCAACCTCTTATCCTTTATGCCTATATGGCTTATAGTTACGAGACTGCACCCTAAGTGGGGTTTTCTTCAGGTCGAGTGCATCATAGCCAAGACTTTCCAAGAATGGCCAGGGTAGTTTCATACACCCCGGGCACCCTTTGCTCAACCATGTACCTCGGCGCCTTGGTCATACTCTGCACTCCTTAGGAGAGACTCTCGGTCATCCAACCAGGGTATAACCTTATATAGTTGGAAATCCAAGTTACCTCTCCTGGATAGGTTTTCTATAACCCCAATCTCCATGACTCAGGTTCCAGCAGCGGTATAACCTTTCACTGAATCATGCAAAGAGATGCCCCCTAATATGACGTACTTTAGGTCTTACATTTGTCTCTTGCGAAATTGTATTTGGGAACTAGGGTGTACTCCATAAAGGTTCGTCCCATTCTTGTGTTTCTTTTGCGAATATCGCAATGGCTTATGCTTTTGCATTTAAATCCTTATATGATCTTTCAATGTCATCTTTTTCTTTCAACAAGAAGTACATATCTTGAAAATGAATAAAATTTTCTTCAACAAACTATCCATATGTTTTCTAAAATTCTCAAACTGAGATTTTTACCTTTTCTACTTACTACTCTTTTTGTTGTCTTTATTTTTTCTTCATTTGCGAGGTGCTCGCCACTCAGTTCATTTCTACATACACAAATCTTATAACATTTCATCTTCTCGCCTTTCTATCACATCCACCATTAACCTTTCACTTCTTTGATGTTGTTTAACGTTGTTTCTCCAGTTTATGTTCCTCTTAATTCTTTGCTCGCAGGATTCAACGTCCATTTCGTAACATTTCTTCCCTTCAGTCCAATCTCCTTGTATCACTCCAACACCATGGGGATGGGGAAATTTAATGCACTGGTGAAAGGTCGATGCCACACCTAGTATCCCAAGTAACCAAGGTCGTCCAATCAAAGCATTGTAAGGAGATTATATATCAACCACGCAGAACTGAATTTTAGAAGATATCCCTTTTAATGGAATTTTCATGGTAATCTCCCCTTTGGGTTTGTTTGCTGTTCCATTAAAATCATAAATTTTATATGTTGACGGGATCAAATCTTCATCTCTTCCTCCCATTGTACGATAAGTGTGATAAAACAAAATATCCACTAAGCTTTCAGTGTCAATCAAAATCCTATCAATAGCCCATGAATCAGTTGCTTCATCATCTTTATCTTCTTCTTCATCATCTTCTTCTTCTTTGTACCTTGGATTTATTTCTAATCTCACTACTAATGGATTATCATGCGTTTTACCTGTCTCAGGTGCTTCTTGTGCAGTGAAATAAATAATTTGCTTCTGCCACTCCTCTAATGGCGAGACTCTCGCAATGTTCATTATCTCTCTTCCATCCATGTTTCTCGCAAAGACTCTTCTTAGAACATTGTCATGGAAATCCTCTATTGTTTTATAAGAATGTATAATGGAATTACTGAATAGATTCTTTGCTTTAGCCCCCACTTCGATGACAAATGTTTCTGCTCCCTTTGCTATATTTACTTTGCGAGTTTCTGGTGCTGGTGGTAATTGCTGAGGTTGTGGATGTCCTGTCAGAAAATGATTTAACTTTCCCTGCTCAATCATCCTCAATATTATTCTCTTTACATTCCTGCAATCATTTATTGAATGGCCATGGAAATGATGATAAGGGCAAAATTCTTGATTTCGGTTATTTGGATGTGGCTCTTTTCCCATATTCCAGGGTGATGGTATATTTTCCATTAAAATAATAGCCTCCCAAATTTTATCAATACTAGTATTTAGAGGTGGCATTTTAATTTCTTCCCATATTATCCTCTGGTTTCCTTGCCCTCTAGAATAATTTTTCCTTTGTCCTCCATAAGTTTCCTGAGGATGATCAAGTCTTTGGATTTTATTATTTCCACCACGATTTTAATAACTCATTTCTCTTTTAAATTCTTCTTGATCTCGACTTCCCATAGCTACTAATTTATGCTGATTATCAGTCACCATCTTTTCTTGTTGTGGCTGCGAAGTACTCGCCACTGTGTTAATCATCTTAGGAAGTAAACTTCCATTTGCTGCTATTGAACTAGTGTTCGCGATTGGATATGATTCTATCTCACTTTGCTTCTCCTCCAAGGCAATATACTCTTCTTGTAATTCTCGCAGCTCAGTCATTGTGATTGTATTTTTGATTCTGAAAATTTGGATATACAACAGATTGGTTGCGAACATAGCATTGATGAAAGATAAAATGAGATATCTCTCGTCTACTCTACCAGCCATCTCTCTACACATTGTTTTCCATCTTAATGTCAAATGTTTCAAACTCTCACCAACTCTCTGTTTCAACCCAAATACATCTTCGATCCCAGGTCGCGAAGAATTGTTACTTATGTATGCTCCCAAGAAAGTAGTTTGTAAATGAATGAAAGAAGTTATTGTATTCTTGGGTAAACCCTCAAACCACTTTAGCGCCTCACCAGTTAAGATGGATGCGAAATATTTACACAGTACAACATCATGGTTTTCCCACTATAGCATACATCTAACATAGGCTTTGATATGCTGAACATCACATGTAGTTCCATCAAAAATACTAGTTAACGCTGGAAAATTGCATTTTGGAGGTATTCCACCTAATTGTACTACTTGAGTAAATGGAGTTTTAGCAGCTTCTTCAATGGCCTCATCAAGTTGTCTTCTGCCTCCTTCTCTTCTACTATTTAATATTCCCATCATTTCTGCCAATTCTCTCAGGATTTGCTCATTTCCACCTGAATCTTGCTCCATTGGTCTTTTCAACGCAGCCTTCCTTCTTCTGCGCTCATGTCTTTCTTGTCTTGAGATATTTTCTACTTCTTCTTCAGTGTCTTCATTCTGCCTTATTCCGCGGTTTTCTTCTTCACCTTCCTCTTGAACTCGCAACGGGTTGTTCTTTCCATTTTCTTCTCTAACATTTTCTTCATTTCTCACCACCTCTCTTCGTTGTCTTTCTATTCTCCTTTGCATTCTATCATACTCTTCATTGATATTATCATTATTATGGTTTCTTGCACGTCTCCTTTCTCGATTCTCATGATTATTCTGACGTATTGCTTTTTGAAATTCTTGTTCTTCTACTTCTGCTCTTAATCTCTCTCTCTCGCAAGCTAAACGTGCTTGTTTAGCATAATGTCTCCCAATTTCTTCCTCTATTATTCTTCGATTTCTTTGAATTTCTCGCTCATGTATTATTCTCCTTTCTTCTTCTCGATTTTCTTCACTATCTCGATTATTTCTACCTTCTTGATTTCTATTATCATGTCTTGCGGGAGTGTTATTGCGAGGAACATAACGATCGTTTGCTATTTCCTCTCCTCCATAATGTTGTTCCTCATTTGGATTCTGCATTTCTTCATGAATATTTTCACCGATATTCCTTATTGGATAATTTCGCCTTACTCCTTCTCTAAACGGCTGTGAACTTGATCTTGCAGTACTTCTTGATCTTCTTCTTTGTAATCTCAAATTCTCCATTCTTAACTCGTGATTTTTCCTTGTTAGATTCGCACGCTCTTCAGCCGCCAACCTTCTTTCTTCTTGTTCTCTTTGTCTTAATTCCTCCAATGTTTCATTTGCATCATCTCCATGAATTAATCGTTCATCTACCGTGTGATTTCTCTCTTCCCTCCTTTCATTTCTTAATTTTCGATTTTCTGTTTCTTTCATTAAATCCAGTCGCCAAGTATGCACACTCACTCTATCATAATCTATAGATCTATCTTGTATTGGCGTTTGCTGATTTGGCTGTTGAACCTGATTTTCTCCATCGTTCCTTGTTTTGTGTCTTCTTGTCCTCAATCTTGAAGATTCTCCCATTTCATTTGTCTCTTCTCCTGCAAGTCTTTTACTTCTTCTTACGATCGTTGGTGGCTCTGATGTGTTTCTTCTTCTTTTAGCCATTAACTTTAATGCATTACTGAAAATTGCTTAAAATCTTCCACCAATTACTCCTGATCTCTTCCAACCACAATGTCAATTTTTACTTTTTCTTTCTCAAATAATAAACAATTCATCCCTGTTTCGGGCGCCAAAATGTAGTTGCAGGAAATCCTACACTACACCCTTAGTAAGAATTCACAAAGATTAAGACATAATTTGAAGATAAAGAACAATATTTTTATTAATTTGATCCAGAAAGAATTACAGGAAATATAAGAAATCAAGAATACAACCGCCTTTTCTAAGTTTTTCTCTCTCCTCGAGACTTTCTCATCACTCAAAATTATCTCTCTCTCTCTCAAATCTACTGGTCCTCTATATATAGGGTAGTTACATAGTGGATGACAGTTAAGCTGTCCTTTAATTTCGGATCTGCCCCACGAGACATTCGCAACAACTATAATATCAACTCTCGCAGGTACTTTAATCCTCGCAGAATCATCACGCTCTTCTCGTGTTTTGGATGTCATCATTCATTACGTCATTTATTAGATCATCCTGCAACACTTTCAGTATGTTGTTTAGAGAATCTCGCAACATAACTCGCAAGAATGTCGTTTATTCTCGCAAGAACAATATAGTGGCGATATTCTGGTCCTACATCATCCTTGATCATCTTCTGGTGATTTAGGATGGGGTAAAGACCTGTTTCTTCCATGAATTCTAATGGGGTTCATAAGGCTACGTTTGCTGAGTTAGTTAAGGGCAAAAAACCCTATATGCTAAAATATTCTGATTTGTTATCCCTTCTAGATGCTTCTTCATACCTTGAAGAACCAGCGTTAGTTTTACCTTCACAACTAACTAAAGAAGGGAGGGATATTTTCCAGTTTAGTCTTATTGGAAGACTGAACTTTAAAGGTTTGAAACTTAATGAGGTCCAAAAAAAACTTGGAAGAACAATGGGGTTTTGGTGATGGAATATGCAAGATTGTTCCTATGACTAAGGGGTTTTTCATCATCAAGTTACTTTCTGCGGAAGATAAAGAGCGTGTATGGAATGAAGATTCATGGAAGGTTCAGAATCAAACTCTTAGGTATATGAACTTTTACCCTAATTTTGATCCCGAAAAGCAAAACACGTCTCATGCTACAGTTTGGGTGAGTTTCCCTGGCTTATATATTGAATTATGGACCAAAACAATTCTTCTATCTATTGCAAGAATTCTTGGTAAACCAATTGCTATAGACCAGAAAACGTTGGATCATGACGTTGGTAATTATGCTCATGTTCTTATTGACATTGATTTTGTAAAAGAGACCTAAAAGAATACATCTTAAAGGCAATGGTAAGGAGTTCTGGCAATATGTGGAAGTTCAAGATATGGAGAATATCAAGTTTTGTTCTCATTGTAAATTTATGGGACATAAATTTGAGAACTGTCTGCCAGCTCGTAAGATATTAGGGAGTTCAGTTATGTATGGGAAGCGGGTTTTGAAGGATACTTCAGTTAACAATCCAAAAAACAAAAAATAGTGGCAAGTTAAAAAACCTAATACTGACGTTATTGCTTCCCATGAAGACCATGTAGTTAACGTTAGTAAGGATGATGTTCGGTCCGGGAAAGATGATAATAAGGGAAAAGGTGTTTCTTCAAACCAAGAGAAAGAGTTAGCTAAGGATAAAAGGTTGGAGGAAGAGATTAATAATTATTTTGCGGAATACCGTGAAGCTTAGCTCAAACTGTTAAGATGTAAAAACGCAATTACTGCCAAAAAGGATCTTGCTGCACGTACAAATTTTGTTCATGCAGATCATGCACTTGTTCCGCCATAGAAAATCAAGCAAACGTCCGTGCAAAATAATGTTATTCAACCAACTTCTGTGAATCAAAGTAATACTGGGAGCAAGTCCGTGTCAAACCAAACTAAAAAATCTGTGAATTCTCAGGGTTTGATTACTCAGTCTGAGACCAAGAAGAATTCTGAGATTATTCAGGCCGTGAACTCTCAGGGCTTGACTACAAAGTTCAAGCCTAATTCTGGAGCTCAGCAAGAGTATACTTCTGCGTTTATTTCTAAACCAGGGTCTTCTAAAGAGGATTGGAAAACATTTAAGTATACGAACTCCCCTAATAAGGGAATACCTTTTAAATTGAAATCTCTTGAAACTCCTTATGTGGATAATCTTTTTCAAACAGAATTAGTGGTGAAAAACAAGTATGATGCCTTAGATTCTGAGTTAGGTCTTACTAATGATTCTAGTGAGGCTTTGGTGGAAGAGGAACAAGATGATTCTAGTGACTCAGATAATAGTATGGGTTCGAAAGATTGGGGTGAAGTGGATGCAGATACTTTGTCAAGGAAACAAGCTAGAAAAGTAGCCAAGCAAGCTGCCAAGATCATGGCTATTAATTCAAAAGAGGATAATGTTTCTGATCTTGATAATATTTTAACTAAGGAGGAACTATAGGTGGCAAGTACTATTCATCTTGATGAAGTGCGTGCTAATTTCATTAGAGATTCGGCTTTTAGACAAGACTTTTTCAAGGAAAAAAGGAGCAAATGGATAGAATTTCACCTAAGAAAAGAGCTCAATCTCCTATTAAACTTATTCCTGATGATAATTATGCTTCAGATGAGAATGCATATGAATATGATGATTTTTAAAAAGATGAATACAAGGAACCTTATGGAGATCTTGACTTGACAAAATAATTGCTGGTCTTCATTCCAAGAAGAGGAATTTAAGAGTTGGAAACAAGGGGCGCAAGCTATATTAATGTTCCTATTTTTCTCTTTATGTTATTTATTTTGTGTTTATGAGCTTTTTGAGCTTTACTGCCCCTTTTGTTTATGGGGGTGGGGAGGCCTTAAGCCTCCCATCTTGTAATTACTTTTTTTTGTTATAATAAACCTTGGACTTAACAAACAAAAAAAAAATCTGAAAAGTCAATAGAGCTCTGAAAAACTCTAAAAAGCTCTGAAATGCTTCAATTTAATAAAATACCATAGCACTGGGATCTACCAGTTAGAGGATTCGTTAAAGGATAACACTAACAAATTCCCTACAATAGTGAAGATCATCTTTGAATGTTCGCTAAAAAGCATTGAAAACACTTAAAAATCCTAAAAACTCTATAAAGACCTAAACTATCTAAAGAGCTCTGGAAAACTCTAAAAAGCTCTGAAAACCTCTAAAAAGCTCTGAAATGCTTTAATTTAATTATATCCCGTAGCACTAGGATCTATCAGCTAGAGGATTCGTAAAAGAATGATACTAACAAATTCCCTACAATAGTTAAATCATCTTTGAATGTTTCCTAAAAATCCTTGAAAACTCTTAAAATCTCTAAAAACTCTATAAGGCCCAAAACTATCTAAAGAGCTCTGAAAAACTCTAAAAATCTCTGAAATGCTTTAATTTAATTATATCCCGTAGCACTGTGATCTACTAGATAGAGGATTCGTTAAAGAATGATAGTAACAAATTCCTTACAATAGTGAAGATAATCATTGAATGTTTCCTAAAAAGACTTGAAAACTCTTAAAAACCCTGAAAACACTATAAAGCCCTAAACTATCTAAAGAACTCTGAAAAATCAATAGTGAAGATCATCTTTGAATGTTTCCAAAAAATCCTTCAAAACTCTTAAAAACCATGAAAACTCTATAAAGCCCTAAACTATCTAAAGAGCTCTGAAAACTCAATAGAGCTCTGAAAAACTCAAAAAAGCTCTGAAATGCTAGAATTTGATTATATTTCGTAGCACTGGGATCCACCAGCTAGGCGATTCGTTAAAGAATAACACTAACAAATTCTCTATAATAGTGAAGATCATCTTTGAATGTTTCCTAAAAAGCCTTGAAAACTCTTAAAAATCCTGAAAACTCTATAAAGCGTTAAACTATCTAAAGAGCTCTGGAAAACTCTAAAAATCTCTGAAAACCTCTAAAAAGCTATGAAATGCTTTAATTTAATTATATCCCGTAGCACTAGGATCTACCAGTTAGAGGATTCGTTAAAGAATGATACTAACAAATTCCCTACTATAGTTAAAATCATCTTTAAATGTTTCCTAAAAATCCTTGAAAACTCTTGAAATCCCTAAAAACTCTATAAAGCCCTAAATTATCTAAAGAGCTCTGAAAAACTCTAAAAAGCTCTGAAATGCTTCAATTTAATTACATCCCACAGCACTGAGATCTACCAATTAGAGGATTCGTTAAAGGATAACACTAACAAATTCCCTACAATAGTGAAGATCATCTTTGAATGTTTCCTAAAAAGCCTTGAAAACTCTTAAAAATCCTAAAAACTCTATAAAGACCTAAACTATCTTAAGAGCTCTGGAAAACTCTAAAAAGCTCTGAAAACCTCTAAAAAGCTCTGAAATGCTTTAATTTAATTATATCCCGTAGCACTAGGATCTACCAGCTAGATGATTCATAAAAGAATGATACTAACAAATTCCCTACAATAGTTAAATCATCTTTTAATGTTTCCTGAAAATCCATGAAACTCTTAAAATCCCTAAAAACTCTATAAAGCCATAAACTATCTAAAAAACTCTGAAAAACTCTAAAAAGCTCTGAAATGCTTTAATTTAATTATATCCCGTAGCACTGTGATCTACCAGCTAGAGGATTCGTTAAAGAATGATAGTAACAAATTCCCTACAATAGTGATTATAATCTTTGAATGTTTCCTAAAAAGACTTGAAAACTCTTAAAAATCCTGAAAATACTATAAAGCCCTAAACTATCTAAAGAAATGTGAAAAATCAATAGTGAAGATCATCTTTGAATGTTTCCTGAAAATCCTTGAAAACTCTTAAAACCCTGAAAACTTTAAAAAACCCTAAACTATCTAAAGAGCTCTGAGAAGTCAATAGAGCTCTGAAAAACTCTAAAAAGCTCTGAAATGCTTCAATTTAATTATATCTCTTAGCACTGGGATCTACCAGCTAGAGGATTCGTTAAAGAATAACACTAACAAATTCTCTACAATAGTGAAGATCATCTTTGAATGTTTCCTAAAAAGCCTTGAAATCTCTTAAAAATCCTGAAAACTCTATAAAGCCCTAAACTATCTAAAGAGCTCTGGAAAACTCTAAAAAGCTCTGAAAACCTCTAAAAAAGCTCTGAAATGCTTTAATTTAATTATATCCCGTAGCACTAGGATCTACCATCTAGAGGATTCGTAAAAGAATGATACTAACAAATTCCCTACAATAGTTAAATCATCTTTTAATGTTTCTAAAAATCCTTGAAAACTCTTAAAATCTCTAAAAACTCTATAAAGACCTAAACTATCTAAAGAGCTGTGAAAAACTCTAAAAAGCTCTGAAATGCTTTAATTTAATTATATCTTGTAGCACTGTAATCTACCAGCTAGAGGATTCGTTAAAGAATGATAGTAACAAATTCCCTACAATAGTCAGAAAATTTGTTTTCATCGTTATTCTCTCTCCTGAAGCTCTGGCGATTTTTCTAGGATTTCAAATTCTCACAGTTTTTCATTGATTTTTCTTGCGTCTGGATCATCTTAGGGGTGATTCATGATGGGGGAATCAACTGATTCAGCACATATGAAAAAGTTGACGTTTGGTGAAATGGTTGCTGGAAAAACAAATTTCAGAACTTCAACCATTGATTTGAAGACACTCCCTCAACCAACAGTGGAAGAAGGAAAGCCGACTTTGGTTATCCATGATGCTCTTTTCCGTATGGGATGTGAGATTTGGTAATATAGTCTCATTGTGAGACTAGATTTTAAAGATATCAACTTTGGTGATGTTAAAAAATCTCTTCAAGATCAATGGATGTTGGGAGAAGGCAGAGTAAAGTTTGTACCAATGAGTAAAGAATTCTTCATCATCAAGCTATCTTCCTCGGAAGATAAGAAGAAAGTTCACTGGAAAAGAACCATGGTATTTTCAACAACAAACTCTGAAGTTGCAAGAATGGTTCCCTAGTTTTGGTTCTTCAAAACAGAAAACTTCCCATGCTTCTGTGTGGGTAAAGTTTACAGGTTTTACGGTAGAACTATGGATAGAAGAAGCTCTTCTAGCAATTGCACAAACTCTAGGTAACCCTATTGTGGTTGATTCAAAAACCCTTAAACTGATTATGGTTATTTTGCTTGTCTTAATTGATATTAATTTTGCTGATCCTGTTGCTACGGAGATTATTCTGACTTCCGGGGGAGAAAATTCCAACAAATTGTTGAGATTCCAAAAAAACCTTCATACTGCAATCATTGTTCCATTATTGGACATGCTTATGAATATTGCAAAAATGCTCGTAAGGTCTTTAATAAAGATCCTAAGAAGCATTCGAATACTCAAGTGAATGTGGTCCAGCAAGGTAAGAAGAAGATTCAAGAGCAGCAAGTGGCAGAAATTAACAAACAACATCAGAGTGACAATCCGTCCCCTTTGGATGGTACTAAGGCTGATGTGAAGCAAAACGAAGCCAATAATCAGAATTGGCAACAAGTTAAAAGACAAAAACAAAGGTAAGGTTTCTGCTATTAGTTCTACTCTGGTTGGGAATGAACTGAATAGTTCTGAAAATGCTGATTTAGTTGTCAAACAAAATTCCGCTGAAACAAATAGTGAGGAGGATAGTGATAGTGATGTTTCGGAAGGGAGTATTGGTTCTATGGAGTGGGGAGATGTTGATGAAGGAATTCGTAGTAGAAAAGAAGAAAATACGCTGTATAAGAATCAAGTCTTACGTGCAGTAGAGGTAACTGGGCGTGAAGGTATTTTAGAGAATCCAAGGAGTCTTGAAGCATCCAAGGGAGCAGACAGTCAAAAGGTTGCGGTTTCCTTTTTGACTATGGAAAGTACAAAAAGCAGGGACGAAGTAGTCTGCTCGAGCAAAAAGGTGCCAACAGTCCACTGTTTGAACATGGAATCTAAAAAAGAAAGTTTAAATAATTCGGTGGGAGTGCTAAAGTCAAGTGTGACTCCCGTAATTAAAAATACTGGAGCTTCCGCTCTTTGTCGGGAGGAAGAAAATGATTTGAAGAAAATTGATGGAAGTGTTACGCGTGGTAAGGGTCAGGATATTAATATCCAAGCCTTGAATTTGGTGGGAGTGCTCATTGTGACTCCTGTTAAAGAAGCTGGAGTAACATGGGGTGAAGTGCCAATGAAAAAGAAGTCCACTTTAATAAGCTGCTCGAGTAATAGAGATTCCTTTGGCAAGGAGGTTGTCTGCTCGAGTAATAAAGAGGCAAAATACAACTGTTAGAATACGGAATCTAAAAAAGAAAGTTTCAATAATAGCCAGGCTGTGAATTCGGTGGGAGTGCTCATGGCTGGGTTGCACGGACGCGGCGACGCGGACACGACAGGACACTGACGCGGACACGAGGCCAATATTGCAGCGTCCCAGTGCATATTTTAGCGTCGGCGTTAGCGTCAGCGTCCGAGCGCGTCGGTCGCGGACACGGCTCAATAAATGGAGCGTCCGTGCAACCCAGGCTCATGGTGACTCCCGTAAAATTTAAAGATGTTGGAGCCTCTACTCCTTATCGGGCGAAGGTAAGTGATTTGGAAAAAGATCTAATTGATGGAAGTGTTGCAAGTCGTAACAAACAGGAAAAAAAAAGGAGGTGATTGGTTTTTTTTTTTCTCTCTCCTAGGCGATTTTGTTCTCTCTAAAATTTAGAACGTCTAGAATTGTTTTTGTTCATATTTTTGATCATCTGAATCAATTTCGATTGGTTTATGATGATTGAATCTTAGGTTTCTTTCAACATAAGTGGCTGGAAATTCGTTTTCATATACATCTGAGGTGCTACAGTAAAAAAAATTGTTGCGTTTTTCATTCTTTGTTCTTGGTTGTTTGGTGAACTGTGGATGATCAACAATGAGCAAAACTATGGATCCAGGGTCTTGCAACACAAATCTGAAATCTACAACTTTTGCAGACATGGTTAGAGGTAAAAAATCGCTGAATACAATTGATATTGCCTCTTTACCTAACCCTATTTTTTTGGATGATAAACCAACCATGGAAATTCCGTTAGATTTATTCAATGAAGGGTGTGAGGCTTGGAAATACAGCCTTATTGGAAGATTGGTTTTTAAAGATCTTGTTTTTTATGCTGTCAAGACATCTTTAGAAGATCAATGGAAGCTAGATCCGGGTAAAGTCAAGTTCACTCATATGAACAAGGGTTTTTTCATTATCAAGTTTACAACTGAAGAGGATATGATCAAGATCCGAGATGGAGGGACTTGGAAGGTTAATCAACAGGAGCTTAGGCTTCAAAATTGGTTTCCATGGTTCGATCCAGATAAAGAAAATTCTTCTCATGCATCTGTCTGGGTAAACTTCCCTGGTTTATATGTAGAGTTATGGACAGAAAAAATCTTGTTAGCGCTTGGAAAAAACCTGGGCAAACCTATAACGGTGGATAAAAGAACTTTGAACCATGAATTTGGTTCTTTTGCAGCGGTTTTGGTGGATATAGATTTTGGAAAAAAAATTCCAGATTGTATTAATTTAACGGTGGGAGGTAGGTCTTTTGATCAGTTTGTTGAGCTACAAAAAATTCCAAAATTTTGTTCTTATTGCAAAATTGTTGGTCATATTGATAACGATTGTAGAAAGAAGAGCAAGAAAAATTCAGTGAAGAATGTTCAAAAATGGAAGCCAAAAAGTGCAGATGGTGCAAAGGAAGGAAAAGATGATGATGAAAATAAGAGTGATACTATAAATGGGTTGGTTTCAGGTGATGGGAAGCATGTTGGTGAGGCTGACCAGTTGGAAATGGAGCTTGCAAAATCTTCTACTGAGTTTCGTGAAGCTCAAATGAAGCTCATTAGGTGCAAAAATGCTATTGCTGCAAAAGAGGCGTTTGCTGTTCGAAATGGTGCTAATTCGTTGTCTAATTCTGATACGAAAATGGAAGACAAAGTTGATGCCGTGTCAGAATCAAACACATGTTCCGTGATGGACAAAAAATCTAATTTGAATTGTCAAAGCGCTGGAAAGAATTCAACATTTGCGGCTGCCACTTGTGATACAATTGGTTCCGTGTCTGAATTAATTACAACATCCGAGCAAAACTCTTATTTGAATGGTCAAAAAGCTAAAAAGAAGTCAGAATTAATGGCTGGAACTTCAAAGAGTGAAAGGATTGATAAAGCATGTGATGAGAAAGGTAAGCAAACTACTTTTTTTTCTCCCACTAAACAGAATATTGAAGAATCCAAGGTTAAAAAAGCTAATACAAGGAAAGGTGATGTGTCCAAGATACCCAACTAAGATGAGTGGAGGCATGTGAAGGGTAAGCCGTTTAAGTTGGATGCAATAATCAGTCCATCTGATTTAATTTGTATGAATTCGTTTGACTCTCTAAGTGAAAATGATTTATCGTAGGATGAAAATGAAGAGCTGTTGGCTGCTAATATGGCAGCAGAAGTTAAAAGTTCAAAAGAATGGGGTACAATTTCTGATGCTAAACCGGATTCCCATGTTGAAACGGATAAAAAGAAGGCTTTCCAAGAAAGAATAGAAGAATTAAAAAAGCAACGGGATAGGTTGGATGATGTTGTTTTTGATATGAAAAATATTTTGTCTAGTGAGGAACTAGACGAAGCGAGCACTATTGAAAATGATCAAGTGCGGGGTAATTTCATTAGAAATCCAGAATTTAGAAAACAATACTTCAAGGAAAAAAAGGAGTTAATGGATAGAATGTCAACTAACAAAAAAGCTCAATCTCCTATTAAGCTTATTCCTGGTGGTAATTATGCTTCGGAGGAAGAAGAAGATGAATATGAAGATGAATACGAAGAGGATTTTGAAGATGAATACAACCAGCAACATGATGATTTTGATTTGAAAAAAACAATTGCTAGCCTTAAGAAGAGGAATTTTAGAGTTGGACGCAAACGATATTAGTTTTGTTTTTCTCTTTTGTTATTTCTTGGTTTTGGAAAGCTTTTTTTAAGCTTTTTGTGTTTCTTTGTTGTTTTTAGTGTGCCCCTTTGGTTTATGGGGGTGGGGAGGCCTCGAGCCTCCCATTTTGTAATTCTTGTAATTACCTTTTTTTGGTTTCAATAAACAGACTTACCAAAAAAAAAAAAAAAAAAAAAAGAAGGAAAAAAAGGAGGTCCAAGAACCTGATAATAATAAGGAGATAGGTGAACATATAGGGGCTAGAATGAGAACTCACGAATCTTCACTAAAAAGTTCTGGAGTGTTGTCTCCAAACAAATTTAGTGTTCTACAGGAGGAGACGCCTGTAGAAGAACCCGTGAATTTGGATTCAGCTAGTGAAGAGTGTGCTTATCCCGTCAAATGGGGGGTAAGGACTTGAACAATCAAAACGAGGAACAATTGAGTGTCTTGCTTAACAACCAGACCTCGGATTCAGCTCCTAAGTTAACAAAAAATGAGCAAGAAGCATTTGGTACCATTACAAGAATCGAGACCTATCAATTTATTTTTAATAACTTACCTTTCAGAAAGGAGTTTGTTAGAAAATATACTACCGCGTGTCATAGGCGTAGGGTTCTAGGGATATCTTAATGTTGAGTTATGTCGGCAGGAGGTGTGTAGAGGAACTTCAACGTTCTTCCGTTCTTTTTATTATTTTTTGCTTTTTGTTTTGGTTTTACTCTCTTCGTTGTCTGTTTGGAGGTAAGGCCTAGCCCTCCTCCTTCTCTTTTTTTGATCCAATAAAAATTAAAGCCACTTGGCTTTTCGAATAGAAAAAAAAAATTCCCTACAATAGTGAAGATAATCTTTGAATGTTTCCTAAAAAGACTTGAAAACTCTTAAAAACCCTGAAAACACTATAAAGCCCTAAACTATCTAAAGAACTGTGAAAAACAATAGTGAATATCATCTTTGAATGTTTCCTAAAAATCCTTGAAAACTCTTAAAAACCCTTAAAACACTAAAAAGCCCTAAACTATCTAAAGAATAGAGCTCTGAAAAACTCTAAAAAGCTCTGGAATGCTTCAATTTAATTATATCTCCTAGCACTGGGATCTACCAGCTAGAGGATTCGTTAAAGAATAACACTAATAAATTCCCTACAATAATGAAGATCATCTTTGAATGTTTCCTAAAAAGCCTTGAAAACTCTTAAAAATACTAAAAACTCTATAAAGCCTTAAACTATCTAAAGAGCTCTGAAAAGTCAATAGAGGTCTGAAAACCTCAAAAAATCTATGAAATGCTTTAATTTAATTATATCCCGTAGCACTAGGATCTACCAGCTAGAGGATTCGTAAAAGAATGATACTAACAAATTCCCTACTATAGTTAAAATCATCTTTGAATGTTTCCTATAAATCCCTAAACTATCTAAAGAGCTCTGGAAAACTCTAAAAAGCTCTGAAATGCTATAATTTAATTATATCCCGTAGCACTAGGATCTACCAGCTAGAGGATTCATAAAAGAATGATACTAACAAATTCCCTACTATAGTTAAAATCATCTTTGAATGTTTCCTAAAATCCTTCTAAACTCTTAAAATCCCTAAAAACTCTATAAAGCCCTAAACTATCTAAAGAGCTCTGGAAAACTCTAAAAAGTTCTGAAATGCTTCAATTTAATTATATCTCGTAGCACTGGGATGAACCAGCTAGAGGATTCCTTAAAGAATAACACTAACAAATTCCCTACAATAGTGAAGATCATCTTTGAATGTTTCCAAAAAAATCCTTGAAAACTCTTGAAATCCCCAAAAACTCTATAAATCCCTAAACTATCTAAAGAGCTCTGAAAAACTCTAAAAAGTTCTGAAATGCTTCAATTTAAATATATCTCGTAGCACTGGGATCTACCAGCTAGAGGATTCGTTAAAGAATAACACTAACAAATTCCCTACAATAGTGAAAATCATCTTTGAATGTTTCCTAAAAAGCCTTGAAAACTCTTAAAAACCCTGAAAACTTTATAAAGCCCTAAACTATCTAAATTGCTCTGAAAAGTCAATAGAGCTCTGAAAAACTCTAAAAGGCTCTGAAATGCTTCAATTTAATTATATCTCCTAGCACTGGGATCTACCAGCTAGAGGATTCGTTAAAGAATAACAATAACAAATTCCATACAATAGTGAAGATCATCTTTGAATGTTTCATAAAAAGCCTTGAAAACTCGTAAAAATCCTGAAAACTCTATAAACCCCTAATCTATCTAAAGAGCTCTGGAAAACACTAAAAAGCTTTGAAAACCTATAAAAAGCTATGAAATGCTTTAATTTAATTATATCCCGTAGCATTATGATCTACCAGCTAGAGGATTCGTAAAAGAATGATACTAAAAAATTCCCTACAATAGTTAAAAGAATGTTTCCTAAAAATCCTTGAATCCCTAAAAATTAAAGCCCTAAACTATCTAAAGAGCTTTGAAAAATAAAAAGTTAATGATCATCTTTGAATGTTTCCTAAAAATCGTTAAAGAATGATAGTAAAAACTCTGAAGATAAAAATGTTTCCTAAAAAGACTTGAAAATTCTTAAAAACCCTGAAAACACTATAAAGCCCTAAACTATCTAAAAAGTGAAAAATCAAATAGTGAAGATCAAAGTCTTGAAAACTCTTAAAACCCTGAAAAACTCTAAAAAGCCCTAAACTATCTAAAGTGCTCTGAAAAAATGCTCTGAAAAACTTCGAAATTCAATTTAATTATATCTCGTAGCATTGGGATCTACCAGCTAGAGGATTCGTTAAAGAATAACACTAACAAATTCCATACAATAGTGAAGATCATCTTTGAATGTTTCCTAAAAAAGCCTTGAAAACTCTTAAAAACCCTGAAAACTCTATAAATCCCTAAACTATCTAAAGAGCTCTGGAAAACTCTAAAAAGCTCTGAAATGCTTTAATTTAATTATATCCCGTAGCACTAGGATCTACCAGCTAGAGGATTCATAAAAGAATGATACTAACAAATTCCCTACAATAGTTAAATCATCTTTTAATGTTTCCTAAAAATCCTTGAAAACTCTTAAAATCCCTAAAAGCTCTATAAAGCCCTAAACTATCTAAAGAGCTCTGAAAAACTCTAAAAAGCTCTTAAATGCTTTAATTTAATTATATCCCGTAGCACTGTGATCTACCAGCTAGAGGATTCGTTAAAGAATGATAGTAACAAATTCCCTAAAATAGTGAAGATAATCTTAGAATGTTTCCTAAAAAGACTTGAAAATTCTTAAAAACCCTGAAAACACTATAAAGCCCTAAACTATCTAAAGAACTGTGAAAAATCAAATAGTGAAGATCATCTTTTAATGTTTCCTAAAAATCATTGAAAACTCTTAAAAACCCTGAAAACTCAAAAAAGCCCTAAACTATCTAAAGAGCTTCAATTTAATTAAAAGTCAATAGAGCTTAAAGAATAACACGGAAAACTCTAAAAAGCTCTGAAATGCTTCAATTTAATTATATCTCGCAGCACTGGGATCTACTAGCTAGAGGATTCGTTAAAGAATAACACTAACAAATTCCATACAATAGTGAAGATCATCTTTGAATGTTTCCTAAAAAGCCTTGAAAACTCTTAAAAACCCCGAAAACTCTATAAATCCCTAAACTATCTAAAGAGCTCTGGAAAACTCTAAAAAGCTCTGAAATGCTTTAATTTAATTATATCCCGTAGCACTAGGATCTACCAGCTAGAGGATTCATAAAAGAATGATACTAACAAATTCCCTACAATAGTTAAATCATCTTTTAATGTTTCCTAAAAATCCTTGAAAACTCTTAAAATCCCTAAAAGCTCTATAAAGCCCTAAACTATCTAAAGAGTTCTGAAAAACTCAAAAAAGCTCTTAAATGATTTAATTTAATTATATCCCGTAGCGCTGTGATCTACCAGCTAGAGGATTCGTTAAAGAATGATAGTAACAAATTCCCTACAATAGTGAAGATAATCTTAGAATGTTTCCTAAAAAGACTTGAAAATTCTTAAAAACCCTGAAAACACTATAAAGCCCTAAACTATCTAAAGAACTGTGAAAAATCAAATAGTGAAGATCATCTTTTAATGTTTCCTAAAAATCCTTGAAAACTCTTAAAAACCCTGAAAACTCTAAAAAGCCCTAAACTATCTAAAGAGCTCTGGAAAACTCTATAAAGCTCTGAAAAACTCTAAAAAGCTCTGAAATGCTTCAATTTAATTATATCTCGCAGCACTGGGATCTACCAGCTAGAGGATTCGTTAAAGAATAACACTAACAAATTCCATACAATAGTGAAGATCATCTTTGAATGTTTCCTAAAAAGCCTTGAAAACTCTTAAAAATCCTGAAAACTCTAAAAACCTCTGAAAACCTCTAAAAAGCTCTGAAATGCTTTAATTTAATTATATCCCGTAACACTAGGATCTACCAGCTAGAGGATTCATAAAAGAATGATACTAACAAATTCCCTACAATAGTTAAATCATCTTTTAATGTTTCCTAAAAATCCTTGAAAACTCTTAAAATCCCTAAAAGCTCTATAAAGCCCTAAACTATCTAAAGAGCTCTGAAAAACTCAAAAAAGCTCTTAAATGCTTTAATTTAATTATATCCCGTAGCACTGTGATCTACCAGCTAGAGGATTCGTTAAAGAATGATAGTAACAAATTCCCTACAATAGTGAAGATAATCTTAGAATGTTTCCTAAAAAGACTTGAAAATTCTTAAAAACCCTGAAAACACTATAAAGCCCTAAACTATCTAAAGAACTGTGAAAAATCAAATAGTGAAGATCATCTTTTAATGTTTCCTAAAAATCCTTGAAAACTCTTAAAAACCCTGAAAACTCTAAAAAGCCCTAAACTATCTAAAGAGCTCTGAAAAGTCAATAGAGCTCTGAAAAACTCTAAAAAGCTCCGAAATGCTTCAATTTAATTATATCTCATAGCACTGGGATCTACCAGCTAGAGGATTCGTTAAAGAATAACTCTAACAAATTCCATACAATAGTGAAGATCATCTTTGAATGTTTCCTAAAAAGCCTTGAAAACTCTTAAAAATCCTGAAAACTCTATAAATCCCTAAACTATCTAAAGAGCTCTGTAAAACTCTAAAAAGCTCTGAAATGCTTTAATTTAATTATATCCCGTAGCACTAGGATCTACCAGCTAGAGGATTCATAAAAGAATGATACTAACAAATTCCCTACAATAGTTAAATCATCTTTTAATGTTTCCTAAAAATCCTGTTTCCTAAAAATCCTTGAAAACTCTTAAAATCCCTAAAAGCTCTATAAAGCCCTAAACTATCTAAAGAGCTCTGAAAAACTCAAAAAAGCTCTTAAATGCTTTAATTTAATTATATCCCGTAGCGCTGTGATCTACCAGCTAGAGGATTCGTTAAAGAATGATAGTAACAAATTCCCTACAATAGTGAAGATAATCTTAGAATGTTTCCTAAAAAGACTTGAAAATTCTTAAAAACCCTGAAAACACTATAAAGCCCTAAACTATCTAAAGAACTGTGAAAAATCAAATAGTGAAGATCATCTTTTAATGTTTCCTAAAAATCCTTGAAAACTCTTAAAAACCCTGAAAACTCTAAAAAGCCCTAAACTATCTAAAGAGCTCTGAAAAGTCAATAGAGCTCTGAAAAACTCTAAAAAGCTCAGAAATGCTTCAATTTAATTATATCTCATAGCATTGGGATCTACCAACTAGAGGATTCGTTAAAGAATAACTCTAACAAATTCCATACAATAGTGAAGATCATCTTTGAATGTTTCCTAAAAAGCCTTGAAAACTCTTAAAAATCCTGAAAACTCTATAAAGCCCTAAACTATCTAAAGATCTCTGGAAAACTCTAAAAAGCTCTGAAATGCTTTAATTTAATTATATCCCGTAGCACTAGGATCTACCAGCTAGAGGATTCATAAAAGAATGATACTAACAAATTCCCTACAATAGTTAAATCATCTTTTAATGTTTCCTAAAAATCCTTGAAAACTCTTAAAATCCCTAAAATCTCTATAAAGCCCTAAACTATCTAAAGAGCTCTGAAAAACTCTAAAAAGCTCTTAAATGATTTAATTTAATTATATCCGTAGTTTTTGTGATCTACCAGCTAGAGGATTCGTTAAAGAATGATAGTAACAAATTCCCTACAATAGTGAAGATAATCTTAGAATGTTTCCTAAAAAGACTTGAAAATTCTTAAAAACCCTGAAAACACTATAAAGCCCTAAACTATCTAAAGAACTGTGAAAAATCAAATAGTGAAGATCATCTTTGAATGTTTCCTAAAAATCCTTGAAAACTCTTAAAAACCCTGAAAACTCTAAAAATCCCTAAACTATCTAAAGAGCTCTGAAAAGTCAATAGAGCTCTGAAAAACTCTAAAAAGCTCTGAAATGCTTCAATTTAATTATATCTCGTAGCACTGGGATCTACCAGCTAGAGGATTCGTTAAAGAATAACACTAACAAATTCCCTACAATAGTGAAGATCATCTTTGAATGTTTCCTAAAAAGCCTTGAAAACTCTTAAAATTCCCGAAAACTCTATAAAGCCCTAAACTATCTAAAGAGCTCTGGAAAACTCTAAAAAGCTCTGAAATGCTTTAATTTAATTATATCCCGTAGCACTAGGATCTACCAGCTAGAGGATTCTTAAAAGAATGATACTAACAAATTCCCTACAATAGTTAAATCATCTTTTAATGTTTCCTAAAAATCCTTGAAAACACTTAAAATCCCTAAAACCTCTATAAAGCCCTAAACTATCTAAAGAGCTCTGAAATGCTTTAATTTAATTGTATCTCGTAGCACTGTGATCTACCAGCTAGAGGATTCGTTAAAGAATGATAGTAACAAATTCCCTACAATAGTGAAGATAATCTTTGAATGTTTCCTAAAAAGACTTGAAAACCCTTAAAAACCTCTGAAAACACTATAAAGCCCTAAACTGTCTAAAGAACTGTGAAAAATCAGTAGTGAAGATCATCTTTGAATGTTTCCTAAAAATCCTTGAAAACTCTTAAAAACCCTGAAAACTCTAAAAAGCCCTAAACTACCTAAAGAGCTCTGAAAAGTCAATAGAGCTCTGAAAAACTCTAAAAAGCTCTGAAATGCTTCAATTTAATTATATCTCCTAGCACTGGGATCTACCAGTGATTGTTGTCTAAAACACCTAATCTCATATCTAGTATTTATCCTTTCTTTGCGGGTTTTCATGTAAATTATGTATCTTATGTTTGCTTTTGAGTCACTTAGGTGTTTTGGTGTCATTTGGAGCTAAATATGAAGAAAGCACTCAATCGGAGCAAAACGTCAATTCACAGGTGATATTTGGAGCAGGCCAGGTCGTGCAAGAGGAGTTATGCAGGAATTGGTGCATTTTTGGTGGCTTGATCTGAGCTTGATGCGCAATTGCAGGTAAGGCATATGAACGACTGAATTGCAAGTAGATGTATGTTAGGATGGCATTACAGGGGTTGTGGTTGCTGCAATATGAAGAATGAAACTTGTGGAGCTATTGCAGGGAGCTGATTATGTTGTCATTACACTTTGAAATGGAGAAGAAACTGAGCTGCTGCCACTGAACATGGTACTAAGAGTGGTATATGAGATTTGAATTGAGAAGCTGTTTTGAGCATTGCGGAGCTGGATTTGAGATGTTGTTGCGGTTGTTAAAGCAGTGCACTGAGATGTTCTGACAGAGGTGGCTGCGAGGTTGTTTGAGGTGATGTTAAAGATTAGGGAAAGAGTGAAGCAGCTGGAGTTGTGTAACTACAGTCAGCCCATGGTAGTTGCTGTGGTGAGCTAAAATGAGGAACTACAGTTGAAGGAGTTGCAAGATAGTGCTGCAGTGGAGGTCCTAGTGGTTGTTGTTCAACAAGGGAAGTGCGCTGAGCTGCAATGAGTAGGTTGTTGCCAATGGGTATTGCAGCTGGAGTTGATGGAGGCAGTGAATTCAAACTCAGAGCAAGTGCAGTGTTGGAGTTGCGGCTACGGAATGATGCGCGAAGGAAAGCTGTACATGCAAGACTGAATTGAAGAATGGTTTGTTGAGCAGGAAAATGCAAAGAAGGGTGCAATGAATACAAGTTGGTGGTGGCATGAATTGCGCAACCATGAACAGAATTGCAATGAGTTGCAGATGAAATTGATGTGACTGATGATAATCGTTTGCAACTGGTAGATGAATGCTAGGAATGACTAGAGAATGGCCATCTTTGGACGGAAACCACACAGAAACAGGGTAACTCTGCTGGAATTTTATTCTGCCGAGTTCACTCAGCGATCCGACTTAGATGACCCGTTTCAACTCGGATGAACTTGGACCTGCTTTGTTTGGGATTCACTTGTGGGCTGTTTTAGGAGCGGTCTTTTGGTAGAGAATGTGGACGACCTAAGTGAAGAAATCATAGAAGGGAAAGTTTTAAAAGGTCTTCAATTATAATCTTTGGAATAATCTCTTATCTCTACTTTTGTTTCTAGGGTTTTACAACATGATAGGGTTTCTCTTTCTTCTTGTTATGAACTCCATTAACATGAGTACTTAATTTTATTATTGGTTATGGAATAGTTGGATTTCACAAAGCATGATTCTTTGATTCAATATATTAGTTTTGTCTCATATCTATCGTATGCGATTCTATGAAAATATAGTTGAATGATTGACGTATTATAACATGATTTGATTGATTGTTTTGTCAAGTTGCAAATTGGTAGAACTTCTAATCACGTCTATTGCTAGTTTAGGGTTTATTATACGTAAAAGTGATAATCCTTGAATACAAGTAGCATAAATATGATTATAGTTTGTAGTGATATATTCTTATGATGATATGTGAATCGTGAAGTTTGTTAAATTGAATTAGTGTGCTTTCCACGTTCAATTGCTTTGATTGGCCTGATTTCATAGAACTTAATGCATCTTGGGAATTAAACTTGATTAGTGCTTTTACACGTTAGGTTGTTCTCTTAGATAGAACTCATACTCGCATCTTTTAATGTGTTTGGTGATGACAAAAGGATATTAGCGGGATATTCCTGCGATCAAGGTATTTTAGGGCTTTTGATAAAAGTTGAGATTAAAATATCAATTCTAGTTATTGAGTAGGAAACATATTTGTGAATGAAGATAAAATATGTGACCAATACTTTCTCATCCTTGATTTGATTTGTTTACTTTTCTTTGTTTGCTTTTATTTTACTTTTAGTATATAAAAATCAGAAAACCCCCGTGTTATTTATAGGAAACCAATAATATTTTGACAACCAAGACCTCTCTGTGGGATCGATCCTTTCTTGCCCTTGCTATATTTATATTTTTAGTAGTAAGAAAGTGTAATTTTATTTTTGACACATACGACAGCGATCAACCAGCTAGAGGATTTGTTAAAGAATAACACTAACAAATTCCCTACAATAGTGAAGATCATCTTTGAATGTTTCCTAAAAAGCCTTGAAAACTCTTAAAAATCCTGAAAACTCTATAAATCCTTAAACTATCTAAAGAGCTCTGGAAAACTCTAAAAAGCTC
Organism: Papaver bracteatum; assembly: GCA_023529315.1. Taxonomy (NCBI): domain Eukaryota; kingdom Viridiplantae; phylum Streptophyta; class Magnoliopsida; order Ranunculales; family Papaveraceae; genus Papaver; species Papaver bracteatum. The sequence goes on from JAJJWX010002337.1 coordinate 124,878, forward strand.
TGAAAACCTCTAAAAATCTATGAAATGCTTTAATTGAATTATATCCCGTAGCACTAGGATCTACCAGCTAGAGGATTCGTAAAAGAATGATACTAACAAATTCCCTACTATAGTTAAATTCATCTTTGAATGTTTCCTAAAAATCCTTGAAAACTCTATAAAGCCCTAAACTATCTAAAGAGATCTGAAAAACTCTAAAAAGCTATGAAATGCTTTAATTTAATTATATCCCGTAGCACTAGGATCTACCAGCTAGAGGATTCGTTAAAGAATGATAGTAAAAAATTACCTACAATAGTGAAGATAATCTTTGAATGTTTCATAAAAAGACTTGAAAACTCTTAAAAACCCTGAAAACACTATAAATCCCGAAACTATCTAAAGAACTCTGAAAAATCAATAGTGAAGATCATCTTTGAATGTTTCCAAAAAATCCTTGAAAACTCTTAAAAACCCTGAAAACTCTATAAAGCCCTAAACTATTGTAGATGCATTTTACTACCAACTACATCCAAAGGATAGAAAACTTCTACTCAAGTCAAATGAAAGTAAGCACTCAACAATGAACACAAGATATACGTGGTTCGGTATGATTACCTACGTCCATGGGGGTGAAAGGGTGAATCTTATTACTTCAAAGTGTTACAAAGGTGTTGCTCTTAGTCGGATTTCCTTACAAAGATGAACTTACTTCTCCTTGGTGTAAACTCGAGTTTTTCTCTCTCTCTCTCTCTCCCCAAAATTACAACCTACCTCTCTTGGATACAAGTCACTCTATTTATATGAGAAGTTCTATACAACCAAGTTAGGGTGTGGGTCATGTTGCATCTATTATGAAGTTCTGTGATCGGGCCTGCTCACGTCGCCCCTTCTTCTATGCGCATGGCCGATGCATCTTGATTCCTTCGTCTGTCTCTTGTCCGAGCCGACCTCTTCGGGTGTTCTCTTGGCACGATGTCACCTGTCTTATCTGTCGCCTCAGTGGTGGGCCGATATGACACGTACTTTCTTATCCTTTTGACCGTTGCACCTCGTTCGACCCGCCCTGTCTTGTCTTGTTAGCTCTGTCAGAAACCAGGGGTCGAGTCTTGTCCGACAGCTGTAGAGCGATCACGTCCGATCCACGTGGCTCCTCAAATCTCGCGCCTGCTGATCTTCCTTCTATGCTTCGCGTCTCTTCGTTTTTAGGTGCACCAAGTCTTAAGATGTTGCCACCTAGATCTGTGGATAATTTACACCTACATTTATGCCCCTTCTTTCGCTCGTGTAGGAGACACGAGTGGAAGAACGTCGTCCCAACTGCCCACGTCTTCGTCCATGCTGCAAATCCCGCCATGCAATGCCCCACTAACTGCACTTTATTACCTGTAACCGTTGGGGTCAGTTACAACTCTTCCCCTTTAAATAGCCCGCTTCTTTTTCTCCTTCTTCTTCTTTATCCTTTCTCTCTCTATTCCCTGCCGCTGCAACTTTTCTCCCAGATTCCTTCATCACTCTTTGCTTTTGGGAACCCTAGTTTTCTTGATTTTCTTCTTTCATGTCCTCCTCACCGATCACTACAGTAGCCGTTCTTACAGTCTCGTCACCTTATCTCTCTTCGTCGAAAACCAAGTTCTACATTATTTCCGTTAATGGCTTCTTCTCCCTCTATGACTGAGAAAAGGTCTGTTGATGATGTTTTTTCCGAGATTGATGCTTTTTCCCTTTCTTCTCTGTTTTCTTACGAGAGTCCCTCCGAGTATGATGTTCGTGCCATTAAATCTATCTTTCCTAATGATTCTCCTTCTGTTTCGTGCAGGTCCGAGAGAAGGGTGAGAGATATTTCTGACAAGGAGTTCATTCAGAAGCTGAAAGAAAAGTACGACCTTGGAAACTATGAAGTTACCCTGATCTCGGGCCAAAAAAGCCTCTTGAAGAAGTCTGATATGACGAAGCACGAGCAGTCGGCTGATTATGTGGTCATCACCCAGGTCCAACTGGAGCTAGGCCTTCGTCTTCCCATGTACAACCCTGATATCCCTTTTTATTACGAGGTTCTTTCCCAGCTCAAGCCCTCTCATGCTTTGGCTCAGTGGACTGGCAATACTTTCCGAATTATGAACGAATGGAGGGATCGCCGAGATGGTCACGGTTCTACTGCCGAGTGGTCGACCTACAAGCCCGAGGACGCTCCAGAATATACCGTTGCCAATTTCCTTGTCAATTATCGAGCTGGTACTTCCACCTTAGGCGATCTTACTGGTTTTGCTGCTAGTCCTCATCGGGTCAGAACTATGCCCGATGGTGTTGAAAGGATGATGCTGGATGACGATCCCATCGTCCAGGGTTCCAATAAGCGAGCCCGCCATTCTAATGATCCGATCTATCCCCGAGTTCCGCTTCTCGTCCGAGGCCCCATTCTACATGGTAGCTTCCCATCGCCTACTTTTCCTGCCGAGCCCTATTCTTTTTGGGTAGTTAATGATGACAAGGCTGATAAGGTATGCGTTTTCTCCTTTGTTGTTGTTTGCTATCTTGTTATCCCCGGGCGTCAACTGGTCACTTGTTGTTGTTTGAAAATATCAGGGCGACTCTACCAAGGGAGCTGGATCGTCTAGGAAAAGAGGTGTTGGCACAAGGGTTGAGGAAGACCATGGGAAGGTAACTAACATGATGATTTTCTTATAAGTACATGTACTTTCCCCTGTTTTTTGCCTTCACATGTTCTGACGAGACACCTTGTGCAGAAACACCCTAGGCGCGATGATGGTGATGTTGACGAGGTTGACCCCCAACCTCTTAGGCGTAATCCCCTCAGAGGTAAGCAAGTTGCTAAGCCACCGCCGAAGAGGGCCCCAGTCATTGAACTTTCCGATGAAGGTGAACTATTTGGTGAGAATATCTCGGGTGACAAAGGCGATGAGCAAGGTGTGGGCGACCAGCAGGAGCCCTTGGAGACGCCCGTCGTAGAGAAGGTTGTTGCTGATGTACCGGAAGAGCTTGTTCGTGTGCCCCGGATTACTGAGGGGTCATCTTCTGGCGCTGCAATTTCATTCACCGTCTCTGGCCCTATCATGAATTCTTTGGGTGCGCTTACTTTACCCGATTTTGGAGCGTATACTGAGGAAGAGATGTTGAATGCGGTGCCCCTCTATGGCGATATCGCCCAGACTCTTGACACAGTGGTGAGCGGCTCGTTTTAGCATAGTGGTGCCCCCTCTTATTTCTGTTCTTATTGTCGCTTACAATTTACTCGCGTTTACTTGTGTTAGATCCTGAACCGGGTACGCTGAGATGCCGCCAGTCGCCTCAGAGAAAAACAATTGTTAGAATCTCTCCAACTCCAGTTACAGAACGAAAGGAGCCGTGCGCGCGAGCTAGAAATTAAACTCGCCGACGCCCAAGGTATGTTATAATTCTGCGACCCTTAACTTATGTTGATTGAGTTTATCATGCCATCATCCTGAGTCGGGTATCCTTCTGCTAGACGATGTAACTAGTGTAGGGTTAGACGCGTCTTCAGAGTTTAGAATCATGAAGAGGAAATGGGATATTGAGAAGGATTTAGTAGAGAATCTCCATCGGCGAATGGCAAACAAAGATGACAAAATAGATCGCCAGGCTGGAGAAATCGAAGAGCTCAAGGAGGAACTAGAACGGTATCGTCAGTTTGAGTACGACCCGGCTGAGATAGACAATTTACGAGCTCACCTGGGCTCTTCCCAGCGCCTTGCTGCTGAACAAACTACTCTGGTCACGAACCTAGAGCAACGGGTAAACACTTTGCAATTACAAAATCGAGACCTTCATGAAGATCGTCGACGAATATTGAGGGATAAAGACTCGGTGGAACGAGCCAACCGGGATCTCCTGGGGCGAGTCGGCCAGCTTGAAAAATCTGCAGGAGAACTGGAATGGAGTAGGTCGCAGCTTTCAGTTCTTCAATCGTCACGCAATCGTTTGATGGATGAGTGGAGTGAACACAAGAAGTATTTCCCCAGTAACGAATTCAACGAGCAACACTATAATGAGTTAACCATGAAGTTATCCAAGGCTGAGGATGAGTTATCCAAGTCGGCAGAGTCTCTTCAGTCAGTGTTACCAGCCATTTCAGGTCTCTTAGACGATGTGTTGGGGCCGTTCCTTAGTTTTATATTACGCCTTATTCTTGCAAAATTGTTAAACCGTGTTCGACGAATAATGTTCTGTCTTTGTGATTTTGTAGCCGAGAAAAAACGTTCTCAGGAGCTGGATCAGGAGGTCCGTCGATTGAAGCAGGTCGAGGTTGATTTGAGTTCCCAGCTAGCCGATGCCGAGGGGAACATTTCTCAGCTTACCCAACAAATCGAGGATGAACGCGTCGCCCATGCGGATGAGATAGACGAGAAAGTCCAGACGGGTATTGAGATGTGGGTGGAGAACAAGCGGCGCGAGGTCGCACAGAAGAAGGCCGGCAATGTTCCTCAGAAGGTTTGAACTCCTCTTTTGTAGTGTTGCGTCACTAAGTTTCCCCTTTCCGTCGGGTTGTAAATCTCTTTGAACACTTGTCCCATTTTTTATTTCTGCTACACTGCTTGCTTGTTTTTATGGGGTTGCTGCGTCGCCGACGTTGTTTGTTTTATTTCCGTTAAATTCTTCGTTTCGCATGGTTGCACGACATTTTCCGTACTTTCTTACTAGACGCATGACGCAATCGAATTATCTTTGTTTCGCATGTTATTCCTGCAATTATTGTTTAAGTAAGTTGTATTTTAACCATTTATGTCGAACACGCCCAACAAGGAGGGTCATCGGGCCCAATGCCATGTCCTGATTGGGGTATCTCATCACTATCTCTTTGGATTCAGTGGAAGGGAACCAGTCAACATAGTTCTAGGCCCGATATTCCCGAGTGGTTATCGACCAACCAGTCTCGGGCAAGTGGAAACGGCCACCTGCGATGGGGGCGACCTTTCAAATGTAAGTAGGCCACCTAGCTGAGGAGACCTCGCATCTCAACAACCTTTGGAACTGGTTTCCAACCACCAGAACCCTTAGGATACCTCGACACTTGCACACTGCCACTACCCCGAGTACGAATAGCTAGGCGACTGTAAGGCACCTCGGCACTTCCACACTGGCGTTGCCCCGAGTACGAATGCCCATTCGAGTGTAAGTCACCTCGAAAGTTCCACATTGGCTTTGCCCCGAGTATGAATGACCATTCGAGTGTAAGTCACCTCGGCACTTCCACACTGGCATTGCCCTGAGTACGAATGACCATTAGTCGCTCATGTCCTATCTCATACCCCTCACGGTTTCAAAGAGATAGGAGACATGTGTGCTTACCATTTTTCCGTGTTGCCCGTCAAGGATGGTAGAGTTTCAAAAACTTGATGTTCCATGGTTTGAGTTCTTTTGTTTCGTCGAGTCGCAGCAGTCGATACGATCCTTCGCCCGCCTTAGATTCAATTATATACGGCCCGCCCCATTTTGGTGCTAGCTTTCCGCCCTTTTTGTCTCGCTCCCATTCAGCCAGAAATTTCAATACTTGTTCCCCTGGGTTTAATTCTCTTGGTCGAACTCGCTTGTTGTACTCTCATTGTAACCTCCTTTGATAGTTTTCCATTTTTTGTAACGCCATCTCTCTTATTTCTTCCAGATCGTCGAGTTTAGCCAAAATCATATCGGACGAGATGTTTCACCTCCAAGCTTCCGTTCTTGTGGTAGGGATCATGCCTTCTGTCGGTAAGATTGCCTCGGTTCCGAAGGTAAGAATAAATGGAGAGAATCATGTATCTTCCCTTCGTGTGGTTCTGTATGCCCATAGGAAGTTATATAGCTCCTCACACCAATTTCCATATTCCCCGTCCAATTTCTTCTTCATGTTATCGGCGATAGTCTTGTTAGTGATCTCGGCCTGCCCATTACTCTGGGGGTAAATCGGGGTAGCTTTGCTCTTTCTGATGTTGTAAGTGTTGAACATGAGATCAATGTTCTCTCCTTGTAGTTGCTTTCCATTATCCGAGACGATAGCTGCAAGGACCCCAAAGCGGCAAATGATATGTTCCCAAATAAATTTGAAAATGTCTTTGTATCGGATGTGCCTAAGTGGCGCTGCTTCTACCCATTTGGTAAAGTAATCCGTGGCCACGATCAAATACTTCCTTTGCTCGGTTCCTACATGTAAGGGTCCGACTATGTCTACCCCCCACTTTGCGAAAGTCCATGGGCTTATAACTGAGCTCAAAGGTACTCCAGGAGCATGGATTTTCTTTTCGAAACCCTGAAATTCTTCACAAGCTTTCGCCATTTGCTTCGCATCTTCGTTCATGTACACCCAGAAGTAGCCCACTGTCTTTGCCTTGGCCGATAAGCTTCTCCCCGAGCTATGATTTCTGGCCGCTCCATAATGTAATTCGTGCAGGATTATGTGGACCTCCTCTTTACTCAGACATCGTAGGAGGGGTCCCAAGTAAAACTTCCTATATAAAATCCCTTCCCGCAGCTCGTAGGCGCCCGACTTGCTTTTGATTTTGTTTATCTCGGGCCGACCCTTAGGTAGCTCACCCGTATCTAAGTATTGATGTATTGTATTTCTCCAGTCGCCTTCTTTGTATCTCTCGGCTGTGTTAATGGCCACCTCGACCCGTACTTCTGGTGTTTCTGGGATAGACGGGATAAGAAGCCTCATGACACGTATGCCTTCGATGCTCGGGTCTACTAGCTGTGAGGCGATGTATGATAGAGCGTCCGAGTGCCTGTTATCTTTTCGGCAAATATGGCGGAATCTAATGTTGGGTATTTGCCTGATGTAAAATTGAGCGAGCTCCCAATACTTTTGCAGCACATGATCGTGTGTATCGTATTGGCCCGTAATTTGCCGAATTACTAATTGTGAGTCGCTAGTCAAGCGGACCTCTTGCAGCCCCATCTCTATAATTATTCGTAAGGCATGGATCACCGCTTCATACTCGGTGACGTTGTTTGTTGCCTTGAATTCTAGTCTGAACGAATGCACGATCTTCCTCCCTTTTGGTGTGGTAAATACTAGCCTAAGGCTCGATCCTTCTTTCTTTGATGCCCCGTCGACGAAGACCTCCCATCGTGTAGGGCTATTGGTAGCTAATAGGTCCGCTGGTTCCTCTTGTTCCTCCATCTTTCCCGGTACACCTTCTACCTCATCCTCATCACTAAGGGGGAAATCTGCCGAGAAGTCGGCCACTACTTGCCCTTTGATCGCGGTCCTCGTCTCGTACACCACGTCATATTGTTTGATTATGGCTCCCCATTTGGAGATTCTCCCTGATCGCCCTGCACTATCCAAGACTGCTTCGATAGGCGATTTGGTGAGTACCCGTATTCGGTGAGCTTGAAAATATGTTCGGAGCTTAGAAGCAGCAAAATCTAGCGCGAGTACCATCTTCTCCATTCTTGTATAGTTTCTCTTGGCCGGGCTTAATGTTTTACTAGTGAAATATACAGGCTTCTCCACATTTCCCTCCGATTTTACTAGAACTGCACTAACAACATAGGGTGTCGCCCCTAAGTATAGAGTGAGAATTTCTGACGGCTCGGGCCTCTGAAGAACCGGGAGGCTAGCTAGGTGTAACTTGATATTTTGAAAGGCCTCTTCGCTGGCGTCCGTCCATTGGAATTTTTCTCATTTATTCAAAATGTTGTAAAAGGCCTTGTGTTTGTCCGATGACCGTGATACAAATCGCCCCAATGCTTCTATGCAACCATTTAGTTTCTGCACGTCTTTTACCGTCGTGGGAGATGGCATTTCAAGGACTTCTCGGACCTTCTCGGGATCCGCTTCTATTCCTCTAGGGGTGATGATTTACCCCAATAATTTCCCTGATGTGACCCAAAAGTCGCACTTGGCGGGGTTAATCTTCATCTTGTGTTTCCTCATTGTCTGAAAAATCTCCTGAAGGTCTCGGACATGGTTCTTAGCGCGATGACTCTTGACTAACATGTCGTCCATGTAGACTTCTATGGTGTCGTGAATCTTATCTTCAAACATGTCGCTTACCAATCTATGGTATGTAGCCCCCGCATTTTTAAGTCCGAATGGCATTTTGGTATAACAATACAATCCCCTCGGTGTGAAGAAAGAAGTATTCTCCTGGTCCTCGTGCGCCAATGGTATTTGGTTGTAGCCCATGTATCCATCCATTAAGGTCATTGCCTCATATCCGACTATCGATTCCACTAGCTGATCTATGCTGGGGAGGGGGAAACTTTCCTTCGGGAAGGCTTTGTTCAAGTCACTGAAATCAATACATATTCTGACCCCTCCTTTCTTTTTTGGTACCACGACCATGTTAGATATCCACTGTGGGTAGTGGGATTTCCTTATTATTCCGGATTCCTGTAGCTTCTTCAGCTCGGCCTCGACTGCTGCCTGTAATTTTTGTATGATGCGGCTCATTTTTTGCCTAACTGGTTTGAACTTTGGATCAATTTTTAAGTGGTGACAGCAGACCTTCGGGTCAATTCCCTCCAAATCACGCACTTCCCAGGCAAATGCGTCTAAGTTTTCCCTTAATACCACCGTGAGTTGACTTGCTTGTTCGTCCGATAACAATGTCCCGATCCTTACTACCTTTGGCGCCTCTACCGTCCCCAAGTTTACTTCCCGAGTCGGTTCGACCGTCGAAAAATTTGATTTGTTCTCCCGGAAGACAACTGCTTCCTTTGATTGCTATAAAGGGTCTTGCTCTTGGGTCTCATACGCCATGACCACTTGTGAAATCACCTCTTCCAATTCCTTCGCAGCTTTTATTTCCTCGGCTTTATTCTTCTCTCGCCTTTGCCGAGCTCGCCGATCCTCATTAATTTTTGTATCTACTTGCATACATTGTCGTGCTGCTTGGGAATCGCCCATAACTTCAGCTATTCCCTTGCAAGTCGAGAACCTTAATTTTTGGTGGTATGCCGATGCTATCCCTTTAATCCCAGTGATCCATGGCCGCCCGATAATTTCTTCAAAGGGTGAGGCGACATCGACCACACAAAAGGTAGTTAGTGTGTCGAGGAAGCCTTCACCATCCGAAACCCTTAGGGTTACCTCGCCCCTGGGGATAGTTACTGTGCCATTGAAGCCGTAGATGCGATACGTTGAGGGGACGAGCATGTCGTCTGATAGTTTCATTCTTCTGAACGTGTCGTAGAATAACACATCGACTGAGCTTCCGCTATCCACAAGAATCCTTCTTACTCCCCAATTTTCGATCAGTAAGGTGATGACCAATGGGTCACTGTGTGCTTTTCCATTCGCTGGGACATCCTTGGCCAAAAACGAAATGGGTTGCACCATCCAAGGTTCCATAGGTAGGGCCTTAGCTACGCTAAATATTTCCTTTCCTTCACGATCCTTTTTATGGATCCTAGAAGTAATTACTGGGTCGAGAGTGTAGTCTTGAATAGACGAGTATGAAATGGTGCTCACGAACTGAGTTTTTCTATCGATGCGGACTTGATGAACTGGTGCATTAGGTGTTGCTATCGGCTGTGGTGGGTGCCGGACAAATTTCCTCAAATACCCATCTCGGATGAGATGATGAACGATATCTTTTACTTCTCGGCAGTTGTTGGTGGAATGGCCCCTATACTGATGGTAGTGACAGTATTCGGGGTACTCGCTGGTCTCTTGGAACTGAACTCCCCTCGACGCTGGGTAGTTGATATCGTTTCTCTTCTCGAATTCCTTGAATACCTCCTCCAAAAGAGCATTTAGGGGGGGTATACGATCGGGCTTCCTGCCTCGGCTTCTTCCCTTTAGCGATCCACTCTCTCTTTTCACTGCTTCTCGGGGGTGGATCCGATCTCTTTTTTGGTCGCCTAATAGGGTCGTCTGTGACCGCTTTAGCTTCAGTACTTGCTTCAGCACTAGCTTCTTGTATTCCTCTATCTCTTGACTCGGCCTGAATTTCCTCCAAAGCGATGTAATGCTCCTGCATTTTTCTCATCTCCTTTAAGGTTTTTGGTTTCTCGAAGAACATGGCTATCCAGATGGGGTCCTATATCCCTAACGCGTTTTCAAACCCAAAGATGGCCTGATCCACCGGCACCTTCCCAATGTCAGTACATAGCTTCCTCCACCTATCGGTCAGGGTTCTTAAGGGCTCCTTGAATCTTCGGGAGAGGGTAAACAACTTGTTCAATCTGGGCCGAGGTCGACTGTTGTGCATGTAGGTCTCAAGGAAGGCTTCGACTAACATCTCATACACATTAATCGACCCAGTTGGAAGCGAATAGAACCAGTCTCGTGCCTCGCCCTCCAGGCTAGCTGGAAAGAATTTACACATGACTACCGGGTTATTCTTCCATTGGATTAGCGACATGGTGTACATCTTCAGATGCTCAATCACATCTCCTGTTCTGTCGAACCTAGAAGGAAATGTAGGTAATGTACACTTTGGTGGGAACTGGATTTGTTCGAGTTCTTGAGAGAAGGGCGTCTTCTCGGCTTCTCTCATGATTTCTTCCAATTTGTTCTCTTCGCCTCCACCCGGGAGCTCTTTGATTTTTGCCTCCAATTCCTTAAATTTAGCCTCTGTTGCTCGATCATGTCTCCCGTCTCTACCTCGCCTATCCTCATCAGTGGATGAGTCCTCGGGTGGCCTATATATTTGCGTGGGGGGTACCAGAGGCGATGGTGGCTATCCTGATCGGCCGGACTGATTAGGGTTGCTCGTCCCCATCATAGGAGGCGCGTGACCTGATTAGTCATGGTAAATCGATGTTCCTCGGCTGGACGAGCCTCTTGATCTGGTTCGCTGATTTCTCAACTGATAGTTCTCATATTCCAAAGCGAGGTTCCGTTGCTGGAGCTCTCTTAGTGCCGCTTCTTGTCTCCTTTGACTCTCCAAAATGGCCAATAATGTCGGGTCCGTGCTTTCATGACTAGAATGCCCATTTGGGTTGTGTGGCCGAGGCTGTAATGGTACAAAAGGGGGTGGTGGGGGTATTATAGGACCGGTTACATGGCCAACCGTGTGAACAAGTGTTGGGACGATATTGATAGATGTTCCGAGTCCCATCTGAATCTTCCTGAGACGCTCTTGATCTTTCGCTAGGGCTTCCTGGTACTCTACTTGCTGCCTCGCTCTTTGTCTCTGGGCTTGCGCTGCAAGCGCTACCTCATCGTCATTGGTGTTTGAAGCTATGAGCCCATCAACTTGTTCAACTCTTCTCTGAGTCAAAATAACTTGGTCCAAGGGTAGAGTGTTATCGTCTCGTGTATGCGTGTCGTAACCACAACAAATTAATTAATACTTTACTACCTAATTAACAAGTAATATAGGGTAGTCAAGGTCGATCCCACGAGGAGCACGAGATTCTAGTTGTAGAATTGTCACACAAAAGGGGGTATTGGTTAAGAATTTAAGAAAGTAAATAAAATAAACAAAGCAATTAGAAAGATAAGGAAATCAATAAGAGAGAATAGATCAAGGAATCCTTCTTCGCTGCAAAACAATGGTTAAAGTTATGTTCTTTTCCACTTCTTATTAGTCACAGATTATCACCAACCGTAGGATAGCAGGTTCGCTTAGCTAACCCCAAAATTCCTTATTTCACTGAGTAACAGGTTCGCTTAGTTATCAGATTCTATTCAAAAGAACCACCTTGAGGTTCGCTTACAAGATGTAATTCCCCAAACGCATTAAGATTTATGAACTTAGGTTTAGTACTAGTAGTTAGACTCGGTTCGCTTGGTCCACTTTCTAGCATTGTTTTCACACACAATTGCTCCACGGAATCCCTCCGCAAGGTCTCGTGTTTTCTACTTGTGTAAAGAGTCAAGAAACGATTACTTATCCCCTAACTTTCACTAGCTATAGATCAAATTAACAAATCAATTTAGTATGCATCCTAAACAACTTATCAATCAATCATAAACACTCTTAATAGCAAAAACAAACGATAATCATATGAAAAACTTCAAAGTAGAATTGAAACAAAACTCAAAACATGTTAAGAACTAGGAATTCATCCTCAATCAATTTAGTTACTCATGCTAAGAAGTTCACACAAATAGAAAAGTATTGTGTGTGTAAAAGTGTGCAAAAAATATGCAAAAAGATGTGTAAAGAAGTGTAGAGAACTCCTTTATTTATAGGCTTCAATGTTCTCCATATCTTCTAAGGAATAGAATCCCTTTCCCTTTGTAGCTCAATTTCCAAATCCAAGCCTTTCTCAAATCTTCCATCTCCTCTTTCCAAATCCAAGACAAATTCTTCATTCAATTCCAAGTCCAAGTCTTCAAATCCCATGAGGAAATATACACAAAATTCTGCAACTTTTGCTCGCCGAAAAACTGGGTTTTTGGCCGGAAATAGGCCGGAATCCGTCGCCGCCGGCAACCTGAAAAATTCTCCTCCGGTAAGGAATATTCTGTCAGTCAACAGTTATGACTAACGGTCAAACAAGTCAACCGTCAGTCAAAGGTCAAGCGGGTCAACAGTCAATCTGGATCGGGAAGTCAACTGAATTAGCTCGGTCAAACTCAGACCGAGTCAGATCCGAGTCATCTGTGAGTTAACTTGGCCCAGGCCATTGCAATCAGAATTAATGCAGGGCAATAATTGCGCTTCACCAGTTCACTTCAGCCATGATGGCTGATCTTGTAGTTTTCCCTGCTTATTCCACCACCTTGAGCCGCTTCTGCTTCCCATCTGCCCTTCTCCAAAATCTTCATTGTTGTAGCTTCACCTCAAGCACACCACCAGTTCCTGCGCAACCACCACATTCAACTCCATCTACCCTTTCTATCCATGCAATCACTTGCAATGTAGTGAACTAACCCATTGAACAACTCCACCTGCAATAACCAGTAACACCAACTCCAATAACCACAAGCATATCATCTCCACCTGAACATACTAGCCTGCACATTCTCCAGTTCATGTTTCATTAGATCACAAGCAAACCACCAGGTTTACTGCAGCTTGCACCTACCCTCTACATCTCTGCACACCCAGGCAACCATCATCGCAATTCCATTGCACTTCTAGCCATTCCCTGTGCAGGTCACATGCATATAATTTAACCCATATTCACAGCACATTCACCACCATAGCTTCCATTCCTGAGCTGCAATTCACAAACCCATTACATCATTTCATACTTCCATCTTAAATCACCAGAATCAAAACCCATCTTCTGTTCTCTCGATCCAAAAACCAAATCTGAGAGAAACCCTTTATTCATCAATTCTTTCTTTCAACACCAAATCAAGACAATAGAAACAATACCCATTTTAATTAGTAGACCCATATCTCCAATTTCTTCTATCGACTCAGTTACCTCCAATTTCCATCTGATGTATCATCCCAAACCCTGAATCACCTTCATTTGATTCAATTTCTCCGATTCCAAATCAAACCCAACCTTCCTTGGTTTATTATCAATCATCTTCTGTAATTCTATCTTTCCTGACTCGATCTCTAACCCATCAACAACAGATTCCTCCAAACAATACCCATTTATGAATTTAACATCACCATATGACCTTCATTCACCCTTGATTTTTCTCGATCTCTTCTTTGTCATCTCTGATTTCATCTCAGTACAATCTCTCGGTTTCTGGCTCTCAGCAGCTTTCCATTTTCCCATTTCTCAATTTCAGTTCTTCTTCATTATTTTGGAGAGAAAGAAATGTTTGATTTAGGGTTAGATAATTATTGTGGTGGATAGTACGCCCCAAATAAATACACCCCAAGCTGGTGCTCCATAATAGTTGGTTACTCTGATAAGGGATAGCCTATTGGCCTCCCCTTAACCACAGCTAGGCTGTCTTTAATAATTCTCCAAAACAGAGATGCCCCTTAACCTTGACTGGGATCCGTATAGTGTCCTCCCCTGAAATGACCTTTTTGCCCTTTTAGCTCAAATTGAACGATTTCTTCTCCTTTTCCTCCGTGCGACTCCAGAGTACCTAATAACTCAAAAACACACGAAAAATACATAATTCACACGAAAAATAGCAAAGAAAGCGTAAACTACTAGATAGTAAATACGATGTATTCTACACCTATAAAATTCCCCCACACTTAGACTTTGCTAGTCCTCGAGCAAATCAAACCAAAACTTACAACTTCAAAGCGTTCCAGCGTCCCAAGCATCCTAAGAGCTATGAGGACATAGATTTTCTGCATGCTAGTAATAAGAAATTAGAAATACTAAAGAACATATTCTCATTCTTAAATGTTGAGTGAGAAATAACCACACCATAATGAGAGAACACGTGTTTGAGAAACGATCAATAAGCATTTCGCCTCGACTTCTTCCTCACTTAAAAGGGTTTTATGATAATTGCACTCAAAAAGAAGGCTTTTTCATGGGTCTCACATGTGTGCAGGTAGGAATGAAGAGAGAATTCCTGCAACACGTTGAATGGTAGGAAGGATAACTTCCGAAATTTTTGAAAAACCCACATCTTTTAACATTTTGAAAAACCATTTTTCTAACGATCTCTAAGAAAGGAAATCAACCACTTATATCGAGGATGAGATTACTTACTTACCTTCACATCCGATTGCCAATTATGATAACACCACTCTCACGGAATCCAATAGAAACGTCTTCCGCTCCTTGTCTTCATCTTCTTGGTCTTCGGCTTCAACTATTGATGATACACACTTGAATTTCATAAATCCTTAACAATTTGTAACCTTTTTCCTCAAAATCCTTGTCACTTGAAACTTCATTATAGATTTTCCTTCCCCACGGCTTATTCAAAACAAAACAATAATAGATATTTCCCTTGTCTCATATATATATTTTTTCTTTCTTTTTTCTTTCTTTTCTTTTTCTATTTTTTTCTTTCTTTTCATTCTTTTTTTTTCTTTTTTTTTTTAGACAAGAGAAACAAAATACAAAACAAAGTGAAAAATAAAATAAACCATGGCCGTGGAAAAGTACTTTACCGCTTGATTCTTCACAACTTGTATCTTCTCGAAATCATAAATTTCAATAATTCTCACCTTTTACTTTCTTCTCTCTTGTAAATTAGTCTTCATACTTGAATATAGAATTACCTCATTGTATTGTAAGTCTTCAACTTTGATATAAAATTATGCTCTTTTTCTTGTTCCATTGTTTCTTTCAAACCTTGAACCTTTTCAACTTTCCTTGTAGATTTTGATGTCGCTCCCTTGTTGTTGATGATTATGGTGTTTCTATGGACCCGTTTTTGTCGAGAGAGAATGGTGTTAACTGCAAATCGAACTACAAGAAGGAGGCTTTCATCCATAGACATCACCCTCATGATTGACAAAAATTAGCACTCAAGAGATCAAAATAGTGTTGAAATTGGTGTGAAATTGGGTAGCTCACCATTCTAACCGGAATTAACGTACGGTGACACACACTCAAAAGAATCTCTTTAGTCATGGAAGAATTATGGTCGGTGCCTCACATGATATGAAAATGGGTAGTCTCCACTAATGATTGATCAGCAACTCTAATAACGCACTTCTCCCTGCACCAAATTTGCATCACTGGCATGATTAAATCCATTATTTAACACTCTAACAAGCAAGAAATCGAACGTAGTTCCCTAACATTTCCAAGTTCAATTATGTCGGTCAGAATTCTCTATGTAATCATACCTAGAAGCATGCTAGTGACTCTAAAATCTCTAAAAGTTGAAGTTTTTATGCAAAAAAAAAAATTCTCTTTTTTTTTATGCAAAAATATATGCTTAGCCACTCCCCCACACTTAAACCTTACATTGTCCTCAATGTAATTGAATCCTCCTAGTAAAGTCAAGGTGGGAAATCCTAATATGATATGGAACAAGAAAAATAAATAAACGAAACTCAAAGAAAATAAAAACAAAAGGATGAGATACAAAATCGGTGGGTTGCCTCCCACTTAGCGCTTGTTTTAAAGTCGACGACCCGACATGGCTCTTGTAAGATTCATTCCCCATATACTAATAATCGGAAAATTTGGGGATCCTCCCATAGTACCTGTTTTGCATACAATAACTCCATACAAATATTAGCACAAGTAAATAATAGTAAAGTTATAGCTCGATAGAAATTTCCCCCACACTTATTCTTGTCCACACTCGGAAGTGTATAAAGAACATAGAATTTGGGAACTTCCATGGTTTCCTCTTGGCAAACCTGCATAGTGTTAGCATCAAGTGTTTCCAATGGTGGATATCGAGAAACAAAGTCATTCAAAAATACTTTCGAAGCACATACATTCAAACCAATAAGAGGTAAAGGAGAAGAATCAATATGCAAAGGGTTAGACAAACCTTGCACAATTTCTTGTATTACGGTATCCTCCTCATCCTTAAAAAATTCAAGTGAATTACTTACCTCTTGCATATCATGGTCCTCTATCAAACCTTGCAACCATTCTTCATCATTTTCTACCTTAACCAAAGTCTCGGCATCATCAAAATCATTGGCAAGTTCAATTGGGTCTTCCACAAATTCAATCAATTCGGTTTCATTATCGAGCATCACCTCTTCAACATCTTCATCATCGGAATCGGGCCATTCACTAAAGTGATTTTCGTCAGTAAAAATTGTAAGATCTTCTTGTGAGGGTGTTACATCGTTTACAACAATAGGAAAATCACACCAAATCTCCTCCTTTTGAATAGGTGAAGGATCGTTATTATGATCCGGAGTTGGAATAACTTCCTCATGGTTGCAACTTTCATACACTTTTGCGGACTCATAATTTTCCCTAAGGAATTTTTTCCAAGCACTAAATGCATCTTCCTCAAGCTCTACCTTTTGAATAGGTGATTGATCATTATTAAGATCAAGGCTCGAGTAATCTACACTAGCGTCATCAAAAGTTTCCAAAGGTTGGTCCTTTTCAACACAATCATCTTCATTATCGGAATCACCATAATAAGAATCTTCATTGGTTTCATAACCTTTATCCCGACGTCGTTTGAGTTCCATATGAATGGTCCTACTAATTTCTGCGACAAGATCTTCCGAGTCTCCATCATCTTCCAATTTGTATAACTTTTGTGCAAGTTTACGGACATTAACACGCTTACCACCTTTTTCTACAATAGGTTCTCTTTCCCATGACTCTTCCATTTGAATGGGTGAATGATCATAACTACGATCCGGAGTCGGGTAAAAAAAAGTGTTATAGAAATTGGTTTGTGCGACATTCTTTCTTTCATGGTCAAGTGTTTTTCGCATGTCTTGCAATTCATTGATAATCTGCATACAACTAGAATGAATCCAATTAGAAATAGATTTATCATACCTTGGTGCTTGACTTACATACCCATTACAAGGTTGTTGATATGCATGAGAGTACTCATAAGGCTCCGTAGGATATTCATCATAGCCAAAAGATTGGTTTTGATTGTATCCTAAGGATTGTTGGAAGTTGTCATAATGTTGAGGTTGAAAACCGTATTGATTGTTGTAATATGCTTGCTCTTGTCCACCATACATGGAAAACCAGTACCTGAAAAACAATTCTCAAAAACTAAGTTAGATACGATAAAGAATCCAACAAAGCAAGAATAAAGCAAAAAGTAAAAAGAAAACAACTAAAATCATCCGATGCTCCCCGGCAACGGCGCCAAAATTTGTATGCGTGTCGTAACCACAACAAAATAATTAATACTTTACTACCTAATTAACAAGTAATATAGGGTAGTCAAGGTTGATCCCACGAGGAGCACGAGATTCTAGTTGTAGAATTGTCACACAAAAGGGGGTATTGGTTAAGAATTTAAGAAAGTAAATAAAATAAACAAAGCAATTAAAAAGATAAGGGAAATCAATAAGAGAGAATAGATCAAGGAATCCTTCTTCGCTGCAAAACAATGGTTAAAGTTATGTTCTTTTCCACTTCTTATTAGTCACAGATTATCACCAACCGTAGGATAGAAGGTTCGCTTAGCTAACCCCAAAATTCCTTATTTCACTGAGTAACAGGTTCGCTTAGTTATCAGATTCTATTCAAAAGAACCACCTTGAGGTTCGCTTACAAGATGTAATTCTCCAAACGCATTAAGATTTATGAACTTAGGTTTAATACTAGTAGTTAGACTCGGTTCGCTTGGTCCACTTTCTAGCATTGTTTTCACACACAATTGCTCCACGGAATCCCTCCGCAAGGTCTCGTGTTTTCTACTTGTGTAAAGAGTCAAGAAACGATTACTTATCCCCTAACTTTCACTAGATATAGATCAAATTAACAAATCAATTTAGTATGCATCCTAAACAACTTATCAATCAATCATAAACACTCTTAATAGCAAAAACAAACGATAATCATATGAAAAACTTCAAAGTAGAATTGAAACAAAACTCAAAACATGTTAAGAACTAGGAATTCATCCTCAATCAATTTAGTTACTCATGCTAAGAAGTTCACACAAAGAGAAAAGTATTGTGTGTGTAAAAGTGTGCAAAAAATATGCAAAAAGATGTGTAAAGAAGTGTAGAGAACTCCTTTATTTATAGGCTTCAATGTTCTCCATATCTTCTAAGGAATAGAATCCCTTTCCCTTTGTAGCTCAATTTCCAAATCCAAGCCTTTCTCAAATCTTCCATCTCCTCTTTCCAAATCCAAGCCAAATTCTTCATTCAATTCCAATTCCAAGTCTTCACATCCCATGAGGAAATATACACAAAATTCTGCAACTTTTGCTCGCCGAAAAACTGGGTTTTTGGCCGGAAATAGGCTGGAATCCGTCGCCGCCGGCAACCTGAAAATTCTCCTCCTGTAAGGAATATTCTGTCAGTCAACAGTTATGACTAACGGTCAAACAAGTCAACCATCAGTCAAAGGTCAAGCGGGTCAACAATCAATCTGGATCGGGAAGTCAACTGAATTAGCTCGGTCAAACTCAGACCGAGTCAGATCCGAGTCATCTGTGAGTTAACTTGGCCCATGCCATTGCAATCAGAATTAATGCAGGGAAATAATTGCGCTTCACCAATTCACTTCAGCCATGATGGCTGATCTTGTAGTTTTCCCTGCTTATTCCACCACCTTGAGCCACTTATGCTTCCCATCTTCCCTTCTCCAAAATCTTCATTGTTGTAGCTTCACCTCAAGCACACCACCAGTTCCTGCGCAACCACCACATTCAACTCCAGCTACCCTTTCTATCCATGCAATCACTTGCAATGTAGTGAACTAACCCATTGAACAACTCCACCTGCAATAACCAATAACACCAACTCCAATAACCACAAGCATATCATCTCCACCTGAACATACTAGCCTGCACATTCTCCAGTTCCTGTTTCATTAGATCACAAGCAAACCACCAGGTCTACTGCAGCTTGCACCTGCCCTCTACATCTCTACACACCTAGCCAACCATCATCGCAATTCCATTGCACTTCTAGCCATTCCCTGTGCTGGTCACCTGCATATAATTTAACCCATATTCACAGCACATTCACCACCATAGCTTCCATTTCTGAGATGAAATTCACAAACCCATTATAGCATTTCATACTTCCATCTTAAATCACCAGAATCAAAACCCATCTTTTGTTCTTCCGTTCTCTCGATCCAAAAACCAAATCTGAGAGAAACCCTTTATTCATCAATTCTTTCTTTCAACACCAAATCAAGACAATAGAAACAATACCCATTTTAATTAGCAGACCCATATCTCCAATTTCTTCTATCGACTCAGTTACCTCCAATTTCCATCTGATGTATCATCCCAAACCCTGAATCACCTTCATTTGATTCAATTTCTCCGATTCCAAATCAAACCCAACCTTCCTTGGTTTATTATCAATCATCTTCTGTAATTCTATCTTTCCTGACTCGATCTCTAACCCATCAACAACAGATTCCTCCAAACAGTACCCATTTATAAATTTAACATCACCATATGACCTTCATTCACCCTTGATTTTTCTCGATCTCTTCTTTGTCATCTCTGATTTCATCTCAGTACAATCTCTCGGTTTCTGACTCTCAGCAGCTTTCCATTTTCCCATTTCTCAATTTCAGTTCTTCTTCATTATTTGGGAGAGAAAGAAATGTTCGATTTAGGGTTAGATAATTATTGGGGTGGATAGTACGCCCCAAATAAATACACCCCAAGCTGGTGCTCCATAATAGTTGGTTACTCTGATAAGGGCTAGCCTATTGGCCTCCCCTTAACCACAGCTAGGCTGTCTTTAATAATTCTCCAAAACAGAGATGCCCCTTAACCTTGACTGGGATCCGTATAGTGTCCGCCCCTGAAATGACCTTTTTGCCCTTTTAGCTCAAATTGAACGATTTCTTCTCCTTTTCCTCCATGCGACTCCAGAGTACCTAATAACTCAAAAACACACGTAAAATACATAATTCACATGAAAAATAGCAAAGAAAGCGTAAAATACTAGATAGTAAATACGGTGTATTCTACACCTATCAAATTCCCCCACACTTAGACTTTGCTAGTCCTCGAGCAAATCAAACCAAAACTTACAACTTCAAAGCGTTCCAGCGTCCCAATCATCCTAAGAGCTATGAGGACATAGAGTTTCTGCATGCTAGTAATAAGAAATTAGAAATACTAAAGAACATATTCTCATTCTTAAATGTTGAGTGAGAAATAACCACACCATAATGAGAGAACACGTGTTTGAGAAACGATCAATAAGCATTTCGCCTCGACTTCTTCCTCACCAAAAGGGTTTTATGATAATTTCACTCAAAAAGACGGCTTTTTCATGGGTCTCACATGTGTGCAGGTAGGAATGAAGAGAGAATTCCTGCAACACGTTGAATGGTAGGAAGGATAACTTCCGAAATTTTGAAAAACTCACATCTTTTAACATTTTGAAAAACCATTTTTCTAACGATCTCTAAGAAAGGAAATCAACCACTTATATCGAGGATGAGATTACTTACTTACCTTCACATCCGATTGCCAATTATGATAACACCACTCTCACGGAATCCAATAGAAACGTCTTCCGCTCCTTGTCTTCATCTTCTTGGTCTTCGGCTTCAACTATTGATGATAAACACTTGAATTTCATAAATCCTTAACAATTTGTAACCTTTTTCCTCAAAATCCTTGTCGCTTGAAACTTCATTATAGATTTTCCTTCCCCACGGCTTATTCAAAACAAAACAATAATAGATATTTCTCTTGTCTCATATATATATTTTTTCTTTCTTTTCTTTTTCTATTTTTTTCTTTCTTTTCATTCTTTTTTTTTTCTTTTTTTTTTAGACAAGAGAAACAAAATACAAAACAAAGTGAAAAATAAAATAAACCATGGTCGTGGAAAAGTTTCTTCCTATTACTACTACACCTGTTCTTGTCGACACAAAGTTTCTTCCTATTACTCAGGTGGGTCCACCTATCTATCCTGTTTTGGTCCTACGCTGAATCTGCGTCAGGTTTTTCTCATTCATCCTTATCTCTCCGTACGACGTCGCTTTCAGTACCCGACCTATGTATTTAAGTTAGTTTGTCCTTTGTTATACATGCTCCAAATCATTGAACTTATGCACATGATGCTTAAATGGTACGGCACGCAACCCCAAGATTCAAACTAAGTTTGTACTAGCTCCACTTTCTCGAGACCTAATCATGACCTTTTCGACAACTTATGTTACACCGCCGGCAAAATCTCCAATCGGTTAGCAGCTTAACACATGAGGAGATATCTAAAACGTGTACCCTTGGTAAATCTAAACGCTCAACTCCATACCGTAGCTAGAGAACGACTTGTTTGACGTTACAGATCACTCAACTATCGGAAACAAATAGTTTTCCTTTCAGCAGATTCTTCATCTAGCTTCTAACCCGAACTGTTAGTCGCTGGTGAGCTTATGAAGATTCTTTGCTGATCAAACTGTTGACGGGCGAAAAAAATACGAGAAATGCTACTTTCGAAGACACTTCTACTGCTCTAACTTTACATGCACATCAAATGACTCAAAGAAAAAATTATTTCGGCCAACAGAGTTCATCGTAGCTTCAACTACAACACATTAACGTGTATTTAGGAGCTTTTGATCGTATCTGAAGGTTTTCACGGCAAGGTATCCGGAGATCTTAGTCGGATCCCCTTAGTCGGCGCCAGAATGTAGATGCATTTTACTACCAACTACATCCAAAGGATAGAAAACTTCTACTCAAGTCAAATGAAAGTAAGCACTCAACATTGAACACAAGATATACGTGGTTCGGTATGATTACCTACGTCCACGGGGGTGAAAGGGTGAATCTTATTACTTCAAAGTGTTACAAAGGTGTTGCTCTTAGTCGGATTTCCTTACAAAGATGAACTTACTTCTCCTTGGTGTAAACTCGAGTTTCTCTCTCTCTCTCTCTCTCCCCAAAATTACAACCTACCTCTCTTGGATACAAGTCACTCTATTTATATGAGAAGTTCTATACAACCAAGTTAGGGTGTGGGTCATGTTGCATCTATTATGAAGTTCTGTGATCGGGCCTGCTCACGTCGCCCCTTCTTCTATGCGCATGGACGATGCATCTTTATTCCTTCCTCTGTCTCTTGTCCGAGCTGACCTCTTCGGGTGTTCTCTGGGCACGATGTCGCCTGTCTTATCTGTCGCCTCAGTGGTGGGCCGATGTGACACGTACTTTCTTATCCTTTTGACCGTTGCACCTCGTTCGACCTGCCCTGTCTTGTCTTATCAGCTCTGTCAGAAACCAGGGGTTGAGTCTTGTCCGACAGCTGTAGAGCGATCATTCCCGATCCACGTGGCTCCTCAAATCTCACGCCTGCTGATCTTCCTTCTATGCTTCGCGTCTCTTCATTTTTAGGTGCACCAAGGCTTAAGATGTTGCCACCTGGATCTGTGGATAATTTACACCTACGACTATCTAAAGAGCTCTGATTTTTTTTTGTTGGTAAGTCAAAAATAAACATTTAAACAGTAGAGAAGTTACATAGTAGGAAAGCGAGCAACAAGCTGCGCCGCTAGCCATTTTTGAATAGCAAAACCTATCCTATTAAAAATAAAATCTCGTGAACCAGGAGTCATGACATTGCTGTGCATGACTTTCTGGGACCTCTTGAGTAGTACAACTGCTTCTGGATCCAAATAACCAAAAGTATCAAAAGCAAAGGGGACGAAAGCATGCCCATTGTCAACAAATGCTTTCTCATGCTTCGATATCTTACCTGAGGCATCCTTTAGCGCTGCTTGCCCGTATGTAAAGGTCCCATGCCCAATTCCTACCAAAGGATATACCCAGTGAGGTCAACACATATGTGTTTCCCATTATCCCATCCAAAAATAAGAACATCTGCTGGTCTTAGTGTCGATCTCCCTTCAAGTGGGTCTGTCAGGAAATGCACAGGTGCTTCTTTCTTTGCCGAAATTCCAGCCCTCCACAATACATCATACAAGATATCCCTCACATGATCATGTCTATATTTAAAACCAGGGTCTACTTTACAATGAACTGCATGTTCACCATACGAGTCCAAGCATCCTGTGATGCAAGCAGGGCAGCGAGAGTTAGAGGGATAAAGCGGGATCATTAACCTATATTTGAGGATCGAACGGTACTCCAAAGGAGACATCTTCTATATAAGCCCCTCAATCGGAATATCCAGAAGAAAATCTTGGGCATGTGCTGCTTGCAAACAACCGAAAACTGCTTTATGTCTCTCCGTTAGCATGTAAACTCTATCGATGTCCTTAACCGCTTTACCAAAAAGAGCACTCGCCAGGATGCTTCGTGATTTAGGGGGGGGGGGGGGAGTTGTCTTTATTTGTGAAGTTGTTAAGATCAAAATCAGGAAGAGTCACTTGTAACGTTTCCAAAGCCTTATTAAAATTATCATCCATACCTTCCACACCACTGCTCCTCAATATGTGATCCTGTAACCCCCACGATTGCACACGTGAAGCCAAAAAAACATATTCAGACGCCTCCCTAGCAGTGTAAATGCCAAGTCCTCCATATATGATAGGTAGAGTAGATAGTCTCCACTGCAGTTCTCCAAAGAATGGTCCCCCACAAACCACAATGCCTTCCACCACCTCTCGCAAGCCTCTATCAAATATATCTACCGCCTCCATAATATAGTTTGGGTGACAAATACGAAGGCCAAAAAGCAGTTTAGAGATACCCATACACGTTCGTAAAAGCAGCAATTCACTTTGAGGATCACGGAGCTTGGATAAAAGCTGCATCAAATCCACTGCTTTTTCAGCCCTCTTAATGGCAAGGCCCTTCACAAAACCATCGTCGAGGCTAACCGCACCACCTAATAGTTTGACTCCCTTATCTGGTCTTGGGATTGCGACAGGAAACATCCCATCTCTTATCCTTCGTCCATCACAAGAAGGCCAAAATATTTCAGTTTTCTTAATATTTAATATAAGTCCAAGTGCAGGCCCTTCTGTTTTGACAATATTGAGTGCTTTTGCCACTTCTTCGGTGTCGCCAATAACAGTGCCATCATCAAGATACCAGGCATGTAGGGATAATATGCATTACTCATTTATCTTAGCTCTAGGCTGATGAAGTACTAGAGCAAATAACAAAGGCCCTAAAGGGTCACCTTGTTGTACTCCTGTAGATGAGTAGATAAAGGAGTCCCCCACATATAGCCATGCAGGTTGACCATACAAGTATTCTACCCAAGGCGATATATATGGACAAAGTTTACGTACCTCAGAAAGCATAGTTGTTCGGTCAACTAGGTTAAAAGCATTGGTGAAGTCAACAGTTAGCATAGAGAGGCTAGCGTCTACATGATGTTTACTGACAAACCTATTCACAGCATGTAGGATTTCCTCAGCACCACCTGAAACATCTACTCCAAACTATAAATCCTGTAGATACGCTGCCATGTCCTTGCCAACCCCTTTCATTGCCGCTTTGGACACAAGTCGATGCTAAATTGTCCCAACAGCAATGGGATGGATGCTCTTATCCGGTTTAAGGAGGGGTGTTAAGGGAGCCGATGCAATGAACTCCGCTAGGTTAAGAGGGAATCTCCCACCAAGCCAAAGATTAACAACCCTAGTTATGGTCGTGACCATATCAGCAGCCACAGTTGAGCCTTCCCCACAAAAAACGTCCAACAAATGTTGTGCCCGAAGGACATCCCTTCCACACAAAGTTCCCTTAGGGAAAGATTTAATACAACTAAGAATTGTACCTTCTTCGGCCACTAAAGACGTCTCATGCAACGTACATGTTGGTTTCCGTGGAGGCGGCATAGTCGGATGCTTATCCTCAAGTGCTTTCCTTGTATTCTCGTTGTATGGCGCCACCCCGGACAAACTGATGGCTTTAACAGCCGCTGTGAAGTGCCCATCCGCCACCTTGCGCTAACAAGTAGATATATTGGTATCGAGCATGTTGTCTTTCTCTGTGTCATGATCTTTAACACCAATTGTTTCCGGCACCTTTAAAATCTCACGAACAAGCTTTAGAGTCCCACTAGGTTCACCCCAAAGTGCCAGCGCTCTGAGAACTTGTGTCTGTTGTGTCTCCTTGTGATTACCAGACCTACATTCAGCTCTACCCTTAGGTCAGAACACTCTCAAAGTGCATCGAGGGAGCAGCAAAAGCCTGACCCAATGTTTAACAACTTTAGGTTATGCCATGACTTTCTGTAGTGCTGCTTTCAGGGCATGATAAAAAGCTAACCTGCATCCTCTTGGAATGCTCTTAACAGTACATACCGGGGATCTAAAGACTGCATCCACAGTCGCTTCATTCAATTCGAAGTCGTTGTCAAGCTGCACTAAATCCTCCCGTAGACGAGGCCTAGGCGCTCCAATAATTGTTTCAGATACTTCACCAGAACTCGCACATATCTCAGGATTAATATCAGTGTCCCCTTCATGCTTGCATGCTCTGCTCCAAGCATGAATGCTCATACATTCGAAGCACAGCCATTGTCTTAAAGTTCTCAGAGTTTTCTCTAAATTCACGAAAACATCAACATCAGTTCTTATGGCCTGTTGGAGTGTAGTCTTCCTTTATTTATTGCAGAGGTGTTGTCTCATCAGGTGGGGAATCAAACATGAAAAGCCTTTACTCCCAACCCCCCCATCTGGACAACCATGAAAATATCTAAACAGACATATGATGATACCCTTACCTGTAACAGTCATTGAAGCATAATGACAAGCAGTTGAAGTGCTTAAATAAATTAGCCCCTCTTTTGGTTCAGAAGCACATGGAGTAGCACCCGATTACAATCAGTTTCCTAGATGTGTGACAATCCAAAAACACAAAATCAAGCAAACAAAATCCTAATGAAGAATGTGTAAGAACAAGAACTATCTAAACCATCGAAATCGCCATGAGTGTAACGACGTGGAAAACAGAAAAACTAAACTAAAATAAAACGAAACCCCCCAAACCACTCTAACCCATCGAGATGATGGTGGTGGGAATGGGAGGTTTCCGCTAGAAGTTTTACCGGCGGTGATTTAAAAACGCCAATTTTTTTTACTGTAGCACTGCGTTTGTAAGAAGGATTTCAAATTTTATTTTATTTTTACTTGTATGTGATTTTTTTTACTTGTATGTCAAAAATTGTATAAACGAATATCAAAAAATTACAACGAGAATACCATAGAGCTCTGAAAATTCAATAGAGCTCTGAAAAACTCTAAAAACTCTAAAAAGCTCTGAAAACTCTGAAAAGTCAATAGAGCTCTGAAAAACTCTAAAAAGCTCTGAAATGCTTCAATTTAATTATATCTCGTAGCAGTGGGATCTACCAGCTAGAGGATTTGTAAAGAATAACATTAACAAATTCCCTACAATAGTGAAGATCATCTTAGAATGTTTCCTAAAAAGCCTTGAAAACTCTTAAAAATCCTGAAAACTCTAAAAAGCTCTGAAAACCTTTAAAAAGCTATGAAATGCTTTAATTTAATTATATCCCGTAGCACTAGGATCTACCAGCTAGAGAATTCGTTAAAGAAATGATACTAACAAATTCCCTACTATAGTTAAAATCATCTTTGAATGTTTCCTAAAAATCCTTGAAAACTCTTAAAATCCCTAAAACCTCTATAAAGCCCTAAACTATCTAAAGAGCTCTGAAAAACTCTAAAAAGCTCTAAAATGCTTTAGTTTAATTATATCCCGTAGCGCTGTGATCTACCAGCTAGAGGATTCGTTAAAGAATGATAGTAACAAATTCCCTACAATAGTGAAGATAATCTTTCAATGTTTCCTAAAAAGACTTGAAAACTCTTAAAAACCCTGAAAACACTATAAATCCCTAAACTATCTAAAGAACTCTGAAAAATCAATAGTGAAGATCATCTTTGAATGTTTCCAAAAAATCCTTGAAAACTCTTAAAAACCCTGAAAACTCTATAAAGCCCTAAACTATCTAAAGAGCTCTAAAAATTCAATAGAGCTCTGAAAAACTCTAAAAAGCTCTGAAATGCTTCAATTTAATTATATCTCGTAGCACTGGGATGAACCAGCTAGAGGATTCGTTAAAGAATAACACTAACAAATTCCCTACAATAGTGAAGATCATCTTGAATGTTTCCTACAAATCCTTGAAAACTCTTAAAAACCCTGAAAACTCTATAAAGCCCTAAACTATCTAAAGAGCTCTGAAAAGTCAATAGAGCTCTGAAAAACTCTAAAAAGCTCCGAAATGCTTCAATTTAATTATATCTCCTAATACTGGGATCTACAGCTAGAGGATTCGTTAATGAATAACACTAACAAATTCCCTACAATAGTTAAGATCATCTTTGAATGTTTCATAAAAATCCTTGAAAACTAGTAAAAATCCTGAAAACTCTATAAAGCCCTAAACTCTCTAAAGAGCTCTGGAAAACTCTAAAAAGCTCAGAAAACCTCTTAAAAGCTATGAAATGCTTTAATTTAATTATATCCCTGTAGGACTAGAATAATCGCCATGTTATTACTCTTGCGAGGTTAGCAACACGTCTGCGAGCGTTACCGCGAGTTCTTCAACAACACTTCACAAGTGTCACAGAATAATTAAAAGAATGACGTAATAGATGACGAATGAAGAAACACGAGAAGAACGTGATTGTCCTGCGATGGACACAACACCTGCGAGGGTCAGTATTACAACTACCGCGAGGAATGTGATCTACCAGCTAGAGGATTCTGTAGTTGCAGGATTTCCCACACTACACCCTTGTTAAGATCTTGCTATAATCAACTCACAATTGAAGATGAAAGCCGACACTTTATTATTTTGTTCTCAGAAATGTTTAAAGAAATGGAAGAATTCAAGATTACAACTATTCTCTTGAAGTTTCTCTCTCCTCAAGACTTTCTTAACTCTCAAAAATACATCATCCTTTTCTGGACTCATTGGGTCTATATTTATAGGGTAGTTACATAGTGGATGACAGCTAAGTTTTCCTCTTATTTCGGGTTGATTCTGCGATTGTAGTGCGATTAGTTACAATGTTCACTCTCTCAAGTTTTGTGACCATCGCAGGACAAATATGCTTTTATCAAGTTTTCTTCACTCGTCATTTATTACGTCGCTCTTTTGACTGCTTTTGTGACACTCGCAAAGTGTAGTTGAAGATCTTGCGGTGATGCTCGCTGGGAATTGTTGTTAATCTCGCAAAGAAGTATTGTAGCGATATTCTGGTCCTACATCTCCTAAAAAGCCTTAAACTATCTAAAGAGCTCTGGAAAACTCTAAAAAGCTCTGAAAACCTCTAAAAATCTATGAAATGCTTTAATTTAATTATATCCCGTAGCACTAGGATCTACCAGCTAGAGGATTCGTAAAAGAATGATACTAACAAATTCCCTACTATAGTTAAAATCATCTTTGAGTGTTTCCTAAAAATCCTTGAAAACTCTTAAATCTCTAAAAACTCTATAAAGCCCTAAACTATCTAAAGAGCTCTGAAAAACTCTAAAAAACTCTGAAATACTTTAATTTAATTATATCCCGTATCACTGTGATCTACCATCTAGAGGCTTCGTTAAAGAATGATAGTAACAAATTCCCTACAATAGTGAAGATAATCTTTGAATGTTTCCTAAAAAGACTTGAAAACTCTTAAAAACCCTGAAAAAACTATAAAGCCCCAAACTATCTAAAGAACTGTGAAAAATCAATAGTGAAGATCATCTTTGAATGTTTCCTAAAAATCCTTGAAAACTCTTAAAACCCCTGAAAACTCTAAAAAGCCCTAAACTATCTAAAGAGCTCTGAAAATTCAATAGATCTCTGAAAAACTCTAAAAAGCTCTGAAATGCTTCGATTTAATTTTATCTCGTAGCACTGGGATCTACCAGCTAGAGGATTCGTTAAAGAATCACACTAAAAAATTCCCTACAATAGTGAATATAATCTTTGAATGTTTCCTAAAAAGACTTGAAAACTCTTAAAAACCCTGAAAACACTATAAAGCCCGAAACTATCTAAAGAACTCTGAAAAATCAATAGTGAAGATCATCTTTGAATGTTTCCAAAATATCCTTGAAAACTCTTATAAACCCTGAAAACTCTATAAAGCCCTAAACTATCTAAAGAGCTCTGATTTTTTTTTTTGGTAAGTCAAAAATTGTATTAATGAATATCAAAAAATTACAACGAGAATACCATAGAGCTCTGAAAAGTCAATAGAGCTCTGAAAAACTCTAAAAACTCTAAAAAGCTCTGAAAACTTTAAAAACTCTAAAAAGTCAACAGAGCTCTGAAAAACTCTAAAAAGCTCTGAAATGCTTCAATTTAATTATATCTCGTAGCACTGGGATCTACCAACTAGAGGATTTGTAAAGAATAACATTAACAAATTCCCTACAATAGTGAAGACCATCTTTGAATGTTTCCTAAAAAGCCTTGTGTAGTTGCAGGAAATCCCACACTACACCCTTGTCAAGATCTCACTATAATCAACTCACAATTGAAGATTAAAAATGACACTTTATCATTTAATTCTCAAAAATGTACACATAATTGAAAGAAATCAAGAATACAATTATTCTCTTGAAGTTTCTCTCTCCTCAAGACTCTTTCAACTCTAAAAGATACATCATCCTTTTCTGGACATATTAGGTCTCTATTTATAGGGTAGTTACATAATGGATGACAGCTAAGTCTTCCTTTTATCTTGGATTTACACTGCGATCATCATCGTGACAATCATGATTTTCCTTCTCGCTAAATTTATAACTGTCGCAGGTCAACACATGCTCTTCACATGTTTCTTCATTCATCAGTCATTATGTCATTCTTTAAGCAATTCTGCAACACTCGTCAGATGTTGTTGAAGTACTCGCGATGTCCTCGCAGAAGTGTTATCGCAAGAATATCGTTGTAGCAATATTCTGTTCCTACATCTTGCCTCTTCTCATGTCTTTTCTGCGAAGAAGAGAAGATCATGAGAATCTCAGACTCTTCATAGAGCTCGTAATTTCTTTTCTTTCCATATTTTCTTCTCGACAAGACTCCGTTAATTTAGCTTAACCGCCTACACGTGTTGTAAATTCATCTTTTTACTGACACGTCTCTACTCAACAGGTCATTTCCTTTTGCCTATAAAAGGTAGAGTTAGACTTCAAAATTAATTTTCTTCTTTTATTTCTCTATCTTCTTCATCTGTTTATTTTGTCTTCCGTCTGCAACTTTTCTTTTTCTTCATATTCTCCTGCTACTGTTCTAATGGAGTCATCAAGGTATATTTTTGGATTATAACATTTATTTGAATCAATTTTTACTTATATTCTTCGATTTTCTCTATTTGATCCTTCATAACTCCCATATTATGTTTTCTCTTCAGTGGAACTATCCCTAACACCTAATCCCAATTCAAAACCATAATGCTCGCAAAAGGCCAACTGTTAAGAAGAAGAGGAGTTCTGCGAATGATAAGGTGGTAAGAAACACATCCTATTTCTTAATAACAATATTGTTGCCTCTGTTTATTATCTAAGTTATTATTCGCGGAATGTCGAGAACATCGCTAATCCTCCCAAAAGACCTCGTCAATTTAAAGCTCTTGAGGCTGATATCATTATTCCCACATTAACATCTGCGAGAATTATTACCACACCCTCGCGATCGGATCCTCTTTCCTTTATCTGCGAGAATATCGCTGCCAATACCTCTATTTCTTCTGATTCTTTGACAAATTAAGCTCCTGAAATTGCTGTGACTGAAACTCCTTCTAGCCCTTTATTTCCTTCAACTGTTATTTTTCCAAATACTCCTCCTTCTGATAATACAACCATCGCAAATGACTCAAATCGTCAACTTTCCCTCATTACTACTTCACCCTCTGCATCTCTTCCTTCACCAAATGAAACCTTAGCAGGAGTTGATGTTGCTTTTAAAATTTTATCTAACATTTTAGACGATGCTAGAAAATCTTCTACTGACTCTCTCCAATATGAAGTTTGCGAGACTTTACTCAAATATTTTGGCTCTGATAGTACTGCTTCGCGATCATCTTTAGAAAATGAAGTTGAAGCTCTAAGAAAAAGCCTTCAAGTCAAAACTTCTGAATGTGATACTCTGAACCATATGCTTCGCAACTCTTCACTTAACTACAATAATCTTCGCAGAAAAAATGACGAGCTGAAAGGTACAATTTTCTTGCCTCTACCCTTTTGTTTTGATTTCATATCCTCTGTACTCAAGCCTCCTTCTTAAATTCTTGGTTCATATATTAGTTTCAAATCAGACTCGTTTCATGGAAAGACTTAAATTTGAATCTATCGCTGAAGAAGCTCGTGTTGAAAGAGATTCTTGGATGGACCAGTATAATAGATTAGATAATCTCTACACATATTCGATCGATCAAATAGATAATCTTACTAATTAGAATAATCAACTATCGCAAAGTCAAAATTTATTAAGTAACGAGGTTACTCGTCTCTCATATTTGTTAATTGTATGCGTGTCGTAACCACAACAAATTAATTAATACTTTACTACCTAATTAACAAGTAATATAGGGTAGTCAAGGTCGATCCCACGAGGAGCACGAGATTCTAGTTGTAAAATTGTCACACAAAGGGGGGTATTAAAAAGAATTTAAGAAAGTAAATAAAATAAACAAAGCAATTAAAAAGAAATCGATAAGAGAGAATAGATCAAGGAATCATTCTTCGCTGCAAAACAATGATTAAAGTTATGTTCTTTTCCACTTCTTATAGTCACAAATTATCACCAACCGTAGGTATAGCAGCTAGATCAGTGCTAACCCCAAAATCCCTTATATCACCGGATACGGAAGTTCTCGACTACCGGATTCTATTCACCAAACCACCTAGTAGTAGATCACTCAAGATGTAATTTAGTTAAACGCATTAAGATTTATGAATTTATTAGGTTGATATTAGTAGTTAAACTCTTAGATCAAGGTCCACTTGCTAACGTTGTTTTTACACACAATTGCTCCACGGAATCCCTCCGCAAGGTCTCGTGTTTGCTACTTATGTAAAGAGTCAAGAAACGATTACTTATCCCCTAACTTTCACTAGCTATAGATCAAATTAATAAATCAATCTAGTTGTACACCTAGATAATCTATCAATCAATCATGAATGTCTTTAAGATCACTCCTATTAGTAAAAACAAACGATAATCATGTGAAAACTTCAAAGTAGATTTAAAACAAAACTCAAAACATGTTAAGAACTAGGAATTCATCCTCAATCAAATTAGTTACTCATATTAAAGAGTTCACACAAAGAGAAAAGTATTGTGTGTGTAAAAGTGTGCAAAAGTATTGTAAAAGATGTATATCAATGTGCATCTATATGTATGGAAGTGTAGAAGTTCTTCTCTATTTATAGGCTTCAATGTTCTCCATATCTTCTAAGGAATAGAATCCCTTTCCTTTTGTAGCTCAATTTCCAAATCCAAGCCTTTCTCAAATCTTCCATCTCCTCTTTCCATATTCCCACCAAATTCTTCATTCAATTCCAAGTCCAACTCTTCACATCCCATGAGAGAAATCCACACAAAATTCTGCAAGTTTGGCTCACCGGAAAACTGTGTTTTTGGCCGGAAATAGGCCGGAATCCGTCGCCGTCGTTCACCTGAAATTCTGTCGTCGGGAGAATATTCCGTTGGTCAACCGTTAATACTAACGGTCAAAGGTCAAACTGTTAGTCAACATGGTCAAGGAGGATCACTGAGTCAGAACCCCGGTCAGCGAGCTAACTCATCTGACTGGTTTTGGCCATTGCACAGGCATGAGATGTGCCAGCCATGATGGTTGTTCATTCCATTCCATAATCGTTAATTCCATCATTTGCCGCCGATATCCGTTTCTGCGACTTCAATTCTTTGAGCTCCATAACTCCTTGCATTTCCACCAACTGCACTTCACCATCTCCACCAAAGATACACCACATCAGCTGCAGTTCAACCCACCAACATCATTCCTGCTGCCAGACCCACTTTCAATCTCCACCCATTCCTTCCTATGCAAATCCTTGTTAGCTTCATATGGCACCAACTCAGTACCAGCCATTTCATAGCAACAGCTGCAACAGCTCACCACTTCCCATTTCAATTTGCTTACCATCACTTGGTTCTTTGAGAGGCAACTCAAATCACTCGAGCTGCTCTTGCTTCCCACTACAACTCCAGAAATCACCAACACACCACTGCAGCACAACCATCTCAAATTTGAAATCAAACCCAAATATCTTCTCACCCTGAATTTCTCCATCTCCTTGTTGTTCTCAGTACAACAACCATACAGTGACAATTAACCATTTCTTACATTGTCATATCATCCATAGAACCCATCTTAACTCGACAGAAACAGCTCCAATCCTTCATTGTGTCAATCACCATCAGAAGCGTCAACAAAACCCATTTCCTTCCAGATTCAAACTGAGAATCAAACCCCAATCTCTATTGAAACCCTGATTTCATCAGACCTGTGTTTCTCAGAGCAACAGCTTCGAACAGCACCAGAACCCATTTCCGATTCATCTGAGCTTCTCTCATCAATTCCAGCAAACCCATCACCGTACTTGAACCAGAGAAACGAATCTGAGAGTAACCCAATTTCTCGATCAACATCATCATCTTGTTCTATCAGTTGTAGAGATCGAAACCTAATTTCTCCAATTCAATTTTATTACCAGAATCAATCTCTGGTCTCAGTTCAAACACCCATTAACACAGTGCCGCCTTCATCATTTCTCAAATTACTCACCGATTTTCTTTCGATTTAGAACATCATCGAGCTTAATCAATTCCTTTAGCTGCTGCTTTCTTCTCATACTTTAATTTTAGTGCAGAACAGAAATAATTGAGAGGCTCTCAATTTTAGGGTTTAGAATAATTAGGGATGGATCCGGGTTCGGGTCCGGATTTAGGTTTGCCCCACGGGTTTGGGTATATGGGTCCAAAGGATTTAGACACCCACCATTAAAACCACCCACTGACTGGGTGCTACAGCCAACCTTCCTTTGGATAAGGGCTATCCAATTATAATAACATCCAATGCTGAGTGATAAGGGGTACCCTGAATGAGAGCCCCTTAACCATAGCTGGGCTCCAGATAGTGTCCTCCCCTAAAATGACCTTTTTGCCCTTTTAGCTCAAATTGAATGATTTCTTCTCCTTTTCCTCCTTGCGACTCCAGAGTACCTAATAACTCAAAAACACACGTAAAATACATAATTTACTAGAAAAATAGCAAAGAAAGCATAAACTCTTAGATAGTAAATTAGGTGTATTCTACACCTATCATTAATCAAGTCTAACTTGGCGGTAGAATCTTTATCAGATGAAAATAGAACTTTATCCCAAGAGAAACATAAATTTTCAAGCTTGATGACGATTTCTTCGCAGCAATTGAGTAATCTACAAAGAATATGTGATAATCAAGAGCGATCTCTTCGCTCCCTTAAAGATGAACTCAAGGAAGTAACTGAATCATCTGCTGCTAAGAAGGATAAACTTATTAAGGGTAGATTAACTCTTAGTTTAAAGTCCAACAAGCTTCAAGACCAATACTCCCAATTAGAGAAATCACATTCTTTATTAGCAAAGGAAAACTCGTATCTATGCACCAAAGAAGAAAACATGAAATCTCGTCTGAAGGGTATGGTTGGCGATAAATTTGATGACGCTATGAACCAATGGGAGAACTGTTTCTTTACATTAATCCAAAACTTAACCTCTCAAAAAGAAGGTAGTCAATTGAGAACCTCATTTGTTGATCTTTCTGTCAAATTTTATGTTATGTTTCTTGCGAGATCTTTGTCTGAATAATATTTAATCATTTTTTTTGCTCGCAGAATCTGCAAGAAGTCTTCATTCTACCATCGCCGATCTTACTGATAAGTTGGACAAAGTTCGCAAAGAAAACAGGATTCTCACTTCCGATTTATAGAAGCTCGCGATAAGGCAGAGAGAAGACTTTATTATCTCGAGTACTTCAAAAATATAGAGATTAGAAATCGTGACAGAGGTTTCCTTCGCAAGGTTCACCTTAGTGCTGAAGTTCTTGTGAACGATATTCTGATATCCCATTCTCTCCCTCCTGTATCTGTTCTTCCTCTAAAAGGTGATGATGATGAAATCCATCTTCCCATGGACAAGGATTTAGAATATGTACCTGTTAAAGAAGATGTTGAAGAAGATATTTCTCAGGATAATCCATAAGAATAAGAAAAAAGTTCTCCAAGAGAAGGAGAAACTCGTAATGAGAAAAATGTTGGTGATGCTGACAATAATGGCAAAAATCTTGAGTCTGTCGAGACCATCGTTGAAGCTTGAATTTCATTCATGCTTTCTTTTCCTTCTTCTTTCTTGCGAGCAATGTAACTTTTGCAACTTAGAATTCAACCTTTAATTTTGTTTACTTTGAATATTCTTAAGGAACATAATGAGATCTTATTTATTCATTCCCCTACTTTCCCTTCATTAACTTTCTTGAGATGTTGAATTATTTCGTGTATCTTATTTTTGCGAACTGTGTGACTATACCTCTTGCGAAAGTAGGAATATATCTGCGATGTAATGAATTCTTGCGATATTCTGAAGAAATCTTCCTTCTCATATATTCTCATGCGATGAACAAAATATTTCCTGCATTCTGAAAAATAGTTAATGTTTAATATTATTCTGTTGGTTTTATTTTGCCTTCCTAGTTAAAGGTCTTATTTTGCTAAATTTTTCTTTTTGCGACAAAATCACAGGACATCTCTACATTTGCATGTAAAAATCCATTGATCTTGCCTTATCCATTTTTCTTTGAATTTTATGCGACAATATGACAGATCTAAATTCTCTAGCGAGAATAAAGTCCCATGACATTGCCGTATTGCGATGAAATCGCAGGACGTCTTCATATTTTCATGTAAAAACCCATTGATCTCATCTAAACATACCTCTTATGTCTTGTTGCCTCTGTATAATTTACGTCACGCGAAAATATGACAGGCCTAAATGTTCTTGCGATCATAAAGCCCCATGACATTGCCGTCTTAAGACACTTATCAGCTCCCTAATGGAGGGTTCCTCCCTTATCTTCCCCCTGGTTGCCCCTTCAAGGAGGGAACATCGGACATATAACACTAGCTCCTCCCATCCAGATTTTCCACAACCATCTATTTTCGCAGCCTCTTGTCCTTTATGCCTATATGGCTTATAGTTACAAGACTGCACCCTAAGTGGGGTTTTCTTCAGGCCAAGTGCATCATAGACAAGACTTACCAAGAATGTCCAGGGTAGTTTCGTGCGCCCCGGGCACCCTTGGTTCAACCGTGTACCTCGGCACCTTGGTCATACTTTGCACTTCTTAGAAGAGATCCTCGGTCGTCCAACCAGGGTATAACCTGATAAAGATGGAAATCCAAGGTCTCTCTCCTGGATGGGTTTTCTTTAACCCCAGCGCCTCCATGACTCAGGATCCAGCAGCGGTATAACCTTACCCCTGAATCATGTTAGCAGATATCCAATTATATGACGTACTTTAGGTCTTATATTTGCCTCTTGCGAGATTGTACTCGCGAACTAAGGTGTAAGCCATAAAGTTTCGTCCCGTTCTTTTAATCTCTGCGAATTTTTATTCGCCTTTCTTACGATTATTATCGCAGCTCTTGCTTTGCTTTCTAATAGAGAAAGAAGAATTTATTATCTATTTCATCATACAATATACCAGTATCTCTTACCTCGCAGAAGCTGCCATTGATAATACTTTTTCAAATATAATCTATTCCATGGTCTATCAAGTCTTTGACCAACATTTCTCCCTCAGGATTCATTAATTTGTATGCCCCAGTTCCAACTATCTCTTTAATGATGTAAGGTCCATCCCATTTTCTCTCCAATTTTCCACCATTTTCTCACTGATAACTCGGTGTTTCTTGCAGCACTAAATCACCTGGTTGGAATTTTCGTTCTTTAACACGTTTGTTGTATTCGCGAGCTATTCGTCGCTGATAATTTTCCATATGTTGCAAAGTCTTTTCTCTTTTTTCTTATAATTATCCAATTTGTTTAGAATCATTCCAGCACTTAGATTTCTTTCCCAAGACTCTCTTTTTGTTGTAGGAATAACAACTTCTGTTGGTAACACAGCTTCAACCCCATATGTCAAACAAAAAGGCGACATTCCATTAGCTTCTCATCTAGTTGTATTGTAAGCCCATATGGCATTATGCACTTGCTCGCACCATATCCTGTGATATCCTTCTAGCTTCTTTTTTAAGATGTCTGCTATTGTCTTATTAGTTGCCTCAGCCTAACCATTTTCTTGTGGATATAAAGGAGTATATTTTCCACATTTGATCTTAAATGCATTAAGTAGCAATTCTATATTCTTCCCTTCAAACTGATTTCCATTATCAGACACCAACTGTTCTGGAATTCCAAATCTGCAAATTATATTCTCAAATATGAATGTAAAAATATCTTTATCACGGATATGTTGTACTGCTTTTAATTCTCCCATTTTGTGAAATAATCTGTTGTGACAATCAGATATCTTCTTTGTCCAGAACCAGGTACAAATGGTCCCACAATATCTAATCCTCATTTTCCAAAAGGCCATACACTTGTTGAAGATGA
Organism: Papaver bracteatum; assembly: GCA_023529315.1. Lineage (NCBI taxonomy): Eukaryota > Viridiplantae > Streptophyta > Magnoliopsida > Ranunculales > Papaveraceae > Papaver > Papaver bracteatum. The sequence continues at coordinate 162,845 of JAJJWX010002337.1, forward strand.
TAATGGTGCTCCTGCTGCATGTATCTTCTTTCCAAATCGCTGGCAATCTTCACAACGCCTTAAGAGTTGCTTTGCATCTTCATGCATATATGGCCAATAATAGCCTTGCATTTTTGTTCTATATGCCAAAGATCTTCCTCCACTGTGATTACCAGCATCACCACTATGCAACATTTTTAACACCTTTTGTCCTTCTTCCCTCGTCAAACATCTTAGCGATGGTCCACAAAAAGATCTGCGATATAATACTCCACCTCTTAGCTCATAATTTGTTTCCCTACTTTTTAATTTATGTGCTTCTAATTGATTTCTTGGGATTTCTCTTCTCGCCAAGTAAGCATGAAGATCTGGTCGCCAATCTGTATTATTGATTTTTGATTCTTCCTCGCCAGCTTCTATCATCATCACATCCGTCTCTTCTTCTTCTTTGTTTATCGATGGTAATAAAAGTGTTTGAATTTTTATGCATCTCGCGGTTGGGTTTTTCATCATACTGGATATGAAAGCAAAAGCATCTGTGAGCCTATTATCTTTCCTTGATATGTGTCTCCACTTTATTTTTGGGATTCTCGCAGATAATTCTTCAACAAGTCTTTTGTACTTTCTCAAAGATGGTTCATTTGTTGTATATTCTCCTTTTATTTGGCGAATAACCAATTGTGAATCGCTAGTGATTGTAGCATTTTCCAGCTTCATTTCTATCGCAAATTTTAAAGCATGAATCACAGCCTCATATTCTGTCTCATTATTAGTGGATGCAAATTCCAATCTGAATGAAAAAGTTGTTTTTTCTCCTTCTGGTGAAATAAAAATAACTCCAATTCCATTTCCTTCTCCATTCGATGGTCCGTCCACTAATATCTCTCATCTGTTGGGTTTTGTTAATAGCTCTCTTGGATCTCCAGGTTCCTCTTTTACATCCATCATCTCTTCCACAGCTTCATCATCTTCCAAAGGAAATTCAGCTAAGAAATCTGCGATGACTTGTGATTTTGGCGAGGATAGAATTTCGTATTAGATATCAAAGTGTCCTACTTGTGCATTCCATCTCTCAACTCTGCCTGATCTTTTTGAATTTTTCATTACTGAATCAATTGGCACTTTTTTTAACAACTTGACCTTATGTGCTTGAAAATATATACGAAGCTTGAAAGTTGCATGCACTAATGCTAGAATTAATTTCTCAATTTTTGAATAATTTCTCTCTGCAGAATTGAATGTTTTACTGATATAATAATTTGGTTTCTCTACCCCCGCATCTACTCGCATCAACACTGCACTTAGCGCATTTGTGGTTGTCGCGAGATAAATCAATAGTTCTTCTCCCGGTTCAGCTTTCTGTAAAATAGTTATGCTCATTAAATGTTCTTTTATTCCCTGAAAATCCTTTTCACATTCATCCGTCCACTCGAATTTTGTTCCCTTCTTGAGTATATCGAAAAAATGTTTGCATTTATATGAAGATCGCGAAATGAATCTTCCTAGCGAAGCTAAGAGTCCATTCAACTTTTGTACATCTTTTACCGTCGCAGGCGTTGGCATATCACGAATTGCTTTCACTTTTTCTGGATCAACTTTTATTCCTTCCTTTGATACAATATACCCCAGAAATTTTCCTGAAGTTACTCCAAAAGTACACTTATCGGGATTCACTTTAATATTAAATTGTCGCATTTGATCCAAAATCTCTTTCAAATCTTGCACATGATTCTCAGATTATTTGCTTTAGATCAGTATATCATCTACATACACTTCTAATGTTTTATGGATCCACTTTGCAAACACCTTCTCCACCATTCTTTGATATGTTACACCAGCATTTCGTAAGCCAAAGGGCATCTTTGTATAACAATATAATCCTCTTGGAGCAAAAAATGCGGTATGTTCTTGATCTTCTTCAGCGAGAGGGATTTGATTATATCCTTTATATCCATCCAACGAAGATATTCTTGCATTTCCCGCTGCTGATTTAACCATCTGTAGGATATCTGGTAATGGAAAACTATCTTTAGGACAAGCTTTGTTAAAATCTATGCAAATTCTACCTTGTTCTTCTTTGGGACCACCACCATATTTGCAATCCACTCTGGATATTTTGCTTGCCTTATAATTCCAGCGTCGAGCATTTTCTGTAATTCTTCTTCTATTTGAGAATGGTATGTTGTTGCGATTTTCCTTATTCTTTGGTTAAATGGTCTTATATTTTTGTTGATTTCTAATTTATGACATGCTATTGATGGATCTATCCTTGGAATCTCATCCATGCTCCACGCGAAGATATCTTTATATTCTTGCAAGAGATTTATAGTTCTTTCTTCCTCATCTGCCTCCATTCTAGTCCCAATTTTCAGCATTTTAGGCTCTTCTTCACTCCCAATATTTACTTCCTTTGTTGGTTCTGCTGCAGTATAACTGGCTTCAGGTTCTCCCATTGGTGTTGGTGTTTTCATAACTCTCGCGAGATTTCGTTGGGTATTGCTTTTCCTTCTTTTTCTCTTATCATGTAAACTTTAAAATTTTCTTCCTTCTTTGTTTCTCTCGCCAATTTTTTGCGAGTCTTTCGCAGCTTTGGACGTTCTTCACAATTTCTTACTTCAATTTGGTAACACAATTTCGCAAAATCTGTGTCTCCTCTAATTTCTCCAATTCCACTGGGTATAGGAAATTTGATGCATTGATGCAATGTTGATGCTACAGCCTTGATTGCGTGTATCCACGGTCTTCCTAATATCATGTTATACGGTGATTCCACGTCTACAACACATAATGTTACTTGTGTTTCAATCTCTCCTAGTGGAATTCGTACCACTATCTCGCCTTTAGGTTTTGTTAAAGATTTTCCAAAGCCATGAATATGATATGTTGAACAAGACATTTCTTCATCCTTATATCCCATTTTCTTAAAAGTATGATAAAATATTATATACACGGAACTTCCGGCATCCACCAAAGTTCTATTCATCCCCCATTCTTCTACAGATTTTATTGATTCTTCTTTTCTCATTGGTATAGTGGATACCGTGATTACCAAAGGAAATGTATGACCTAGATTTTCTTCTGGTATTTCTGTTGCTGTAAATGTGATCTCCTGCTTTTCCCAATCTTTCAATGATGATATTTTTTCCACCTTCATAATTTTCCTTCCTTCAAAATCCCGTTTGTGTATCTTCCCTTTAATATTTTCATGAAATCTATCAATCATTGTTCTTGTTACCATACCACACTCCAATTTTCTACAATCCTCTTTGATTCTAACCACTCTTCCTTCAAATATCTCACCGATTTGTTTTATGATTTTCTTAATCATGAACAATTCTTATCTTCTTCCTCACTTTTTCTATGATTTCGCTAATTCAGTCCCTGTTTTGGGCGCTAAAATGTAGTTGCAGGAAATCCTACACTACACCCTTGTCAAGATCTCACTATAATCAACTCACAATTGAAGATTAAAAACGACACTTTATCATTTAATCCTCAAAAATGTATACAGAATTGAAAGAAATAAAGAATACAATTATTCTCTTGAAGTTTCTCTCTCCTCAAGACTCTTTCAACTCTAAAAATACATCATCCTTTTCTGGACATATTGGGTCTCTATTTATAGGGTAGTTACATAATGGAGGACAGCTAAGTCTTCCTTTTATCTCGGATTTACATTGCGATCATCATCATGACAACCATGATTTCCCTTCTCGCTAACTTTATAACTGTCGCAGGTCAACACATGCTCTTTACATGTTTCTTCATTCATCAGTAATTATGTCATTCCTTAAGCAATTCTGCAACACTCGTCAGATGTTGTTGAAGTACTCGCGATGTCCTAGCAGAAGTGTTATCGCAAGAATATCGTTGTAGCGATATTCTGGTCCTACACCTTGAAAACTCTTAAACACCCTGAAAACTCTATAAATCTCTAAACTATCTAAAGAGCTCTGGAAAACTCTAAAAAGCTCTGAAAACCTATAAAAAGCTCTGAAATGCTAAAATTTAATTATATCCCGTAGCACTAGGATCTGCCAGCTAGAGGATTCGTTGAAGAATGATAGTAACAAATTCCCTACAATAGTGAAGATCATCTTTGAATGTTTCCTAAAAAGCCTTGAAAACTCTATAAAGCCCTAAACTATCTAAAGAGCTCTGGAAAACTCTAAAAAGCTCTGAAAACCTCTAAAAAGCTCTTAAATGCTAAAGTTTAATTATATCCCGTAGCACTAGGATTTGCCAGCTAGAGGATTCGTTAAAGAATAACACTAACAAATTCCCTACAATAGTGAAGATCATCTTTGAATGTTTCCTAAAAAGCCTTGAAAACTCTTAAAAACACTGAAAACTCTATAAAGCCTTAAACTATCTAAAGAGCTCTGGAAAACTCTAAAAATCTCTGAAAACCTCTAAAAATCTATGAAATGCTTTAATTGAATTATATCTCGTAGCACTAGGATCTACCAGCTAGAGAATTCATAAAAGAATGATACTAACAAATTCCCTACTATAGTTAAATTCATCTTTGAATGTTTCCTAAAAATCCTTGAAAACTCTATAAAGCCCTAAATTATCTAAAGAGCTCTGAAAAACTCTAAAAAGCTCTGAAATGCTTTAATTTAATTATATCCCATAGCACTGTGATCTACCAGCTAGAGGATTCGTTAAAGAATGATAGTAACAAATTCCCTACAATAGTGAAGATAATCTTTGAATGTTTCCTAAAAAGACTTGAAAACTCTTAAAACCCCTGAAAACACTATAAAGCCCAAAACTATCTAAAGAACTGTGAAAAATCAATAGTGAAGATCATCTTTGAATGTTTCCTAAAAAACCTTGAAAACTCTTAAAAATCCTGAAAACTCCAAAAAGCCCTAAACTATCTAAAGAGCTCTGGAAAACTTTAAAAAGCTCTAAAAAGCTCTAAAAAGCTCTAAAAAGCTCTGAAATGCTTTAATTTAATTATATCCCGTAGTACAAGGATCTACTAGCTAGAGGATTCGTAAAAGAATGATACTAACAAATTCCCTACAATAGTTAAATCATCTTTGAATGTTTCCTAAAAACCCTTGAAAGCTCTTAAAATCCCTAAAAACTCTATAAAGCCCTAAACTATCTAAAGAGCTCTGAAAAACTCTAAAAATCTCTGAAATTCTTTAATTTAATTATATCCCGTAGCACTGTGATCTACTAGCTAGAGGATTCGTTAAAGAATGATAGTAACAAATTCCCTACAATAGTGATGAAAACACTATAAAGCCCTAAACTATCTAAAGAGCTATGAAAAGTCAATAGAGCTCTGAAAAACTCTAAAAAGCTCTGAAATGCTTCGATTTAATTATATCTCGTAGCACTGGGATCTACCAGCTAGAGGATTCGTTAAATAATAACACTAACAAATTCCCTACAATAGTGAAATTCATCGTTGAATGTTTCTTAAAAAGCCTTGAAAACTCTTAAAAATCCTGAAAACTTTAAACAACCTTAAACTATCTAAAGAGCTCTGAAAAGTCAATAGAGCTCTGAAAAACTCTAAAAAGCTCAGAAATGCTTCGATTTAATTATATCTCGTAGCACTGGGATCTACCAGCTAGAGGATTCGTTAAATAACAACACTAACAAATTCCCTACAATAGTGAAGATCATCTTTGAATGTTTCCTAAAAAGCCTCGACAACTATTAAAAATCCTGAAAACTCTATAAAGCCCTTAACTATCTAAAGAGCTCTGGAAAACTCTAAAAAGCTCTGAAAACCTCTAAAAAGCTCTGAAGTGCTTTCATTTAATTATATCCCGTAGCACTAGGATCTACCAGCTAGAGGATTCTTAAAAGAATGATACTAACAAATTCCCTACAATAGTAAAATCATCTTTTAATGTTTCCTAAAAATCCTTGAAATCTCTTAAAATCCCTAAAAACTCTATAAATCCATAAACTATCTAAAGAGCTCTGAAAAACTCTAAAAAGCTCTGAAATTCTTTAATTTAATTATATCCCGGTTCACTATGATCTACCATCTAGGGGATTCGTTAAAGAATGATAGTAACAAATTCCCTACAATAGTGAGGATAATCTTTGAATGTTTCCTAAAAAGACTTGAAAACTCTTAAAAACCCTGAAAACACTATAAAGTCCTAAACTATCTAAAGAACTGTGAAAAATCAATAATGAAGATCATCTTTGAATCTTTCCTAAAAAGCCTTGAAAACTCTTAAAAATCCTGAAAATTCTAAAAAGCCCTAAACTAACTAAAGAGCTCTGGAAAACTTTAAAAAGCTCTGAAATGCTTTAATTTTATTATATCTCGTAGCACTAGGATCTACTAGCTAGAGGATTCGTAAAAGAATGATACTAACAAATTCCCCACAATAGTTAAATCATCTTTGAATGTTTCCTAAAAATCCTTGAAAACTCTTAAAATCCCTAAAAACTCTATAAAGCCCTAAACTATCTAAAGAGCTCTGAAAAACTCTAAAAAGCTCTGAAATGCTTTAATTTAATTATATCCCGTAGCACTGTGATCTACCAGCTAGAGGATTCGTTAAAGAATGATAGTAACAAATTCCCTAAATAGTGAAGATAATCTTTGAATGTTTCCTAAAAGACTTGAAAACTCTTAAAAACCCTGTACACTATAAAGGGAAAAAAGCTCCTACTATTCCTTTTGTTCCTGAAGTTACAATTCAAGCTGGAGATGGTACTTCAAATGCTATAGCTGATAATGAAGTTACGTGCATCAGTGACGATGTTGGGTTAGAACAGTTGCAGGATGGTTTAGCACAATCCGAAGCTGTTTTGCGTATGGAGGCTGCTGATGTAGAACAACACAGGCAGTCCATTCTTACGCATTCAGTTTTAGTTAGTAAAGCTAGGTCGATGAGTACCTCAGGCTTAAACGCTAAGACATGTGGGAATGTTGAATTGGCTAGAAAAATTCCTCCACCTGCTAGGATTAGTGTCTCCTCCTCGTCCACACCTTTGTGTAATGCGCTGGAAGAATCTGTGGAATATGTAACTCACAATAGGTTTAACATCCTTGATAATGGCTCTGGTAGTGATATCTTGGTATTTGGTAATCCTGGTGAAGCTGCTAAGAAAGCTAAATTGCAACAGATTATTGATATGCAAAACAAGTTAGAGTCATTTAAGGACCAAGACTACATGTCGGATTCAGATGATAATTCTACTTTGGGTTTTCGTGCTCGCAATGGATCATCACCTGTTCTTAAGCCCTCCTCAAATAATGCTAAACACTCTCAGCTGAATAATAAACTCCCTCCCAGAGTTTAATTATGCGAGTCCTCCTTTGGAATATTAATGGTGTTGCAAGGAATGCAGCACAGTCTAAAATTCGTGAGTTGATAAGGGAGTTTCACCCTGATGTTTTTTGTCTTGCTGAGCCAAAAGTTTCTTGCCCTGTGAACTTTGGTAGAAGGCTGATTTCAGAAGGTTACTCCTTAGTTGTTATTAATAATTCTTCTAATTCGAGTATTGCGAATCTATGGTTTTTTTACATGAATGGGTTGGATGTTTCTGTTGTTAATTCAAGTAAACAAGCTATTACTATTACGGTGGATGGTGTACATATCTCCTTTGTCCATGCTAGTTATATTCAAACAACTAGACGAAGGCTTTGGCAGCAGTTGAGTATGCAAGATTCGATTACTCCTTGGTTGGTCATAGGAGACTTTAATTGTATTTTGCGTTTGGATGAAAAAAAGGAGGGATGGAAACTAGATCTTCAGTCATTGATGAATTTAGAGATTGTATGGATGACAATAATCTTTTTGAGGCAGACTCTTTGGGTTGCAAATTCACTTGGTCTAATCGTCAACCTGGCAGAAATCCTATCATCAGCAAGTTGGATCGTGCAATTATCAATGCGGCTTGGATAGATAAGTATGAGAATTGGAGGTGTAAAGCTCTCCCTAGGGAAGTTTCTGATCACTCTACTCTCCTTGGTTACCCTTTCTCTGTTCCTAGACCTCGTCGAGCTCCTTTTAGAGTTCAAAAGATGTGGTTCTTACATAATGACTTTCTTTGTATGGTTAGTGAAAGTTGGACTGCTCCGGCCCATGGTTCTCCAGATTTTATCTATCCTTACAAGTTAAAACGGTTGAAGATTGCAATGAAAGATTGGAATCTTAGAATCTTTGGTAATGTGCATTCTCGCTTGAAGCAGGACCAACTTCGTTTTGAGACTGCTGCTCTTATTTCAGATGAAGATCCTAGTAATATTGCCAATTTGAATGCAATGAAGGATGCTATGTCTACCTTAAGTGAAACGCGCCTTCAACAGATGACAATGCTCAAACAAAAATCTAGGAATAATTGGTTGGTGGAGGGTTCGAGTAATTCCAGTTTCTTCCATAATAGTATCAGAATTAGACAAAGTTCTAATACAATTTCTGAACTTGTTGACTCTAATGGGACTTGTATTACTGACTATGTAAAACTTCGTGTGCATGTTGTTCAGTATTATGAAGATAAGTTCAATGGGCAAGAACTTGATATTGAAGGTGATTTATTTAATTATGAGCATGAGTCCATTACTGTTGAGGAAAGCAATGCCATGGACAGAATTCCTTCTCCGGAGGAAATTAAACAAGCTGTTTTTCATTTGGGTGCTGATAGTGCCCCATGTCCGGATGGTTTTTCAAGTTGTTTCTATTGTCATTGCTGGGATATTATTCATGAAGATTTAACCAAAGCTATTATTCATTGTTGGAATGCTGGTCATATTCCAAATGGAGTTAATTCTTATTTAATCATCTTGCTGGCCAAGGTAAGGGGAGCCAATAATCTTCGTAATTTCAGACCAATAGGTCTTAGTAATTTTTGCTTTCATGAAAGGGAGAAATATTCAGACCAATAGGTCTTAGTAATTTTTGCTTTCAGACCAATAGGTCTTAGTAATGGACTTGGTAGTGTTTTGGATAAACTTGTGTCTGAAGAGCAGGTTGCTTTCATGAAAGGGAGAAATATTCATGAAAATATTAGTTTGGCTTCGGAAATGGTTAATGAGCTTCACATTAAACTCAAGGATGGCAACATGGGTCTCAAGCTAGACATCTCTCAAGCTTTTGACACGGTAAGTTGGTCCTTTGTTCTTGAAGTTTTCAGAAAATATGGTTTTTCTGAAAAGTGGTGTGCTTGGATTCTAAATATCTTACAGTCTGCTAGAATCTCTATTCTTTTGAATGGTAGTCCGGAGGGTTATTTCAAAATCAATAGAGGTTTGCGTCAAGGTGATCCCCTCTCTCCCTTGATTTTCGTCTTGATTGAATATGTTCTCAGCAGAAATATTACGAAACTTTTTCGTGATAAGAAGATGACTCCAATGGTTACTAGAGGTGGTATTTCTCCTACCCATCTCTTCTTTGCTGACGACATTATGATATTTTGTAAGGGTAACTCAAAAAGTCTTCATAATCTTGTGGATTTATTGGGTAAATACCAGCGTGCTTCAGGTCAGACTGTTTGTCGCCAAAAAAGTAAGATTTATTACGGTGGTGGTTCTTCGAGTTGGTGTACTTATCTTTCTAATTATTTGGGGATGAGTGTTGCTACCTTTCCAGATCGCTACTTGGGGGTTCAAATTATGCCAGGTACTGTTCGTTATCGCCATATTAGCAATGTTGTTGAAAATATTAAAAATCATCTTGTTGGTTGGAGGGGGAGGTTATTATCTTTTCATGATCGTATTGTTCTTGTTAAATCTGTTATTGCCAGTTATTCCATTCATAATATGGCAATTTATAAGTGGCCTCGCAAATTTATTTTGCAATGTGAAAGAGCTATTCGAAACTTCATTTGGTCTGGTGATTCGAATATCAGTCGTGCTGTGGTAGTGGCATATGAGGAGGGGGGTCTCGGTCTAACTCGTATGGCTACCATGAACAAGGCTCTTCTTATGAAACTTTGGTGGAAGATTCATACATATAATAAGAAATGGGCTCTTTTTCTTAAGGCGAAGTTCTTTGATCGTCATGGGCGTTTAAAGAAGTTGGGTATTAAATCTTCCATTCTTCCTGGTGTGCGGAGTGTGTATGACCTGGTGGAGAAAAATACCAAAGTCTTACTTGGAGATGGGAGGGATACTTCTCTGTTTTATGACATTAGGTATGGTGATTCTAGTATTGCAGAAATACTTAATGATTTCACTTTAGATCACAATATACGGGTTAGTGATTTGATAACTGATGGCCATTGGAATATTTCGGATTCTCACCTTCAGGTGCTGATCGTTGCGGGTATGGAGACTATAAATATGCCTTTACTTTATGGAGATGTAGACTGAAGGGTCTGGAGACCTGAATTTTCAGGAGAATTCAGTGTTAGCTCGGCCACTAATCTGGTGCGTCAAAGGCATCCCATACAGGAGGGTGCTTCGCTGCTTTGGAGGAAGGAAATTCACCCAGTTTTGGCTGCTCAGAACTGGAAATTCCTTCGTGGAGTTTGCGCAACCTTCGACTTAATCAAGAGCAGGTTCAAAATTCAGCTGGCTAATAAGTGCTGCCTGTGTGGTACTGAGGAAGAATCGCAAATCCATGTTCTGTTTGGTTGCAGTTTCGCAGCTAGAGCCTGGAATTGGATTTATGATATGTTTAACATTCTGCCTAATTCTAATATTGTTATTTCTTATAAAGCAGCTAAGAACAGGAGCCCAATTGTTCGTGATCTGTGGCTTATTGCCAATCTGGTGCTGAAGTCAGAACTTTGGCAGGTGCGTAACAAAGCAGTCTTTGAGCATAAGAAGCCCAATTGGAGCGTGTTTCACAAGAGAGTTCTGAAGATGATTCAAGACTTTTCAGTTCGTCTAAAAGGCCATATGAGGAATTGTGCTGATGATATTGTTTTGCTGAATTACTTCCGTGTTCATCATAGAAGCGTTCATATGCAGCAACCTGTGGAATGTTTTTGGCAGACACCTGAAAATAATGAACTCCTTCTGTGTTGTGATGGTGCGGCGAGAGGAAATCCGGGCATTGCTGGTGTGGGTGTGGTGGCTAGAGACATGCATTGTGCAGTGATTGGAGCAATGAGTATTGGGCTAGGTATTACGACGAACTACTTGGCAGAGCTATATGGAATTCTAGTTGGTTTGGAATGTGCTATGCAATGGGGTGTTAATCGTGTTTGTGTGAGATCTGATTCTAAAGGAGTTATAGAAGCTTTCAAGAATGATTCTATCCCTTGGTTTGCAAGAATTAGATGGCGGGTGATTTGTAGTCATTACTTGTCTATAAGGTTCATCCATACTTATAGGGAGGCGAACTTCTCTGCAGATAAAATGGCTAAGTGTGGATGCTCTCTAGCAAATGAAGTGGGAATCCACTACACTGGAAGACCACCTTTTCTTAATATGGTAGAATACCCAAATGTTTCTTATTTTCGTTTTAAATAGTTTTCAAGTTTTTGGGGTCGCTGTGACGTCTTTTCTTGTGAACTATTTCTTGTAAATTTGTTATCTATTAATATAATTTTTTGACTTATAAAAAAAAAACCTGAACACTATAAAGCCCTAAACTATCTAAAGAGCTCTGAAAAGTCAATAATGCTCTGAAAAACTCTAAAAAGCTCTGAAATGCTTCAATTTAATTATATCTCGTAGCACTGGGATCTACCAGCTAGAGGATTCGTTAAATAATAACACTAACAAATTCCCTAAAATAGTGAAGATCATCTTTGAATGTTTCCTAAAAAGCCTTGAAAAATGATAAAAATCCTAAAAACTCTAAAAAGCCCTAAACTATCTAAAGAGCTACGAAAAGTCAATAGAGCTCTGAAATGCTTCGATTTAATTATATCTCGTAGCACTGGGATCTACCAGCTAGAGGATTCGTTAAAGAATAACACTAACAAATTCCCTACAATAGTGAAGATCATCTTTGAATGTTTCCTAAAAAGCCTTGAAAACTCTTAAAAATCCCGAAAACTCTATAAAGCCCTAAACTAGCTAAAGAGCTCTGGAAAACTCTAAAAAGCTCTGAAAACCTCTAAAAAGCTCTGAAATTCTTTAATTTAATTATATCCCGTAGCACTAGGATCTACCATCTAGAGGATTCGTAAAAGAATGATACTAACAAATTCCCTACAATAGTAAAATCATCTTTTAATGTTTCCTAAAAATCCTTGAAAACTCTTAAAATCCCTAAAAACTCTATAAATCCCTAAACTATCTAAAGAGCTCTGAAATGCTTTAATTTAATTATATCCCGTAGCACTGTGATCTACCATCTAGAGGATTAGTTAAAGAATGATAGTAACAAATTCCCTACAATAGTGAAGATAATCTTTGAATGTTTCCTAAAAAGACTTGAAAACTCTTAAAAACCCTGAAAGCACTATAAAACCCTAAACTATCTAAAGAACTGTGAAAAATCAATAGTGAAGATCATCTTTGAATGTTTCCTAAAAATCCTTGAAAACTCTAAAAAGCCCTAAACTATCTAAAGAGCTCTGAAAAGTCAATAGAGCTCTAAAAAACTCTAAAAAGCTCTGAAATGCTTCGATTTAATTATATCTTGTAGCATTGGGATCTATCAGCTAGAGGATTCGTTAAAGAATAACACTAACAAATTCCCTACAATAGTGAAGATCATCTTTGAATGTTTTCTTAAAAGCCTTGAAAACTCTTAAAAATTCTGAAAACTCTATAAAGCCCTAAACTATCTAAAGAGCTCTGGAAAACTCTAAAAATCTCTGAAAACCTCTAAAAAGCTCTGAAATGCTTTAATTTAATTGTATCCCGTAGCACTAGGATCTACCAGCTAGAGGATTCGTAAAAGAATGATACTAACAAATTCCCTACAATAGTTAAATCATCTTTTAATGTTTCCTAAAAATCCTTGAAAACTCTTAAAATCCCTAAAAACTCTATACATCCCTAAACTATCTAAAGAGCTCTGAAAAACTCTAAAAATCTCTGAAATGCTTTAATTTAATTATATCCCATAGCACTATGATCTACCAGCTATGTAGGACCAGTTCATCGATATAACACTTCTCTGCGAGATTAACAACACTTCCCAGCGAGCATCACCACAAGATCTTCAACTACACTTTGCGAGTGTCACAAAAGCAGTCAAAAGAGTGACGTAATAACTGACGATTGAAGAAAACATGAGAAAAGCATGTTTGTCCCGCGATACTTATAAAGCTTGCGAGAATGAATATTGTAACTATCGCGGTACAATCGCAGATCCAACCCGAAATAAGAGGAAAACTTAGCTGTCATCCACTATGTAACTACCCTATAAATATAGACCCAATATGTCCAGAAAAGGATGATGTATTTTTGAGAGTTGAGAAAGTCTTGAGGAGAGAGAAACTTCAAGAGAATAGTTGTAATCTTGAATTCTTCCATTTCTGTAAACATTTCTGAGAACAAAATAATAAAGTGTCATTTTTAATCTTCAATTGTGAGTTGAATATAGCAAGATCATAACAAGGGTGTAGTGTGGGATTTCCTGCAACTACATTTTGGCGCAAGAAACAGGGTGAATCAAGTTAAGAAATCTCTAATTACAATTAATTTAAAGATTTGAAGAAATTGTTGGAGTTGAAGAAATGGCTAGAAGAAGAAGAAATACATAAGAACCACCAACAACTGTAAGGAGGAGTAAAAGACTTGCAGGAGGAGACACAAATGAATTAGGAGAATCTTCAAGGATAAGAACAAGAAGAAATAGAACAAGGATTGAAGGAGAAGATCAAATTCCACAACCGAATCAACAAACAGTGATACAAAATATAAATGTGGATTATGATAGAGTGAGTGTGCATACTTGGAGATCGGATTCGATGGAAGATGTAGAAGATCAACAATTAAGAGACGGAAGAAGAGAAGAAAGAAATCAAGGAGTGGTTGAAGGATTAATTCATGGAAAAGGCGAAAATGAAACAACAGATGATCCAAGACAAAGAATACAAGAGGAAAGAAGATTAGAGGCAGAAGAACGTGCAAATTTAACAAGACAAAATCACGAGTTGGGAATGGAGAATTTGATATTACAAAGTAGAAGATCAAGAAGTACTGTTAGATCAAATTCAAGATCATTAAGAGAAGAATTAAGGCGAAATTCCCAAATAAGAAATGCTAGAGAAAATACTCGAGAAGAAAGACAAAATCCAAATGAAGAGCAACGTCATAGAGAAGAAGAGGTAATTGAAGATCGCCAAGATCCGCGAGGTATGATAGGTGTCTAAAACACCTATATATTTATCTATTGGTTATGCTTTCTTTGCTTAGTTTTCTTGCAAATTATGTATCTTATGTTTGCTTTTTAATATTTAGGTACTTTGGAGTCACTTGGAATAAAAGAAGAAGAAACGGCGCAAAAAATCTCATCTCATGTGCAAATGTTTTTGGAGGCAGATTATTTCTCACAAGTTACTTTTATTTCTTCATCCGTGTCTGAAAAGTATGTCGGCTTTAGTGATGCAACTTTTCTGTCTGAAAAGCACGACAACTTTAATGATGACTCTCATTTAAGAGAAGAAGTGAATGTGAGGAGTAAGAGACGGATGTTGTTGGTGGAAGAATTCAAGGGAAAGAAAGCGCCAATAAGAGTTGCATCGGTGCACACGGTTAAAGCTCATGTCAACAAATTGGAGACCAAGGACATTGTCTGGCGGCAATCGGAGTTAAAAGAGAATTCAATTCTCTTTATCGCGGTCTGAGAAACTCAAGGGCATGAAGTACTTGTGCGGTGGCATAGTGGATGATAGGAGTTGGGCAAGTATCATGGGCCTAGTATCAATATCTGCTCGGCATTTCTACACTCTGCATAAGGAAAGATAATGAATTTCACCACTTGAGCAGTACACACGTGTCTGGGGAAATTTCAGGGGAATGAAATTAGGTTTCTCGTGAGACCAAAGTTACGAGCAGAGAATGTGGTCAAGTTGTTCATCAGTTCAATCCAGGAAACGCAATATTTCTTCCTGCCGTTCGCTGGAGATCGAGATGGGGTTTTTGTACAATAATTCGGTGGCTGCTTACAAGGGATCAGTGAGAAGTTCAAATGCAAGAGGAGAGAAATCAGGTGGAGTGTGTTGCTGGCGTTCAGGGAAAATTTGTTAATGGAAATTAGCTAGAAAGAGGAGAAAATGATTCCTGTTGTTGGCTGTATCATGAGTTCGTTTCAAGAGTCTCAACTGAAGCCAACAAAGAGAAATGGACAGAAATGGAAGTAGTTGTTTGTTTCAGTCGAGATGAAGATGGACTGAACTGAGTGACTGTGTTGCTGCAGTTCATAAGCTGTGTTTGAAATGGGAGTTGGTGATTTACAGCTGCAATGGAGATGGAATAGTAGCTGAAGTAATTACATCTAAGCTCAAGAAGTTAAGGTGGTGAATAACACATGGAAATGATGCATGTGTGGATGGAGGTGATGAATGAGAAGCTATGTGTTTGTTGCTGCAGATGTGTGAACTGAGGAGGAGCTGTAAAGTGTTGGTGGTTCTGGTGAGTTGGGGCTGTTGCTTTTGCTTCTTTGGGTTGTATTGTAGGTGCATAGAATGGTGGAAACAATTGGCGATTCAAGATTTGATTGGAGAGAAAATTTGAGCAAGCTGGTGCTAAGGTGGTGCTGCCATGTATGTTTGCAATGCAAGTATGAGTTGGTGCTGCTGTTGCATTGCAGAGTAGTAAAAGGAAGCTGGAATTGGAGGATATGTAGATGGAGTGAAAGATGAGCAGGTGGTATGAACATCAGCTGGTGATGGAATGGCTGTGCAGCTACTCATATTACAGGTAATATTGCAGGCAAAAAAAATAAGCAGTGAGTAGATGCGAGTATGTGGTGAAAATTTGTAGCAGGT
This sequence comes from Papaver bracteatum, assembly GCA_023529315.1. Classification (NCBI taxonomy): domain Eukaryota; kingdom Viridiplantae; phylum Streptophyta; class Magnoliopsida; order Ranunculales; family Papaveraceae; genus Papaver; species Papaver bracteatum. The sequence goes on from JAJJWX010002337.1 coordinate 178,655, forward strand.
TGAAGCTGTGTAGGGCAGAGAAGAAGCTACAACAATGCGTGGAAGAGCAAGGCAGTAAGGCAACAACTCTGGTGGTATTGAAGTGCAGTGGATGAACTGCAATGGTGCAACTCAACTGATGGCTTGCGATGATGGCAATGGAGTTTGCTGTGTGATGACGAAAAACAGGGAATTGCAAGCTCAGAGCTAGAGATGAATCAGTGGTGTTGGTTGTGAAACTGCAGGAATGGAGAGGCTAAGCTTGGAATTGGTAGTCGGTAGACGATGGTAGTGACACGGAACTGGGGGACTGGCCGGTATTGCATGTCAATATGCAAAGCTGCTGGGAATTTTGGGTTCTGAGATGATGGAGTTATGGACCAGGGGAATGAACTGAGTATGAACTGCAGTTGTAGATGTTGGATTTGTAGTGACAGGGCAGAGAATGAAGTAGTTGGTGATATATGAATTGCAGTGGCAGTTGGGAATGAAAGAGCTAAGTAGCTGGTAGAGTGCAGCTGGAGTATAAACTGATGATGTGGCTTGAATGGTGAAGTTATGAACTGAGTTGAGCTGGAATTCCAGAATATATAACTTGAGTTAACTAGTCCGATCGCCTGAGTTCCGGCGACCGGATTTCAGTGCCGACGGCCAAGTTCTGGCCGGCGTGCACCAGTTTTCCGGTGACATGTTTTTAGCAAGTTTTCTACTGGGCTACTCTTACACATGAATTATTTGGTCTTAGTGGATATATTGGACTTGGACTTTTTAGGATATGACCTAGTTTGGAGAAAGAAATCTACAAAAGGGGAGGACTTCTACAACCTTGTTTATCACGTATTTTTCTATTCTACTGGGAGTTTTGCAGAGAGCTGGAACTAGGGTTTGCTATTATTTTATTTTTATCTTCATTATTTCATTTAATATATTTGATGATGAACTCCATTATTATGAGTAACTAAAACTCTCTTTGATTAAGGGTGATTTCGAATCCCGAAATATGAATCTATATTTGATATGAAATAACTTGTTCTCTAGCATTTGTCTATGTTATTGATTGATTTTCTACTATTCTAATATTGTCTATGGATTATTTGTTAAGGGTTTAAGTTCGAAATTGAATCATTAATTCTTAATCTATTTGCTAGTTTAGATTTTCTTGATTCGTAATTGTCTAGAGAAGATAAACACAAGTAGCAATATGTGGGTATGCGATGATGGGACTTTGTTAAGTGTCCATATGTAGAAATCAACACTAGTAGGTGATTCATGATTTTGAGTTCATCACTAGGAGCAACCTTATCTCACAGAACTTAGAGCATTTGTTTAAGTCAAACCTAGTAAGCGTACCTCTAGGAAACTTGGCAAGTAGGAACCGGTAGTCGAGCGCTTCCGTATCCGGTGAGCTAGGAGATAGTAACGGAATAGTTGAGCGTACTAATTATTATAGGGTTGTTAGTAACATGATAATGTGAAGAACATAGTTATCTATCAATTTGGTTTGAATTTCGTGGTCTAGAATGAACCTTTAATCAATCACATCTCATCTTTGGTTACATTTTACAATTTTCAGATTTTCTACAACATAATCATTCTTGCTAAGAGTATTTGCATAACAACTTAGACTTCATACCTCCCTTGGGACGATCCTACTTACACTATACTACTTGCTAGTTAAAGAGAAGTAGAGAAATTTATTTTTGCGAGATTCGACACCTCGTCAAAATTGGCGCCGTTGCCGGGGAGGCACTGGCGAGTTTAGTTGTTATTGTTTATTCTTAGTTTTTATTTTTGCTTTTGGTTACAATTTCAGTTTACTTATTCAATCTTTAAGAATCTAATTTTCAGGTGCGATTTCTTTGGTGAATGCGCGGAGAAGGCAGACCAAGTCCTATTGGTATACGTCTTCGTTCGGGCACTTTGCTAAAAGATTTCATTCGAGCAATCAAAACTGCACTTCCTCCTAGTTCTACACCAAGTGAATTCTCGGACTCGGACCAAGAGGAAGACAACACAATGGGAGCTCGACCGCCTGCTCCAAGAACACTCAAGGAGCTCACTTCTCCAAACCTTGATCAGCAACCTTTATGTATTCAGCTAAATGGAAACATTGAGTTGAAGCCGCAATTGATCAACTTGCTGCCCAAATTCAGAGGTTTATCGGGAGAAGATCCTAATCGACACTTACAACAATTTCATCATGTTGTAACTAGTATGAAGCAAGCAACTGCAGATGCGGATATGGCGATGATGACAACATTTCCTTTTTCCCTTTTAGATTCTGCAGGAGAGTGGTTCTTTTGCTTACCCGCTGGAAGCATAACCACATGGAATGGGATGAAGAAATTGTTCCTCGAGAAGTATTTTCCAGCATCAAAAGCAGATGTGATTCGCAAAGAGATTTGTGGTATTAGGCAAATATCGGGAGAGACTCTTCATGAGTATTGGGAGCAGTACAAGAGGCTTTTACCTAGCTGCCCACACCACCAAATCAGCGATCAACTTGTGATTCAATATTTCTATGAGGGGTTGCTTTCTACTGAGATACATTTGATTGACGCCGCGAGTGGTGGTGCACTTACCAACAATACCATTGCGGAAGCTACAAGCTTGTTAGAGAATATGGCTGCGAACACTCAACAATTCTTCACTAGAGATGAATCAGCGGTAAGGAAGGTGAATGAAGTTGGCAATTCTTCAAACTTGGAACAAAGGATGGGCAACATGGAGAGGATGATGCATCAAATCGCTGCGGATGTCATACCATCATCATCATCATATACCGAAGATGTTGAGCAAGCAAATGTCATGTATCAAAATCAGCAAAGGCCGAGGTATGATCCGTACTCTAGCACATACAATCCGGGTTGGCGAGATCACCCCAATTTCAGCTACGCCAACAAGCAAGCTGCAGCTCCCAATCCTACTTTTAATCAACAAGGTGGGTACCATTTCTTGCAAAAGCCACGTCAAGAGACTCAAGGCACGAGTATAGATGACAAGTTGAATCTCATCCTCAACACAATGGTGCAAGATAAGCAAAAGTCAGAGATGGACATGAAAGACATCCGAACTCAAATGGGTCAATTAGCTACGGCAGTGAGCAAATTGGAAGCACAAGCAGAGGGAAAACTTCCTTCTCAAACAGTAAATCACAAGGAGAATTCCAATGCTATTGATCTACGCAGTGGGAAGCAAGTAGAGAAACCGGAAACATCACCGGTGTCCAATGAACCTGATTTGGAGAGAGAAGAGGGTGAAACAGCCCCTAAAAAGGCTGACCCGGTAACAAATTCTAACTCTAAAACTCGTGTTTCTACTCATGTTACTACTCCTCCTTTTCCTAGCAGGTTTTCAAAGTCGAACAAGGAGACGTTTGTACCAAGAGATTTTGGAAATCTTTAAGAAGATTGAAGTGAACATTCCACTCATCGAGGCGATAAGGCAAGTTCCGCGCTGGGCAAAGTTCTTGAAGGAATTGTGCACTAACAAGCACAAATTGACCGGTAATGAGGTGATGAGTGTGGGGGAAAATGCTTCGGCATATCTTCAAAAGAAACTCCCACCTAAGTTGAAAGATCCCGGTAGCTTCACTATACCATGTACTATTGGTAAAGTCAGGTTTGAGCGTGCTATGCTAGATTTAGGAGCATCCATTAATGTTATGCATTCCTCCGTTTATGAATCATTGAAACTTGGACCTCTTAAAGATACCGGTATTGTTATACAACTTGCTGATAAGTCTAATTCTTACTCGAAAGGGGTTATTGAATATGTTTTGGTGCAGGTTAATCAACTCATATTTCCGGCTGATTTTTATGTTCTTGACATGATGGATGAGGATTCACCATCGACTACCCCCTTGCTATTGGGTAGACCATTCATGAGAACCGCGAGAACCAAGATAGATGTTTTCAAGGGAGCTTTAACTATGGAATTTGATGATGAGATCATAAGTTTCAATATCTTTGAGGCTATGAGATATCCTAGTGATGTGAATTCATGTTTTTCTATTGATATTATTGATACTCTAGCTCAAAAGATGTTTGAATTGAATATTGATGATGCTTTAGAGAACACCATAGTCGAAGGTTTAGGTTATGGGAAATACAAAGACATTGAAAGTGAATTGTTTATTTGTGATGAGCTTAAAGAGGTTGTTTTATCTCTTAACTCATTACAAGAAGTTCCACCAAAGTATAATGTGTCTTATGTTTCTTTGCCTCTTACTAATGAGAAACTTTTACCCTCGATTGTGCAGGCACCTACTCTTGAGTTGAAACCCCTTCCGGATCACCTCAAATACGTATATTTAGGTGACAATGAAGAGTTACCGGTGATCATTGCCAACAAACTCACCGAGGTGAAAGAGGAGAAGCTTATTCGAGTGCTAAGAGAGCACAAGTCTGCCATTGGATGGACCATTGCCGATATCAAAGGAATCAGTCCTTCCACATGTATGCACCGAATACTTCTTGAAGAGGGGGCAAAACCAACAAGAGAATCTCAGCGTCGCTTGAACCCTCCAATGATGGAAGTAGTCAAGAAAGAAATCCTGAAGTTGTTAGATGCTGGGATTATCTATCCCATATCCGATAGCAAATGGGTGAGCCCGATTCAAGTAGTTCCAAAGAATTCCGACATCACGGTGGTGAAAAATGAAGATAACGACTTGGTTCCAACTAGAATCCAGACCGGTTGGAGAGTTTGCATTGACTACCGAAAGCTCAACTCTACCACCCGAAAGGATCATTTCCCTTTACCATTCATTGATCAAATGCTTGAAAGGTTGGCTAGACGTGCTTACTATTGCTTTCTTGATGGTTTTTCAGGTTATAACCAGCTTGTAATAGCTCCGGAAGATCAAGAAAAGACGACGTTTACTTTCCCTTTTGGCACTTTTGCTTATAGACGTATGCCATTTGGCTTGTGCAATGCTCCAACCACTTTTCAACGTTGTATGGTAAGCATATTCTCAGATTATGTGGAAAGCATCATAGAAGTGTTTATGGATGATTTTAGCGTGTATGGTGATTCTTTTGACAAATGCTTAGATAACCTTGCACTTATTCTTAAATGATGCGTAGAAACTAATCTTGTGCGTAATTGGGAAAAATGTCACTTTATGGTCACTCATGGGATTGTACTAGGCCATGTTGTATCTTCTAAGATAGATTTGATTCGGAACTTACAATACCCCACAAATGTGAGGGAGGTTCGCTCTTTTCTTGGTCATGCAGGATTTTATAGGAGATTCATCAAAGATTTCTCCAAGATTGCAATGCCCTTGTGTAGACTTTTGCAAAAAGATGTGGCCTTTGATTGTGACAAGGAGTGCAAGGAAGCTTTTGATACCTTGAAAGAGTTGTTGACTACCGCACCAATTATCAAACCACCGGACTGGAGCAAGCCATTTGATTTGATGTGCGATGCAAGTGATTATGCCGTTGGAGCCGTGTTGGGACAGCGAGATGGTAAAGTTCCATATGCCATTTATTATGCTTCTCGAACTCTCAACGGAGCGCAAATCAACTACTCCACAACTGAAAAAGAGCTTTTGGCTATAGTGTTTGCATTTGAGAAGTTTCGATCTTATTTAGTGGGTACAAAGGTGGTTGTTTTCTCCGACCATGCTGCACTTCGATACTTGCTAACAAAGAAGGATGCTAAGCCAAGGCTCATAAGGTGGATACTTCTTCTTCAAGAGTTCAACATGCAAATCAAGGACAAGAAGGGCAGTGAGAATACCGTAGGGGATCATCTAAGAAGATTGGTTGTGTCCGAAGAAGCGATTCCTTTACATGATAGCTTCCCGGATGAGCAACTCTTTGCGGTTGGTGGCATAACTCCATGGTACGCTGATATTGTCAACTTTTTGGTGACGGGACAAGTACCTAGTTCCATGTCTACATTCCAAAAACACAAGATCAAGAAGATTTCCAAGCAATATATATGGGATGAACCTTATTTGTGTAAGCATTGCTCCGATCAAATGATCCGCAGGTGCGTAATTGAATCCGAGTTCCAATCAATTCTGAATTTTTGTCACTCATATGCAAGAGGTAAGTAGTTCACTTGAATTTTTTAAGAATGAGGAGGATACCGTAATACAAGAAATTGTGCAAGGTTTGTCTAACCCTTTGCATGTTAATTCTTCTCCTTTACCTCTTATTGGTTTGAATGTATGTGCTTCGAAAGTATTTTTGAATGACTTTGTTTCTCGATATCCACCATTGGAAACACTTGATGCTAATACTATGCAGGTTTGCCAAGAGGAAACCATGGAAGTTCCCAAATTCTATGTTCTTTATACACTTCCGAGTGTGGACAAGAATAAGTGTGGGGGAAATTTCTATCGAGCTATAACTTTACTATTATTTTCTTGTGCTAATATTTGTATGGAGTTATTGTTTGCAAAACATGTACTATGGGATGACCCCCAAATTTTCCGATTGTTGGTATATGGGGAGTGAGTCTTACAAGAGCCATGTCGGGCCGTCGACTTTAAAACAAGCGCTAAGTGGGAGGCAACCCACAGGTTTTGTATTTCTTATCCTTTTATTTTGCTTTTTATTTTGTTATTTATTTTGTTTCATATCATATTAAGATTTCCCACCTTAAATTTGCTAGGAGGATTCAATTACATTGAGGACAATGTAAGGTTTAAGTGTGGGGGAGTGGCTAAGCATATATTTTTGCATAAAAAAAAAAAAAAAAAAAAAAAGAGAAAAATAATTTTGCATTAAAACTTTCAACTTTTAGAGATTTTAGAGTCACTAGCATGCTTCTAGGTATGATTACATAGAGAATTCTGACCGACATAATTGAACTTGGAAGTGTTAGGGAACGACGTTCGATTTCTTGCTTGTTAGAGTGTTAAATAATGGATTTAATCATGCCGGTGATGCAAATTTGGTGCAGGGAGAAGTGCGTTATTAGAGTTGCTGATCAATCATTAGTGGAGACTACCCATTTTCATATCATGAGAGGCACCGACCAAAAATTCTTCCTTTACTAAAGAGCTTCTTTTGAGTGTGTGTCACCGTACGTTAATTCCGGGTAGAATGGTGAGCTACCCAATTTCAGCACTATTTTGATCTCTTGAGTGCTAATCTTTGTCAATCATGAGGGTGACGTTTATAGATGAAAGCTACCTTCTTGTAGTTCGATTTTCAGTTAGAACCATTCTCTCGCTCGACAACAACGGGTCCATAGAAACACCATAATCATCAACAACAATGGAGCGACATCAAAATCTACAAGGAAAGTTGAAAAGTTCGATTTGCAGTTAGCACCATTCTCTCGCTCGACAACAACGGGTCCATAGAAACACCATAATCATCAACAACAAGGGAGCGACATCAAAATCTACAAGGAAAGTTGAAAAGGTTCAAGGTTTGCAAGCAACAATGGAGCAAGAAAAAGAGCATAATTTTATATCAAAGTTGAAGACTTAAAATGCAATGAGGTAATTTTACATACAAGTATTAAGACTTATTTACAAAAGCGAAGAAAAGAAAAGGTGAGAATTATTGAAGTTTATGATTTCGAGACGATACAAGTTGTGAAGAATCAAGCGGTAAAGTACTTTTCCACGGCCATGGTTTATTTTATTTTTTGATTTGTATTGTGTTTCTCTTGTCTAAAAAAAAATGAAAAAAAAAAAAAAAAGAGAAAAAAAAAAAAAATGAAAGAAAAGAGAAAGAAAAAAAAAATAAGAAAAGAAAAGAAAAGAAAATATATATATGAGACAAGAGAAATATCTATTATTGTTTTGTTATTGAAAAAGCCGTGGGGAAGGAAAATCTATAAGGAAGTTTCAAGCGACATGGATTTTGAGGAAAAAGGTTACAAATTGTTAAGGATTTATGAAGTTCAAGTGTTTATCATCAATAGTTGAAGCCGAAGAACAAGAAGATGAAGACAAGGAGCGGAAGACGTTTCTATTGGATTCCGTGAGAGTGGTGTTATCATAATTGGCAATCGGATGTGAAGGTAAGTAAGTAATCTCATCCTCAATATAAGTGGTTGATTTCCTTTCTTAGAGATCGTTAGAAAAATGGTTTTTCAAAATGATTAAAAGATGTGGGTTTTTCAAAATTTCGGAAGTTATCCTTCCCACCATTCAACGTGTTGCAGAAATTCTCTCTTCATTCCTACCTGCACACATGTGAGACCCATAAAAAAGCCGTCTTTTTGAGTGCAATTATCATAAAACCCTTTTGTGAGGCAGAAGTCGAGGCGAAATGCTTATTGATCGTTTCTCAAACACGTATTCTCTCATTATGGTGTGGTTATTTCTCACTCAACATTTAAGAATGAGAATATGTTCTTTAGTATTTCTAACTTCTCATTACTAGCAAGCATAAACTCTATGTCCTCATAGCTCTTTGGATGCTTGGGAAGCTGGAACGCTTTGAAAGTTGTAAGTTTTAGTTTTGATTTGCTCGAGGACTAGCAAAGTCTAAGTGTGGGGGAATTTGATAGGTGTAGAATACACCTAATTTACTATCTAAGAGTTTATGCTTTCTTTGCTATTTTTCTAGTAAATTATGTATTTTACGCGTGTTTTTGAGTTATTAGGTACTCTGGAGTCGCACGGAGAAATAAAAGAAGAAATCACCCAAATTGAACCAAAAGGGCAGGATTGTCATTTCACAGGAAAACACTATTGGGAGACGAGCCACGGTTAAAGGGAAACTCTCTCAAAGGAGTGTTAAAATCCAGACTAGCTGAGGTTAAGGGGCAGCTTTTTGGAGGAGCACTAAATATAGTCTAGCTGTGGTTAAGGGGTGCCATCTGGGTGTCCCTTATCATTATGAGTAGGTGTAAATATCCTGTGGGGTTGCTAATTAGTGGGGTGTCTGAATTTGACCCATATACCCACACCCATGGGGCGTACCCATCTAGACCCGAACCCGGATCCAAGACCCAACTATATTGACCTAAACCTAGACTCGAGAAACAATCATTCTCATTCACTTGGTACGCCTGAAATAGAGAAGAAGAGAAGTAGCGCTCTTTGTTGTTGAGAATCAATTTGTTGCAATCAATTTAGAGAGGTTAGGGTTTTCGATGGAAGTGGTGCTGTTGTTGGATGGGTTCGAGTTGGGAATACAGGACAAAGGAAGAATTGGTTGCTGAGATGGGTTTCCGGAATTGAATTCAGGGAAATCGAGAAAAGGGGTTGATGGTTCTGTGGTAGATGGAGGCAGAGATGGTGGCTGTTAATGGTCTGGTAAATGGGTTTGTGGTGGTGTTCTTGAAGGTGGTTCTGGTGTTGATTTGAGGAGAAGGAATTGGTAGAGCAACTGGTGGCTGCTTGAGGTGGTTTTATGCTCAGTGGGTGTTTGCAGAATTTCCTGAACTGAAATGGGTTTGGATCTGAGGCTGTTGAGAATAAGGGTATTATGAAGCTATTTTGGGTTTGAGGTATTGCTTTGCTTTTTGTAGCAGTTTATTCGAGGATGAAATTGTTTGGCTGCAGTGTTGCTGCCAGGGTTGGTGATGGCAATTGGAATTGTAATGGCTAGGGAGGAATTGGTGATGGTGGTGATATGAGGCTCTGGTGTTATGGTATAACTGGGAGATGCAGTCAACAGTGTGCAAGAAGGCCAAGTTGGCAGAATTAAAGGGCAATGTTGTGAAGATTGCAGGGTAGGTATGAGTGAATTGATTGCTAAGAATGTAGAATTGTGGCTGTGTTTACAGGGTACATGGAGAAGGTTTCTGCTGCTTGAACTGAAGTGCAGGAATGAATGCCAATAAGGAATGTTTGCAGCTGAGTTGAATGTGGTGGTTGCGCAGGAACTGGTGCTGTGTTTGAGGTGAAGCTACAGCTAATGGGTGGTAAAGCTGGAAATTGTCCAAGTAATGGAGATGCAGGAGAGCTGGAATGGTTATGGTGTTAAGCTTTAGCAGTGGTGGTTTGAGTTTCTGCTGCAGCTATTTATTTGAGCATGGAGAGGAGTTGAAGTTGAACTGGTGTTGCAGGTGGAGAGGTTGTGAACTGGTGCAGCTGGGATTTGAATTGGTGGCTTGCAAGATGCAGGGCCATCTTGGCCGTGATTGAAACAGGGAAGGCACAACCATCTGGGCTGTGAATTGAAAGCTACAAATGGTGAACAATTGGCCTGGACCGAGTTGACTCAGCGATCCAGAAGAGCCGATCCGACCCAAAAGCTACATACTAGTCAGCTCAATCAGCCGACTAAGACTGATGACTCGTTGTCTAACTCACTTCTCGCTTGACCCAGTTGACTAACTAAGACCGTTAGTTTGACCTAACTGTAACGGAATCTTGAACAGAATATTCCTTACCGGGGAGAATCTCAGGTGGCCGGCGGCGACGGATTCCGTCCTATTTCCGGCCAAAAACACAGTTTTCCGACAAGTCAAACTTGCAGAATTTTGTGTGGATTTCTCTCATGGGATGTGAAGAGTTGGACTTGGAATTGAATGAAGAATTTGGCTTGGATTTGGAAAGAGGAGATGGAAGATTTGAGAAATGCTTGGATTTGGAAATTGAGCTACAAAAGGAAAGGGATTCTATTCCTTGGAAGATATGGAGAACATTGAAGCCTATAAATAAAGGAGTTCTCTACACTTCTTTACACACATCTTTTACAATACTTTTGCACACTTTTACACACACAATACTTTTCTCTTTGTGTGAACTCTTTAATATGAGTAACTAATTTGATTGAGGATGAATTCCTAGTTCTTAACATGTTTTGAGTTTGTTTTAAATCTACTTTGAAGTTTTCACATGATTATCGTTTGTTTTTACTAATAGGAGTGATCTTAAAGACATTCATGATTGATTGATAGATTATCTAGGTGTACAACTAGATTGATTTGTTAGTCTAATCTAAAGCTAGTGTAAGTTAGGGGATAAGTAATCGTTTCTTGACTTTTCACATAAGTAGCAAACACGAGACCTTGCGGAGGGATTCCGTGGAGCAATTGTGTGTAAAAACAACGTTAGCAAGTGGACCTTGATCTAAGAGTTTAACTACTAATATCAACCTAATAAATTCATAAATCTTAATGCGTTTAACTAAATTACATCTTGAGTGATCAACTACTAGGTGGTTTGGTGAATAGAATCCGGTAGTCGAGAACTTCCGTATCCGGTGATATAAGGGATTTTGGGGTTAGCACTGATCTAGCTGCTATACCTACGGTTGGTGATAATTTGTGACTAATAAGAAGTGGAAAAGAACATAACTTTAATCATTGTTTTGCAGCGAAGAAGGATTCCTTGATCTAATCTCTCTTATTGATTTCCTTTTAATTGCTTTGTTTATTTTATTTACTTTCTCAAATTCTTAATCAATACCCCCATTTCGTGTGACAATTTTACAACTAGAATCTCGTGCTCCTCGTGGGATCGACCTTGACTACCCTATATTACTTGTTAATTAGGTAGTAAAGTATTAATTAATTTGTTGTGGTAACGACACGCATACAAATTTGGCGCCGTTGCCGGGGAGCATCGGATGATTTTAGTTGTTTTTATTTTTGTTTTATTCTTGCTTTGTTGGATTCTTTATCGTATCTAACTTAGTTTTTGAGAATTGTTTTTCAGGTACCGGTTTTCCATGTATGGTGGACAAGAGCAAGCATATTACAACAATCAATACGATTTTCAACCTCAACATCATGGCAATTTCCAACCATCCTTAGGATACAATCAAAATCAATCTTTTGGCTATGATCAAAATCCTACGGAACCTTATGGATATTCTCATACATATCAACAACCTTATGACGGGTATGTAAGTGGACAATTACAAGGATGGACGGATAATTATGCTTCTAATACATTGTTTTCTAGTAATGTGCAGACGGAGAGTTGGGAATATACTCCTCTTCATCGTGTTTTTCCTTCACTTTTTAAGGATATACAATCTAGAAACTCTATACACGGTGGTAAGCGTGTTAATGTCCGGAAACTTGCACAAAAGTTATACAAATTGGAAGATGATGGAGACTCGGAAGAGCTTGTCGCAGAAATTAGTAAGACCATTCATATGGAACTTAAACGACGTCGGGATAAAGGTTATGAAACCGATGAAGATTCTTATTATGGTGATTCCGATAATGAAGATGATTGTGTTGAAAAGGACCAACCTTTGGAAACTTTTGATGACGCTAGTGTAGATTACTCGAGCCTTGATCTTAATAATGATCAATCACCTATTCAAAAGGTAGAGCTTGAGGAAGATGCATTTAGTGCTTGGAAAAAATTCCTTAGGGAAAATTATGAGTCCGCAAAAGTGTATGAAAGTTGCAACCATGAGGAAGTTATTCCAACTCCGGATCATAATAACGATCCTTCGCCTATTCAAAAGGAGGAGATTGGGTGTGACTTTCCTATTGTTGTAAATGGTGTAACACCCTCACAAGAAGATCTTACAATTTTTACCGACGAAAATCACTTTAGTGAATGGCCCGATTCCGATGATGAAGATGTTGAAGAGGTGATGCTCGATAATGAAACCGAATTGATTGAATTTGTGGAAGACCCAATTGAACTTGCTAATGATTATGATGATGCCTAGACTTTGGTTAAGGTAGAAAATGATGAAGAATGGTTGCAAAGTTTGATAGAGGACCACGATATACAAGAGGTAAGTAGTTCACTTGAATTTTTTAAGAATGAGGAGGATACCGTAATACAAGAAATTGTGCAAGGTTTGTCTAACCCTTTGCATGTTAATTCTTCTCCTTTACCTCTTATTGGTTTGAATGTATGTGCTTCGAAAGTATTTTTGAATGACTTTGTTTCTCGATATCCACCATTGGAAACACTTGATGCTAATACTATGCAGGTTTGCCAAGAGGAAACCATGGAAGTTCCCAAATTCTATGTTCTTTATACACTTCCGAGTGTGGACAAGAATAAGTGTGGGGGAAATTTCTATCGAGCTATAACTTTACTATTATTTTCTTGTGCTAATATTTGTATGGAGTTATTGTTTGCAAAACAGGTACTATGGGAGGACCCCCAAATTTTCCGATTGTTGGTATATGGGGAGTGAGTCTTACAAGAGCCATGTCGGGCCGTCGACTTTAAAACAAGCGCTAAGTGGGAGGCAACCCACCGGTTTTGTATTTCTTATCCTTTTATTTTGCTTTTTATTTTGTTATTTATTTTGTTTCATATCATATTAAGATTTCCCACCTTAACTTTGCTAGGAAGATTCAATTACATTGAGGACAATGTAAGGTTTAAGTGTGGGGGAGTGGCTAAGCATATATTTTTGCATAAAAAAAAAAAAAAAAAAAAGAGAAAAATAATTTTGCATTAAAACTTTCAACTTTTAGAGATTTTAGAGTCACTAGCATGCTTCTAGGTATGATTACATAGAGAATTCTGACCGACATAATTGAACTTGGAAGTGTTAGGGAACTACGTTCGATTTCTTGCTTGTTAGAGTGTTAAATAATGGATTTAATCATGCCGGTGATGCAAATTTGGTGCAGGGAGAAGTGCGTTATTAGAGTTGCTGATCAATCATTAGTGGAGACTACCCATTTTCATATCATGAGAGGCACCGACCAAAAATTCTTCCTTTACTAAAGAGCTTCTTTTGAGTGTGTGTCACCGTACGTTAATTCCGGGTAGAATGGTGAGCTACCCAATTTCACACCAATTTCAGCACTATTTTGATCTCTTGAGTGCTAATCTTTGTCAATCATGAGGGTGACGTTTATAGATGAAAGATACCTTCTTGTAGTTCGATTTTCAGTTAGCACCATTCTCTCGCTCGACAACAACGGGTCCATAGAAACACCATAATCATCAACAACAAGGGAGCGACATCAAAATCTACAAGGAAAGTTGAAAAGTTCGATTTTCAGTTAGCACCATTCTCTCGCTCGACAACAACGGGTCCATAGAAACACCATAATCATCAACAACAAGGGAGCGACATCAAAATCTACAAGGAAAGTTGAAAAGGTTCAAGGTTTGCAAGCAACAATGGAGCAAGAAAAAGAGCATAATTTTATATCAAAGTTGAAGACTTAAAATGCAATGAGGTAATTTTACATACAAGTATTAAGACTTATTTACAAAAGCGAAGAAAAGAAAAGGTGAGAATTATTGAAGTTTATGATTTCGAAACGATACAAGTTGTGAAGAATCAAGCGGTAAAGTACTTTTCCACGGCCATGGTTTATTTTATTTTTTGATTTGTATTGTGTTTCTCTTGTCTAAAAAAAAAATGAAAAAGAAAAAAAAAAAGAAAAAAAAAATGAAAGAAAAGAAAGAAAAAAAAAATAAGAAAAGAAAAGAAAATATATATATGAGACAAGAGAAATATCTATTATTGTTTTGTTATTGAATAAGCCGTGGGGAAGGAAAATCTATAAGGAAGTTTCAAGCGACACGGATTTTGAGGAAAAAGGTTACAAATTGTTAAGGATTTATGAAGTTCAAGTGTTTATCATCAATAGTTGAAGCCGAAGACCAAGAAGATGAAGACAAGGAGCGGAAGACGTTTCTATTGGATTCCGTGAGAGTGGTGTTATCATAATTGGCAATCGGATGTGAAGGTAAGTAAGTAATCTCATCCTCAATATAAGTGGTTGATTTCCTTTCTTAGAGATCGTTAGAAAAATGGTTTTTCAAAATGATTAAAAGATGTGGGTTTTTCAAAATTTCGGAAGTTATCCTTCCCACCATTCAACGTGTTGCAGGAATTCTCTCTTCATTCCTACCTGCACACATGTGAGACCCATAAAAAAAAAGCCGTCTTTTTGAGTGCAATTATCATAAAACCCTTTTGTGAGGCAGAAGTCGAGGCGAAATGCTTATTGATCGTTTCTCAAACACGTATTCTCTCATTATGGTGTGGTTATTTCTCACTCAACATTTAAGAATGAGAATATGTTCTTTAGTATTTCTAACTTCTCATTACTAGCAAGCAGAAACTCTATGTCCTCATAGCTCTTTGGATGCTTGGGAAGCTGGAACGCTTTGAAAGTTGTAAGTTTTAGTTTTGATTTGCTCGAGGACTAGCAAAGTCTAAGTGTGGGGGAATTTGATTGGTGTAGAATACACCTAATTTACTATCTAAGAGTTTATGCTTTCTTTGCTATTTTTCTAGTAAATTATGTATTTTACGCGTGTTTTTGAGTTATTAGGTACTATGGAGTCGCACGGAGAAATAGAAGAAGAAATCACCCAAATTGAACCAAAAGGGCAGGATTGTCATTTCACAGGAAAACACTATTGGGAGACGAGCCACGGTTAAAGGGCAACTCTCTCAAAGGAGTGTTAAAATCCAGACTAGCTGAGGTTAAGGGGCAGCTTTTTGGAGGAGCACTAAATATAGTCTAGCTGTGGTTAAGGGGTGCCATCTGGGTGTCCCTTATCATTATGAGTAGGTGTAAATATCCTGTGGGGTTGCTAATTAGTGGGGTGTCTGAATCTGACCCATATACCCACACCCATGGGGCGTACCCATCTAGACCCGAACCCGGATCCAAGACCCAACTATATTGACCTAAACCTAGACTCGAGAAACAATCATTCTCATTCACTTGGTACGCCTGAAATAGAGAAGAAGAGAAGTAGCCGCTGTTGTTGTTGAGAATCAATTTGCTGCAATCAATTTAGAGAGGTTAGGGTTTTCGATGGAAGTGGTGCTGTTGTTGGATGGGTTCGAGTTGGGAATACAGGACAAAGGAAGAATTGGTTGCTGAGATGGGTTTCCGGAATTGAATTCAGGGAAATCGAGAAAAGGGGTTGATGGTTCTGTGGTAGATGGAGGCAGAGATGGTGGCTGTTAATGGTCTGGTAAATGGGTTTGTGGTGGTGTTCTTGAAGGTGGTTCTGGTGTTGATTTGAGGAGAAGGAATTGGTAGAGCAACTGGTGGCTGCTTGAGGTGGTTTTATGCTCAGTGGGTGTTTGCAGAATTTCTCGAACTGAAATGGGTTTGGATCTGAGGCTGTTGAGAATAAGGGTATTATGAAGCTACTGGGTTTGAGGTATTGCTGCTGTTTGTAGCAGTTTATTCGAGGATGAAATTGTTTGGCTGCAATGTTGCTGCCAGGGTTGGTGATGGCAATTGGAACTGTAATGGCTAGGGAGGAATTGGTGATGGTGGTGATATGAGGCTCTGGTGGTGTTATGGTATAACTGGGAGATGCAGTCAACAGTGTGCAAGAAGGCCAAGTTGGCAGAATTACAGGGCAATGTTGTGAAGATTGCAGGGTAGGTATGAGTGAATTGATTGCTAAGAATGTAGAATTGTGGCTGTGTTTACAGGGTACATGGAGAAGGTTTGCTGCTGCTTGAACTGAAGTGCAGGAATGAATGCCAATAAGGAATGTTTGCAGCTGAGTTGAATGTGGTGGTTGCGCAGGAACTGGTGCTGTGTTTGAGGTGAAGCTACAGCTAATGGGTGGTAAAGCTGGAAATTGTCCAAGTGATGGAGATGCAGGAGAGCTGGAATGGTTATGGTGTTAAGCTTTAGCAGTGGTGGTTTGAGTTTCTGCTGCAGCTATTTATTTGAGCATGGAGAGGAGTTGAAGTTGAACTGGTGTTGCAGGTGGAGAGGTTATGAACTGGTGCAACTGGGATTTGAATTGGTGGCTTGCAAGATGCAGGGCCATCTTGGCCGTGATTGAAACAGGGAAGGCACATCCATCTGGGCTGTGAATTGAAAGCTACAAATGGTGAATAATTGGCCTGGACCGAGTTGACTCAGCGATCCCGAAGAGCCGATCCGACCCAAAAGCTACAAACTAGTCAGCTCAATCAGCTGACTAAGACTGCTGACTCGTTGTCTAACTCACTTCTCGCTTGACCCAGTTGACTAACTAAGACCGTTAGTTTGACCTAACTGTAACGGAATATTGAACAGAATATTCCTTATCGGGGGAGAATCTCAGGTGGCCGGCGGCGACGGATTCCGTCCTATTTCCGGCCAAAAACACAGTTTTCTGGCAAGTCAAACTTGCAGAATTTTGTGTGGATTTATCTCATGGGATGTGAAGAGTTGGACTTGGAATTGAATGAAGAATTTGGCTTGGATTTGGAAAGAGGAGATGGAAGATTTGAGAAAGGCTTGGATTTGGAAATTGAGCTACAAAAGGAAAGGGATTCTATTCCTTGGAAGATATGGAGAACATTGAAGCCTATAAATAAAGGAGTTCTCTACACTTCTTTACACACATATTTTACAATACTTTTGCACACTTTTACACACACAATACTTTTTTCTTTGTGTGAACTCTTTAATATGAGTAACTAATTTGATTGAGGATGAATTCCTAGTTCTTAACATGTTTTGAGTTTGTTTTAAATCTACTTTGAAGTTTTCACATGATTATCGTTTGTTTTTACTAATAGGAGTGATCTTAAAGACATTCATGATTGATTGATAGATTATCTAGGTGTACAACTAGATTGATTTGTTAGTCTAATCTAAAGCTAGTGTAAGTTAGGGGATAAGTAATCGTTTCTTGACTTTTCACATAAGTAGCAAACACGAGACCTTGAGGAGGGATTCCGTGGAGCAATTGTGTGTAAAAACAACGTTAGCAAGTGGACCTTGATCTAAGAGTTTAACTACTAATATCAACCTAATAAATTCATAAATCTTAATGCGTTTAACTAAATTACATCTTGAGTGATCAACTACTAGGTGGTTTGGTGAATAGAATCCGGTAGTCGAGAACTTCCGTATCCGGTGATATAAGGGATTTTGGGGTTAGCACTGATCTAGATGCTATACCTACGGTTGGTGATAATTTGTGACTAATAAGAAGTGGAAAAGAACATAACTTTAATCATTGTTTTGCAGCGAAGAAGGATTCCTTGATCTAATCTCTCTTATTGATTTCCTTTTAATTGCTTTGTTTATTTTATTTACTTTCTCAAATTCTTAATCAATACCCCCCTTTCGTGTGACAATTTTACAACTAGAATCTCGTGCTCCTCGTGGGATTGACCTTGACTACCCTATATTACTTGTTAATTAGGTAGTAAAGTATTAATTAATTTGTTGTGGTAACGACACGCATACAGTCGGCTTTAGTGATGCAACTTTTCTGTCTGAAAAGCACGACAACTTTAGTGATGACTCTCATTGAAGATAAGTAGTGAATGTGAGGAGTAAAAGAAGGATGTTGTTGGTGGAAGAATTCAAGGGAAAGAAAGCGCCAATAAGAGTTGCATCGGTGCACACGGTTAAAGCTCATGTCAACAAATTGGAGACCAAGGACATTGCTGGTGAAACTGGAGTTAAAAGAGAATTCAATTCTCTTTATCGCGGTCTGAGAAACTCAAGGGCATGAAGTACTTGTGCGGTGGCATAGTGGATGATAGGAGTTGGGCAAGTATCATGGGCCTAGTATCAATATCTTCTCGGCATTTCTACACTCTGCATAAGGAAAGATAATGGATTTCACCACTTGAGCAGTACACACATGTCTGGGGACATTTCAGGGGAATAAAATTAGGTTTCTCGTGAGACCAAAGTTACGAGCATAGAAGGTGGTCAAGTTGTTCATCAGTTCAATCCAGGAAACACAATATTTCTTCCTGCCGTTCGCTGGAGATCGAGATGGGGTTTTTGTACAATAATTCGGTGGCTGCTTACAAGGGATCAGTGAGAATTTCAAATGCAAGAGGAGAGAAATCAGGTGGAGTGTGTTGTTGGCGTTCAGGGAAAATTTGTTAATGGAAATCAGCTAGAAAAAAGAGAAAATGATTCCTGTTGTTGGCTGTATCATGGGTTCGTTTCAAGAGTCTCAACTGAAGCCAACAAAGGGAAATGGACATCAATGGAAGTAGCTGTTTGTTGCAGTCGAGATGAAGATGGACTGAACTGAGTGACTGTGTTGCTGGAGTTCATAAGCTATGTTTTAAATGGGAGTTGGTGATTTACATCTGCAATGGAGATGGAATAGTAGCTTAAGTAATTACAGCTAAGCTCAAGGAGTTCAGGTGGTGAACAACACATGAAAATGATGCATGTGTGGATGGAGGTGATGAATGAGAAGCTATGTGTTTGTTGCTGCAGATGTGTGAAATGAGGAGGAGCTGTAAAGTGTTGGTGGTTCTGGTGAGTTGGGGTTGTTGCTTTTGCTTCTTTGGGTTGTATTGTAGGTGCATAGAATGGTGGCAACAGTTGGGCAGTTGCAGCAGCAAGCTGGTGCTAAGGTGGTGCTACCATGTATGTTTACAATGCAAGTATGAGTTGGTGCTGCTGTTGCATTGCAGAGTAGTAAAAGGCAGCTGGAATTGGAGGATATGTAGATGGAGTGAAAGATGAGCAGGTGGTATGAACATCAGCTGGTGATGGAATGGCTGTGCAGCTACTCATATTAAAGGTAATATTGCAGGCAAAAGAAATAAGCAGTGAGTAGCTGCGAGTATGTGGTGAAACTGTGTAGCAGGTTGAAGCTGTGTAGGGCAGAGAAGAAGCTACAGCAATGCGTGGAAGAGCAAGGAATTAAGGCAGCAGCTCTGGTGGTATTGAAGTGCAGTGGATGAACTGCAATGGTGGAACTCAACTGATGGCTTGCGATGATGGCAATGGAGTTTGATGTGTGATGACGAAAAACAGGGAATTGCAAGCTCAGAGCTAAAGATGAATCAGTGGTGTTGGTTGTGAAACTGCAGGAATGGAGAGGCTAAGATGGGAATTGGTAGTCGGTAGACGATGGAAGTGACACAGAACTGGGGGACTGGCCGGTATTGCATGGAAATATGCAAAGCTGCTGGGAAGTTTGGGTTCTGAGATGATGGAGTTATGGACCAGGGGAATGAACTGAGTATGAACTGCAGTTGCAGGTGTTGGATTTGTAGTGACAGGGCAGAGAATGAAGTAGCTGGTGATATATGAATTGCAGTGGCAGTTGGGAATGAAAGAGCTAAGTAGCTGGTAGAGTGCAGCTGGAGTATCAACTGATGCTGTGGCTTGAATGGTGAAGTTATGAACTGAGTTGAGCTGGAATTGCAGAATATATAGCTTGAGTTAACTAGTCCGATCGCCTGAGTTCCGGCGACCGGATTTCAGTGCCGACGGCCAAGTTCTGGCCGGCGTGCACCAGTTTTCCGGTGACATGTTTTTAGCAAGTTTTCTACTGGGATACTCTTACACATGAATTATTTGGTCTTAGTGGATATATTGGACTTGGACTTTTTAGGATATGACCTAGTTTGGAGAAAGAAAGCTATAAAAGGGGAGGACTTCTACAACCTTGTTTATCACGTATTTTTTCTATTCTACTGGGAGTTTTGCAGAGAGCTGGAACTAGGGTTTGCTATTCTTTTATTTTTATCTTCATTATTTCATTTAATATATTTGATGATGAACTCCATTATTATGAGTAACTAAAACTCTCTTTGATTAAGGGCGATTTCGAAGCCCGAAATATGAATCTATATTTGATATGAAATAACTTGTTCTCTAGCATTTGTCTATGTTATTGATTGATTTTCTACTATTCTAATATTGTCTATGGATTATTTGTTAAGGGTTTAAGTTCGAAATTGAATCATTAATTCTTAATCTATTTGCTAGTTTAGATTTTCTTCGACCCGTAATTGTCTAGAGAAGATAAACACAAGTAGCAATATGTGGGTACTGATGATGGGACTTTGTTAAGTGTCCATATGTAGAAATCAACACTAGTAGGTGATTCATGCTTTTGAGTTCATCACTAGGAGCAACCTTATCTCACAGAACTTAGAGCATTTGTTTAAGTCAAACCTAGTAAGCGTACCTCTATGAAACTTGGCAAGTAGGAACCAGTAGTCGAGCGCTTCTGTATCCGGTGAGCTAGGAGATAGTAACGGAATAGTTGAGCGTACTAATTATTCTAGGGTTGTTAGTAACATGATAATGTGAAGAACATAGTTATCTATCAATTTGGTTTGAATTTCGTGGTCTAGAATGAACCTTTAATCAATCACATCTCATCTTTGGTTACATTTTACAATTTTCAGATTTTCTACAACATAATCATTCTTGCTAAGAGTATTTGCAGAAAAACTTAGACTTCATACCTCCCTTGGGACGATCCTACTTACACTATACTACTTGCTAGTTAAAGAGAAGTAGAGAAATTTATTTTTGCGAGATTCGACACCTCGTCAAGGTAAAACTATGGAAGATACACGCAATAATAGAAATCAAGAGGATGAAAATAACCAAAATGATGAAGATAATCCAGAAGAAGGTAGGAGGATATTACATGGGCGAGAGATTCAGAGAAATCGAGGAATAATTGAGGAAGAAATTGAGAGACATTATGCTGAACAAGCACGTCTAGCTTGCGAGAGAGAAAGATTAAGAGCAGAGGTAGAAGAACAAGAATTCCAAGAAGCAATACGGCAAAATAACCATGAAAATCGAGAAAGGAGACGGACGCAAAATCGTCATAATAATAATAGTCAGGAAGAGTATGATAGAATACAAAGGAGAATAGAAAGACAACGAAGAGAAACGATGAGAAATGAAGAAGTTTGCAGAGAAGAAAATAGATAGTATAATCAGCTGTGATGGCAAGAAGAAGGTGAAGCAGAAGATCGCAGAACAAGGAATGTGGATGTAGATGAAGATACACAAGATCTCGCAGGAGAAGGGAAGCAACATTGAAAAGACCAATGGAACCAAATTCAGCTGCGAATGAGAAAATTTTAAGAGAATTAGTAGATATGAGAGGAATAATAAATAATAGAAGAAAAGGAGGTAGAAGGCAACTTGATGAAGCTATTGAAGAAGCTGCGAAAACTCAATTCACTCAAGAAGTACAGTTAAGAGGAATACCTCCAAAGTGCAACTTACCAGCATTAACCAGCATTTTTGATGGAACTACCTATGCCGTACAACATGTTAAGGCTTATGTTAGGTGTATGCTGCAATGGGATAATCATGATGCTGTATTGTGCAAGTATTTTTCATCTAGCTTAACTGGAGAGGCGCTAAAATGGTTTGAGGGATTGCCAAAAAATACTATAACTTCATTTGATCATTTGCAAGCTACATTTTTGGGAGCATATATAAGCAACAATTCATCGCGGCCAGGTATTGAAGATGTGTTTTGGTTAAAACAGAGAGTTGGTGAAAGTCTGAAACATTTAACCATAAGATGGAAGACAATGTGCAGCGAGATGGAAGGGAGAGTAGACGAGAGATATCTTATCTTATCTTTTATCAATGCAATGTTCGCGACCAATCTGCTGTACATACAAATTTTCAGAATCAAGAATACAATCACTATGACAGAGATGCGGGAATTACAGGAGGAATACATTTCCTTGGAGGAAAAACAAAATGAGATGGAATCATATCCAATCACGAATACCAGTTCAGTAGCAGCAAATGGGAGTTTACTTCCTAAAATGATTAACAATGTGGCGAGCATCTCGCAAACACAACAAGAGAAAATGGAAATTGATAACTAGCAGAAGTTGGTAGCTATGGGAAGTCGAGATCAAGAAGAATATGAAAGGGAGAAGAATTATTACAATCGCGGTGGGAATAGTAAGATTCAAAGGCTTGATCATCCGCAAGAAACTTATGTTGGACAGAGGCAAAACAATTTCAGAAGCCAAGGTAATCAGAAGATAATATGGGAAGAAATTAAGATGCCACCTCTAAATGCTAGTATAAAAAAAATCTGGGAATCTATCATTTTGATGGAAAATATACCATCACCATGGAATATGGGAAAAGAACCACATCCTAATAATCGTAGTCAAGAATTTTGTCCTTACCATCACTTTCATGGTCACACAGTAAATGATTGTAGGAGTGTAAAGAGAAAATTTTTAAGGATGATTGACCAAGGAAAGCTAAACCACTTTTTAGTAGGACATCCACAGTCTCAGCGATGGCCTCCATCACCAGAAATTCGTAGGGTAAATACTGTAAAAGGATCAGAAACATTCGTAATAGAAGTTGGGGCTAAAGCAAATTTTTTTTTTTGCAATTCCATTGTACATTCATCCAGAACAGTTGAGGATTTCTATGATAATGTTCTAAGCAGAGTCTTCGCGAGAGACACAGATGGAAGAGAGATAATGAATATTGAGAGAGCCTCGCCGTTAGAAGAATGGAAAAAGCAAACCATATCTTTCACTGCACAAGAAATACTAGATCCTGGCGATCAGCATGATAACCCATTGGTGGTAAGGTTAGAGATAAATCCAAAGCAAATAGAAGAAGAAGATGAAAAAAATGATGATGAAACTAAAGACTCTTGGGCGATCAATAGAGTTCTAATAGACACATGCAGTTCAGTAAACATCTTATTCTATCATACCTATAAAACCATGGGTGGAAGAGACGAAGATCTAACACCATCAACATATAAAATCTATGGCTTTAATGGGACATCTAACTAACCAAAAGGGGAAATTGCAATGCGGATTCCATTAAAAGGAATATCTTCAAAGATCTTGTTCTGTGTTGTGGACATTAAATCACCTTATAATGCCCTGATTGGTCAACCTTAGCTACATGGGATATTAGGTGTAGCATCTACTTTCCACCAGTATGTTAAATTTCCTCATCCTAATGGTGTTGGAGTTATTAAGGGAGATTGGGGAGAAAGCAAGAAATGTTATGAGATTGATATAAAATCTTGCGAGGAAAGAGCTGAGAAGAATATCAATTGGAAGTACAACATCAAGCAACGACAGAGATGTGAAAGATTGATGATTGATACAATAGATCAGCGATAGGAGGATGATGACGAGTGGCTCGCAGATAAAGAAAAAACAGCAAAACGTAACAGAAAAGCAGAACCAGAAGATCGTAAGTAGAAAGTTAAAATGATAAAATTAAAAGAAGCTTATGCATAATTTGTTTGAAGAAAATGCAATTGAAAAGAGTACTCTGTTTGAAAGAATTGCAAAATTTTACAAGAAGATCAAAGAAATGAAATTTTACCAGAGTTACAATACTCGCGAGAAGCACGAATAAAAATTCGCAAAGATTAATAGAATGGGATGAACCTTTATGGCGTGCACCTTAGTTCACGGATATAATTTCGCAAGAGGCAAATGTAAGACCTAATAGTGCGTCATATAAGGGGGTATCTCTTTACATGACCCAGGGATAAGGTTATACCGCTTCTGGAACCTGAATCATGAAGATGTTGGGGTTAAAGAAAACCTATCCAGGAGAGGGATCTTAGATTTCCAATTATATAAGGTTATACCATGGTTGGACGACTAAGAACCTCTTCTAAGAAGTGCAAAGTATGACCAAGACGCCGAGGTACACGGTTGAGCCAAGGGTGCCCGGGGCGTACGAAACTACCCTGGCCATTCTTGGTAAGTCTTGGCTATGATGCACTTGGCCTGAAGAAAACCCCACTTAGGGTGAAGTCTTGTAACTATAAGCCATATAGGCATAAAGGACAAGAGGCTGCGAAAACAGCTGGTTGTTGGAAAATCTGGATGGGAGGATCTAGTCTTGTATGGCTGATGTGCCCTCCTTGAAGGGGAAACCAGGGGGAAGATAAGGGTGGCACCCTCCATTAGGGAGCTGATAAGTGTCTAAAGATGGAAATGTCATGGGGATTTATGATTGCAAGAATGTTAGGCCTGTCATATTGTCGCGTGACTTAAATTATACATAGGCAACAAGCCAAAAGAGAAAAGTTAAGATGAGATCAATGGTTTTTCACATGAAAGTGTAAAGACGTCCTGCGATTTCATCGCAAGACGGCAATGTCATAAGGTTTAATTCTTGCAAAAGAGTTTATACTTATCATATTGTCGCAGAGATATTGAAAAAATATTGATAAGACAAGATCAATGGGTCAATACATGCAAATGTAAAGACGTCCTGCGATTTTGTCGCAGAAAGAAAAAATGTGGCAAAATAAGACCTTTAATTAGGATGGCATAATAAGACCATAAGATTATTGCGATCATGCTCGCAGAATTGTTGCTAGCGATAGCATCGCCAATATTGAGGCAAATTTAATTTGATTTACAACTAATATCTAATCTCTACTCAAGTTTTTCATATTACAGATGAATAATAGAGGCAAGTATGGGAATGCATAGAATGATGAAATTATTATTCATCCATCATATGATAAAATTACATAGATATTATTAAATGATATATTTATATAGATAATTAAAGGATAGTAATTGTGTTGATTGATTATGTTGCAGAAAAAGAATTATTTCTAATTCATACAGATAAAAGCAAAAGAAATTTGCACGTCAAGTTGGAGAAACTCGCAGCAATATTACGAGAAGCAGAAAATAAATGTACAAAATTTACAAGGAAGATAAAAGGAAGAAAAAGAATTATTTGGATCCTTCACTTTCTTCATCAAATTACTTGTCATCGCTAGATTATTCTTCTTCATTGTTATCATTATTAACTTCATCTTCATCAAACTTCTCTTCTTCGCCAGATTTTTCTTCATTACCATTATTATTGTCATCTTCATCTTCGCTAGATTCCCCAGCTTCGCTATCAGAGATAACTAGATTTGGGGAATCGGCTGGAATTTCCTTTGCGAGATCGGGATATGTAGAATGAGGAATACCATGATCATCACAGACTAGTTTAACGGCGTTTTTTCGAACACGGATAAGGGCGTTACTAAAATTCGAAGATGAGATTTTCAATTTTTCTATCAATCTAAAATACTTTTCATCGCGAGAAGATAGATTTCTATCGAGTTGGCTTTTCTCTTCTTCTAGCTCATCAAATCTCTTACGATAGTTCTTTTCGGATGCTGCGAGTGTAATTGTAGGTTTTCCTACAACACACCCCTTATCATATCTTGATAACAATTTTTAGATCTAAATATAAAAATGGTGATAAAAATACTAAAATTATAAATAGACACCAAGATTTTTTACGTGGTTTGATCAATGTGATCTACATCCACGGTTCTTCACTATGATAATTTGTAGCTACATCAATTTACATTTACAATCTCCATTAATGGAGTTCTTGGAAGAATTCTAGATCTAGTTTTGGGGAAGAAGATGATAAAGAAAATACATTTTCTCTCTCTAAAAATCTCTCTCTGCAAAAAATCTTTCTCTCTCTTCCTAAAATTCTCTTCTTCTCTTCTCTCTCCTGCTCTCTTCTTTATATAGGTATTTACATTGTGGATGACAGCTCATAGAGACAGCTCATTGACAGCTCACATTTCCCCTAATTTCGGATCTGAACTCTTGCGGTAATATCGCAGCAACATCATTGTGATTTCTCGCAGGTTTCTATAATATCTCGCAGGATTTCTCTTGTTATTTTTCTTGCGAGCTTTCTCTATAAAATCTTCACATCTTTCTTCATGTTTTGTCTTCCGTCCTTTGTTGCGTCGTTTTGGTAATCAATCTGCGACACTTGCCATGTGTGGTAGAAATTTTCGCAAGAGCGTTGTTGTTGCGAGATTCTGCTCCTATATTTTGCCTCTTTTTTCTTAATATTGCTTGAAGAGCAATTTTTAAGAAAAAATCTGTTGTTGTAGTTGTCTCTGATCTTTGTTGATGAAGGAACAAGCGAAAGAATACCAAACTTAAAAAGTATATACTTGCCTCTATTCTTTTGCGAAATTCTGAAGCTTTGAGAAATAATTAGAAGTATCATCTTTTGAAGTATGCGAAGTATGAAGTATAAAGTATGAAGTACTCAATCCTCGAAATATAAGAAGTATCTGTCCTTGAATAAGAAATATTGCCTCTATTCATGCGAAATTACTTATTTTGGAAATGATTCTTGCTGAAAAGATAAAGAACATAAAATATTTTCTTGGTAATCCCTAGATGCCTCTATTCTTTATCTATGAAAGAGAATCCTTGAGAAAATGTTGAATGATTAAATTGTTTCTTTATTCTTATCTTGCCTCTGCCTTAAGTGGTAACCACTTTAAGAAAATAATCACATTCTGCGAAATAATCACAATTCCTGCGAAATTCTGGATATATCTTCGAGTTTATGAATGAGTCTGCGTGATTATGAATAACCCTGCTAATTTCTAAATATTTCTTTGAATTTCTGAACATTTCTGCGAATTATGAATAGTGCTCAAATAGTACTGCGAATTATGAATAGTCATGAGAATAGTGTCGCAAATAGTGATGTGAATTATGAATAGTCCTGTGAATAGTGTCGTAAATAGTACTACGAATTATGAATAGTAAGTTCCATTCTATGCATTCCCATACTTGCCTCTTGTTATTGATCTGCAATATGATAAATGAAATAAGACTAATATAAAGTCGTTAGCAATCTATTATACGCTTGTAGGTATAACCTCTCTTGTGGTCTTATTTTGCCTTCCTAGTTAAAGGTCTTATTATGCCATTTGTTTGCGACAAGATCGCATGACATTCTTACTTTTATATGTAATAATCCATTGATCTTGTCTTATCATTTATTTTGATCTCTGCGACAATATGATAAGTCTTAGCCATCTTGTGAGATTAATCTTTCTTTGCTTTTTAAGACTTATGACATTGCCGTCTTTGCGATGAAATCACAGGACGTCTTTGCGATTTATATCCTCTTATCATTGATTTTATTTATTTCATCATTTGATCTTATCGCAAAAACCCATTGATCTCATCTTAACATTTCTCATGAGGCTTTTTGGCCTGTTACGCGACAATATGACCGGCCTAAATATTCTTGCGAATATAAAGTCCCATGACATTGCCGTCTGTGTCACGCGACAATATGACGGGTCTAAATATTCTTGCGAATATAAATTCCCATGACATTGCCGTCTTTGTTGATACACAGCTCCCTAATGGAGGGAATCGTCCTTATCTTCCCCCCGGTTGCCCCTTCAAGGATTATACATCGTCCATACAAGACTAGCACTTTCCCATCCGGTTCTGCCAACAACCAGTTGTTTTCGCAGTCTTTTCCTTTATGCCTATATGGCTTATAGTTACAAAACTGCACCCTAGTGGGGTTTTCTTCGGGCCGAACACATCGTAGCCAAGACTTTCCATGTATGGCCAGGGTAGGTTCATCCATCCCGGGCACCCACAGCTCAACCGTGTACCTCGGCGCCTTGATCATACTTTGCATTCCTTAGGAGAAACTCTCGGGCGCCCAACCAGGGTATAACCTTATAAAGTTGGGAATCCAAGTTATCTCTCCTGGATGGATTTTCTATAATCCCAAATCTCCATGACTAGGTTCCAAGCATAAAGATATCCTTTCCCATAGTCATGTAAAGAGATACCCCCCTTATGACGCACTTTAAGGACATTGCCTCTTACGGAATAGAATCCGCGAACTAAGGTGTACGCCATAAAGGTTCGTCCCATTCTTATATGTTTTTAGGCGATTTGCGCCCGTCTTATTCATTTGCATTTCTCTCTTGCGAAATTTTATTCGCTTTTCTTGCGATAATTTCGCATTTCTGTATTCTTTCATTTCTTGCGATAATTCTGCCATCTTATGCAATTGCAATTGCATTTCATTTCTTGCATTTCTGCTTTTAACCAACTTGGTGAATTCTCTTATGTGAAATAAATGTATCCTGCGAAATTTGGACATCACTTGCTTGCTACTCAATTTTCTGCGCGTAATAGCTTGGTGTACTTTAGCCTTTCCTGCGATTTTCATGCAATTTGCTCGCAACATCTAATGACTTGGTTCCTCTGTTGCTTGTTGTGCTTTTTTAACTTTTTATATTATGATTAATTTATTCTTTGTCCCCTGAGTGATAATATGTAAAGGATATGTTCATGTAGGAAATATCCGCTAAGTAAAAACCACCATCGAATCATGAAGTCCAATAAAGGTAAGCTACTTGCGAAGAATAAATGAGCAACTTGAGAGCTTAATTTGCCAGGCCTGCCCATTTTGTGGATATCATCACGTGAAGCAGCTAAAGTTTGACTGAAGAAGTAGAAAATTGGCGAGAAATCACGTTGGCTTTACTTTATTAGTTCATCAAAATTCTTCCCTTTGTCTTCTTGTGCATCTAGTCATTTCCTTCATCTAATCATTTGCTATTTATTTGTCTTATAATGTATTCAATATTGCCCATACGTCTTTAAGAGCTTTTCACCTGTGATTGCCAGCTAACCTTTTCTTCAAAAAAGTGTCGGCACATTTTGTCCTTTATAACTTCACCCTTTATAACTTCCGTTTTGCTCTTTGCACTCTGCGAGATTCAAAAATCTCAATCCTTGATTTTCTTTAGTCTTTGCATTTGTAACTTCACAGTTTGATATCTCATGGCATGATATAAATAATATGTCTCCTCTTTTATATGTCGCGTCCCACCATTTACTTTCTTTGTCTCTTCTCTTTTTGACATTTCTTTGCTTTCTTTTCAATCTCATTTCTTGTGGATACTTCCTTCTCCATTAGATGATAATTCGCAATATTAAAGGATTTTTTCTCATTATAGTACGTAATCTCCATTATTTCCGAAGCAAAAATCATGTGCAAAGGAAATGTTGGATCTCAAGTTCACGTAATCATTCATTATATCCTACGCTTTCTGCTCACGTTCTGAGTTAAAAATGTGTTGTGAACTTTGTCTTTTTGAATTATTTTGTCTCTTTTGTTTATTATTTCCCTTTCTGCGGAGTTAGTCAATCAGAAATTATGCTTGTTTGCCGTTTGTATGTTTCTTCGCAGGATTATATTTTGCGAAAAAATGTTCTCCTCCCTTTCTGTCGTTTATTGACCCTTTAAAAATCTCTGCGACATTTATTACTCTTTATCTTTTTGCTTGCTTTCAACAAATTGATCCTGCCAAGTAAAGCACCAGCTGCGAATGAATATATTAGTTTTGCGGTAAACAAGGAAATCTTCGAATAAGAAAATTAAAGAGATTAATGGTTTAAAACTCCAAATCTTCCAGATCTATATTATGAACATATAATTAAAGAGATAAGAAAAAATTTGTCCTGTTTGTGCGGTGAATTGATGTCGTTCCATTTCATTTAAAGATTTCTTCGAATCTGCCCCTGTTTAGCTTCTATATCTCTTTCTTTTTCATTTTCTTTAACAATTTCTCCATTAAAACTTCCACTTTTACTCTAAATTTTTTCTTTTTTTTTTTAGATCTAGTGATGATTTTTATCATCTTCTGCTTTGGTGGGATTCATGCTGCGAAGTAAACATCTTGAGAAATATTTATTCATGCTGCGAATATTCGCCAAGTGATCATTTCTTCTTCACATTGGTGGGATTTATGATGCGAATGTTCGCCATGTTGCGAATGGGATTTATGCTGCGAATATTGGTGGGACGATCAGATCCAAAAAGAGTATATCATTCGCATGTATTTTGCCTCTCTTCTCCTGAATGATTACATAAGTGTAAGTTAATTAATTGAGTAAAAGTTAATCATTAAGCAATAGTTAATTAATTGCATATGAGAAAGGGATGTCTTTGATACAAAGGTAAGAGTAGTTAATTAATTCCATGCAAGTAACTCCAACAACTTGGAGTTTATTGTATTGACGCAAGAGTAGTTGACGCAAGAGACATTTGACGCAAGAGATATTTGACGTAAGAGATATTTGTTGACGCAAGATATATTTGACGTAGCTTTGTTTAGCTTCTTCGCAGATATTATTCTTCACAAAAACTTTATTTCCTTCATTTTTGCTTTGGTTGCGGCAACTTCACATCTTCTTAATTTATGAAAATTTAGTAAAATGTAACGTCAACTACAACAATTCCTGAAATTACTTATACTTCAGGAATATTTCTTCGTGAAGTAAAGTATGAGAAGGAATATATCTTGATTATTAGCATTTCCTCCGTTTGCTATCTTCTAGCAAAAAATCTTTCCCATCATGTTACTCTAGTATTTTTCCCCGTCCCTCTTGCTTGTGTCTCAATTGGATAACTTTATTACTTGCTCTCGGTGGAGATTCACATTGCTCCTACAAGTTTATTTAATTAATTAATAACTTTTCAATTTAGTAAAATAAAATTATTATCTGCGAACAACTATCATTAAATAGAACAATGTAATATATAAGCAATTAACTATCGTAAGTTATTCTTCGCGGACTATTTCTATCGTCCTACTAAAATGAGAATTAATTATAACATTTTATGTTTCTTCGCAAGTCTTTTGCGTTGCGAGCATGTAAACAAATTGTACACTAATTTTTTGCAAGCATCGCAGGATTATTAATTATTGCTTCTAAGGACTTTAGTGTTTGGTACTTCTTAATTAAATAATCTTTGTAGTTAGAGATGAGTGGAGAAGAATGCTATCCCCACTAGTAGTCTTTCTTAAGATCTATCCTATCTTCTTAGCCATGATCTTGCCTCTTAACATCTATTCATGTAATTAATTAGTAGCTGTGAAGTACTCTTGCGAAGTAAACTTTGTTAATTAATTGACTAGATTTATTATTTAAGTACTCTTGCGTAGTAAACTTTGAATGAATACTTTCTATGCTAGTCTTCAGGTTAATTCTCGCAGAAACATTAGCATAGTAATTTGGTGTTCTGATACACTTTCTTTAGCCAATAAATTAATAATCCTTTTAGTTTTTGCAAACTAAGCTGCTGCTTCTTCTCTCTGGATAATTACTCTTTTCCTCCTTTCTTCGCAAGTTGACTTAAATATAAAAACAACATCTTAATGCCCCTGTGATTTTTGTGGTGCTAGTAAAATAAGATTTTGTTGTTATAAGTCTAAAATCAAAATTCATTTTAAATCTGGTTTTCAATAGAAATTCTGTTTCAAAATATTTAATCACAATCATCAGATCTAGACATTTAGAAAATATATTTAGAGAAATTTCTGACGGGTGTTTTGTGAAGTGCAAAACCTAATAATCAAATTAAATTTTCCCAAAATTCCAAATCTAAATAATTAAGCATAAAATAAGATAGAATGGTAAGGAATTTGTCCTTATTTTACTCATAGTTGATGTAGATTGATGTAGAAATTCATCCTTTTGACGTAACTTTGCATCTTCATCTTTCGCTTTTTCTTTTACTTTCTTTCACTGTGTTGTCGGTGTTTGTTTGAAGACACAACTTCTCCATTAGATAATTTCCTCTCAATTTTTTTAGATCTCACGAATTCTAACTCTATCAGTAGCCTATTTCTTTGAATCCAGGTAGTGTTTCTAGCGCCAAAATGTAATTGCAGGTTTTCCTACAACACACCCCTTATCATATCTTGATAACAATTTCTAGATCTAAATATAAAAATGGTGATAAAAATACTAAAATTATAAATAGACACCAAGATTCTTTACGTGGTTCGATCAATGTGATCTACATCCACGGTTCTTCACTATGATAATTTGTAGCTACATCAATTTACATTTACAATCTACATTAATGGAGTTCTTGGAAGAATTCTAGATCTAGTTTTGGGGAAGAAGATGATAAAGAAAATACATTTTCTCTCTCTAAAAATCTCTCTCTGCAAAAAATCTTCTCTCTCTTCCTAAAATTCTCTTCTTATCTTCTCTCTCCTGCTCTCTTATTTATATAGGTATTTACATTGTGGATGACAGCTCATTGACAACTCACATTTCCCCTAATTTTGGATCTGAACTCTTGCGGTAATATCGCAGCAACATCATTGTGATTTCTCGCAGGTTTCTATAATATCTCGCAGGATTTCTCTTGCTATATTTCTTGCGAGATTTCTTTATAAAATCTTCACGTCTTTCTTCATGTTTTGTCTTCCGTCCTTTGTTGCGTCGTTTTGGTAATCAATCTGCGACACTTGCCATGTGTGGTAGAAGTTTTCACAAGAGCGTTGTTGTTGCGAGAGTCTGCTCCTACATCGAGCAAATGATAGAAAATTTAATACATATAAGGATGATTCAATTAGAAAATAATTTAGTGATAAGAAGACGGGAACGAATTTGGTTTTCTCTTTCGAAAAAACCTTCCTTCTCGCGAATAAGCCCATCCCTTTCAATTTGAACTTCAAGAATGGTCTTATGGAAATTCGCTAAGGTTTCAGCTCCTTGCCTAGATATACGGTCTTTGTCTTTTGAGAGATCTTTGTTTTTAGCCTTTAAAGTTTTAATCTCAACTTTGGAATTATGATAAAGTTGTTTGAGTCTGTGAGTTATATCTAAACAAGATCTGTAGTCAATTTCTAAGAGGCAAAACTTAGATCTGAGTTCATCTATGGAAAGGGAATAAACATTGGAAGGATTATTTAAAGAATTATTAAGAAGTTCTAGAAGAGTATCATTGTCTATTGGTTCAGGAAAAAAGAGATTGGTTAAAGCCTCATCAGTGAGACCATAAATGTCCGCGAGAATGATAAATCAAGTAAGAAAAGATAATGAAACATAGAATTATGAAGGAAAAGAAGAAGGTTATCATACCTAAGAGTTGTTTGTTAACAGTATCAAGATTGGATACTTTGAGCGATTGTTGAAGATGATTATTCTCAAGTTCTTTATTCTTCTCGCGAAGATTAGCAAGTTCAGCTTCCATTTGTTCATTTTTCTCGCGAAGATTAGAAGATTCAGATTTTAGTTCTTCATTCTTTTGGCAAAGAACAACATTCTTCTATTGAGAAAATTCACGCCTATTGTCTAAATCAGAAGCAACAGCAAAAGAAGCTCTTCCAACCTGCGATAGAACTATATAAGTCAAACTCTAGCAAAAATATCAATAGATACATAAAAAGGATGAACAAGTTAAAACATACCAGGCTGCCAAGTGAATTTAAGAGACTTGGAGTCAGCGTTCTTGAAACCCCGCGAAGGGAATCACTATCATCTAATATAGGAGCATCGCAGACTTTGGCGAGAGACTGGTATATTCTGTTCCTTGACTACATAGAGAGACCGTGTATAGATTCAGGCGGCTCTCCTACATAATTGTTTGTTGAGGGGGCTAAATGCCTTTAGGACACCAACGTTGCACGTTGTTCCCTGACTATACACCTTTCAGAACGAGTATGATGCTTCAACTATCTCACATCTCGATTCTACAATAGATTAATTCTACCGTGACATTCGCCACTAAATTCCTAGAAAATAATCTATTTTATCTTATTACTCCGTTCTATGGCTATCCCCGGCTGATTCCATAAATTAGTAATAGATAACCATTTTATTTCATTACCCCATTCCCTGAATTCTAAAAATGGATTCATGGATTAGTAATAGATGCACAATTCATAGTTATTGCTCCGTTTCAAGAATCATTATCGTCGACTTTCATGAATTAGTAATAATTACTCAACAATCAGGCATCTGGATTATCACCGAGTAAGCCCCAATAAAATGGTGCAAGTGTACTCAACAATGATGCACGAATGAACACCCAAATGCACGAACAAGCATTCGAAAATATGGACAAATGAGGAATCCTACACAAAATAGGAGAGAGAAAATAATGATAAAAAATAGAAAAGGCACCTAGGGACCGGGCCCACCGGCGAACCATCCATGCCGTCGTAGACGGTCCCCCACGCCCTCTTCCTTTATTTTTTCTTATTTTATTTATTTTCATGAACTCATGAAAACTCCTTCATTCAAGCAACTTTCCTTGTTTGAGCAAAACTCACGGTTTCTCCATATTTTCACGGTTTCATGAAAAATAATAAAATAAGGAAAGTGTCGCGGGACCAGGCTACCTAGCCGACCGACCGTACCCTAGATGTGGCTGGTCCCACACATTGCAATCCCTTGTTTTTATAATTATTATTTCCCTCATCTCATGAAATTCCTCCGTTTGAGCAAAAATCATGGTCTCTTCATATTTTCTCAAACATTGCTCAAATCATGAAAAAGCCTAAAAGTCAAATGGTCACGTGACCAACTAGGCTATTCACAAAAAAATATTAAAATTTTAATATTCTCAAAACTTTGATCAAACGAGCAAAGTTCTACTTGCTCATTCGAGCAAAAATCAAGAATTTCAGTCAAAGATCAAACTCTTCTGAAAATCCAAAATATTGCTCAAACGCATACCAGAAAATATCAAAACTCTCAGGATTGAGATACGGGAATTATGATGACACGGGCATGCTTCCTTGATCGACCAAGGCCAACCTTAAGGCTTGCAAGGAGACGGTCCCACACACTCTTATAATTTTGACCTAATTTGCTCAATTGCTCATATTGGGTCCAAACTCTTTCCAACCAACTTGGAATTTGCTCAAACAACCATCAGCTGGTCCCATGAACACCAAGGGACGTTTTTATTCCCTCTTGATCGGTCCCTCACTTCTCCATAAATTAGGTTTTATTACCTAATGCTCAGACGAGCACTATTTTAATAAATGATGAAACTGGCATTCGACCATTCTTTCACCAACCAGTCAACTAAGGACTCTGATGCATGCTCACTCGAGTACTTGGGCACCACATGGTCATCCATCATCCCATGTGGTCGGTCCCTCCTTCACTCAGTAACTTATTATCAGTAATTCATCAATTGATGAACAATTGATCAAACATTAGGGTTTCGAACAAACGCTCTACGAAATCATCATTCTGAGCAAGTTCAAACACTGATAAATTTATGTTTGATCCAGTAATCAACATTCAGATTAATTACATAATATTTGGTAGGCTACCAATATTTTAATTAATATTTTATTGGGTCACGTTACCACTAATTCATCATTGCTAAGTTGCTCGAATATTGATCCAATTATTAATATTCAGTAATTCGTCGAATTGAGCAATACTTGCTTAGTTACTCGAATTTACAATATTTGCTTGAACAAGCAATATCAACATAAGAACTGTACATCTGACATGTTCAATCCATGAATCACTGAGCATTCGCCACTCATGCTCAATTCAACAAAACTTAGACTCACCGTCTAAAAGTCAACAACTAACCTAATACACGTCTGCCTTGCAGACTCCATGTTCATGAGACATCAATCAAGTCACATGGGGGAATATTAGTTAGGGTTTTGGTCTGGCGGCCTACGACACGTGTGTTCATCAACGATGAGAAATGTGAGTAAGTCGTGCAAGCTGTTGAAGGAATCGGCAAAGTTGTGGGTGGACGGTTAACCAAGTCTCCACACGACCTGGAACTAGTTTCGCCACGATCTCCCACTTTCCCACTCTTTCATTCAAGAAATTGTCACACTTACTGGGATCACTATTTTGACAATATAAATAAGTTGATGAATCCATGATTGAGGAAGACACAGAAAATCCACGAGATATTGAACATACAATCCATCATCTAACCAAGAATCATCGTGTGAGCAGCACTCTCTCAATCATTCGAAACTTATTTACACAAAATTGCAGAAACCTTCAACACATACACAATCCTTGATTATCATTGATTCCACAATTCTCAGCTTCCCTCCTACAAATCAACCCATCTCCCTATTTGTGACCGAATTGACTCTGGAATGACCATTGACTTGATTTAGGTCAGAGTCCTACAGATTGATCTCTTGAACTCAAAGAACTCCCATGTAGTGCATCTGTGTGAGGTTAGGCAGTTTGATCGGGTGAGGAGTCTTCGTCCGATCGGTCGTCCCTTCACTTTTCTAAAAAACCAGCAAATTATTTTTCCCCATCTATAGCAGAAAGATTAAGATTTTTTTCTAAAACCACCGTATATAATAAAAAAAATTTATCCAAGCTCTGCTAGAGCACGTTTAATCAATAAAAAATACTCATGAACCAGAGAAAGATAGGGAAAATAAATTCACACTGAAGATGGGATTCAAGGATTAGCAGTTCGTTATCTTTACAATCTTGAACTTGAGAGACATTAACGGTGTAAGGTTCTGGACATCAAAATTGTATTCCAAGACCAGTTTGTGTATTGTAGACTATAAAGATTAAAGATGGTTTCAGGACGAGATTGAATAAGAACTTTCAACCATTTTTGAAGAACTTTTGAAACTTTTTCGAGAATTTTTAGAAATAAAAGAAGAACTTTTGAAGTTGTAGAGAAGGCTGAAGAAAAAGTTTAAACCTTTTTAACTCTCAGAGATTTTGATGAAGAAGAAAATATTATAAAATAATTTTACAGATATGAGACTTTATATATATATATATGAAAAAAAAGTGAAAGACACAACCGAATAAACTATTTCAGTATTATCTCTATTAACTTAATGATGACATGTGTAATTATTAGAGCACTTCTCAGTCGAACTCGCAAGCGTTGCTATCTCAAGCTTGTTTTTCAATGTTAGTGATTAAAACTATAAGTCTTGATTTCTAGTCTACTTAATGTAATGTCTCGGACTAGGATAAATTGTGTAATTGAGCTTTAGACTTCACGGCGTTCATCAATGAAGACGAAGAACTACTAAGGAGAGATTTTGGAACTTCATAAACAAAAGGTATGTGGAGACTGAAACTCATCTATCACTTGGAAAGTCTATTTCTACTTTATCTCCTATATTGAGACAAAAGTCGTATTACGATAGTTTTCGACTATACACATTTGAGATTTCGAGCTGAGTTTAACTTGCTTACATATTTCTCGAAATATATGTTGGTAATCTTTCACTTCAACCAAGTTCATCTTATATTCTTGACGAAAGTCAAAATATGATCATGTGAAAATTTCCGAGTAACATCTTACATGGTTTGTGTGATATAATCATTTGGTGTAGACTTCAAATGTTTCGTTATGATTATTTCAATAAATTGAAAATTTCTTTGATGCTAATAGTGTGTGAAAACGGCTATTGTCATCCTCTAATAAAGTTTCAATGATTGAAATAGAGTTTTGAACAATTGGATTTGCACATAGTATGCGTAATTGCATATGTGTAATAGTATGCATACCCGTATGCGTACCTGTTGGTTTGTGAAAGTCCGGGTACCTAATTACACCTACCGGTACGCGTATTTGCGTAAGGTATAGGTCCGGGAATTTCTGCTGAAGTTTGGAAATATTAAGGTATGCGTACCCGTTCGCGTATTGGCGAACCCAAACCTAGTCTGGTCACTAAGGTATACGTACCTGTTTGCATACCTAAGTGAATCATGTTCTAAAATCGGTTGGCTCATGAACTAATATATTTATATAATAAGGAATGCAGTCTTGCAAATCGTGGCTATAATGTTCATGAATTGATTCGAGTGAATCAAACCGATTTTGCTTCAATTGTGTTCTTGTATACTTCTATGAGAATATAACAATTGAACAACTCTTTAACTAGTTTCATTTGAGTCATTTGAACTAGTTGTGGTTAAGATGAATAAGGTTGATATGAAGGTGTTTATATAGCTAACCTCGATTGACTATTGTTGAGCCAACATGGTGTACACGTTTAGGTACGGTTACATAAACCTAAATGAGGGTACATTTCATTTGTGTATAACAATCTAAGTTCGATCTAACGGTTGAAAGATATTAGCTTGAGTTGAATCAAATTTTCGATTAACGATGATTATTGAATGCTTGGTTACCAAAGTAACTTAGATTTCAAACCATGATTTGAAAACTATATAAAGGAAAACTCTAGCAATTGAGAAATCGAATCCCCACACCTCTTATATGTTATTAGTTGCGACTAGATTCGATTCTCATTTAACCTTAGGTTTTTCACGAAACCATGTAAGTTAACAACTTAAAGACTTCATTGGGATTGTGAAGCCAGGCCTAACTATTTTCTCCATAGTTGCGTATTCTGATCTTGCCCTATTCTATCGTATTGAGTACTATCTTCTCTAAGATTTGCTCGAGAAGTAGTCACAAACATCTCCGTCTCATCGTTTGTGATTCCACAATATCTTGTTTTGCTACCATACGATTAAGATTATTGTGAGGAGATTTATAATACTAGGTTGTTCTTCTGGAATATAAGTCCATATTATCAATTGGTTCCCGCGCACCTTGATTTATCAAAAGACAGAACAAAACTCGTAGGTATTTCAGTGGGAGAAAGATTTATCTATTCCAATAGACTTTTCTGTGTGAGACAGATTTGTTTATCAAGTCTTCGGCTTTGGGTCATAGCAAATCCTAGTTGTGGGTGGGATTAGCTAAGGGAATCAAGTGTGTAGTATCCTGCTAGGATCAGAGACGTAAGGAGCGCAACTATACCTTGAATCAATGTGAGATTGATTAGGGTTCAACTACATTCCAGTCCAAAGTTCATTGGTAGTAGACTAGTGTCTGTAGTGGCTTAATACAGTGTGGTGTTCAAAACTGGACTAGGTCTCGGGGTTTTTCTGCATTTGCAGTTTCCTCGTTAACAAAAATTCCAGTGTCTGTGTTATTTCTTTTCCGTGTCATATTTTGTTATATAATTGAAATATCATAGGTTGTGTGTTGAATCGATAAATTAGGAAATCCAACCTTTGGTTGTTGGTTGAAATTGATTGATCCTTGAATATTGGTCTTTGGTACCGTTCAAGTTATTTCTCTTATATTCAACCAGCCTCGCAAATTTTTATTTGCTGATTACGGATTGAATTAAGAGATAGTGATATAAAAACTCTTTGATATACTTTTCTCTAGATTGAGTCTGACTGTCTAGTTGATTCTCTTGAAAGTATAGTATAGTTTTTCTATTCAGATTTCCAAACGAAGTATTGGGTATGGTTGTTGTACCCCTTCTGTTTCAATTGGTATCAGATCGGGAAAACACGTTAAGACCTTATAAGTCTGTGTTTGTAGCGATCTGAATATGGACAGAAATTCTATCTCCATAAACGTACCACCAGTATTTGATGGCTCAAACTACTCATGGTGGAAAATTGCTATGCGTGCTTTTCTTCAAGCTCGTGATTTTCAAACGTGGGTACGTGTTGTTAATAGCTATGATTCTCCGGTTAATACATAAGGTGATGTATATGTACCCAAGGATATTGGTAGATATATTCCAGAAGAAATACTTGCTACGAAGAAAAATTCTGACGGCTTAAATGTTATCATACATGCCATTACCCCAGATCTTCAACATCATGTGACTACTTGCACAAAGTCTAAAGAAGCCTGGGATATCTTAGAAACTTCATTTGAAGGGAATACCTCTGAAAAGGAAGCTAGGCTTCAAAACCTATGTTCCGATTGGGAAAACCTTCATATGGAAGATGAAGAGTCACTTGATGAGTTTAATCACAAAGTGTCTGAAATTGTTAATGCATCTTTTGCATTTTGTAAGACTATTCCTGAAAAGGACATTGTGATGAAAATTCTAGATCGCTGCCATCTAGATATGATTCTAAGAAGCATGCCATCGTTGAAGGAAATAACCT
Organism: Papaver bracteatum; assembly: GCA_023529315.1. NCBI lineage: Eukaryota > Viridiplantae > Streptophyta > Magnoliopsida > Ranunculales > Papaveraceae > Papaver > Papaver bracteatum. Next base: position 218,779 of record JAJJWX010002337.1, read on the forward strand.
TGTAACTATTTCCATAAACACTCTTGTTGGGAAGTTAAAGATCTTTAATCATGAGCACACATCCAAATCTGGAAAGGATGTTTCTTTCAAAGAACAGAAGAACACTACGTTACTTGACAAAAGTAAAAGTGTTTGCATCTCTGAAGATGATCTTTCTGAGCCGATTCATCATATGAAGATCTTGAAAAGTCAGTCTCTTTGATCACAAGATTGTTTAGAGATCTTCTTTTGAAGAGAAGTAAACGGCTCACCAGAGATTAACCTAGGTCATCAGTTAAACCTCATAATTGTGTTCCTCATAAAAATAGGGATATTGATGAGACTGATGACGAGGATATGCCACAGTGCTTTAAGTGTAAAGGTTTTGGTCATTTTTCAAATGAGTGTCCAAATCGTAAAAAATACACTGGGAGCAAAGGTCTAGCTGCAACTCTTGATGAAATATCTGAAAACTATGACTCTAATGAAGACGAATAGTCAAGTGTTGCACTTCTTTGAGAAAATATTGATTTTGACAATTTTAGCAATACATACTTCAATCTTGATATTCTTTCGGAAGAAACCTCAACCATTCTTGAAGAAAAAATTGATTTAACTGTTTCCGCTGAAAACTCTCTGTCTGATGTTTCAAGTTCCACCGTGTGTCTAGCAGCTTGCACATCTATGGCGTCGAACCAACTTTCTTGTTGACATGTTCTTATTTTTCTCTCAAGGGTCATGAACCATCAAAGTGTTTCAAGTACAAACACAAAATAAGATACATCAACAAACTTTAATGAAGAGCGATTAGGAAACAAGCTCAAACTTGTACGAAAATCACATGAGGTATTAAACTTATTTCATCTTTGAAGAAGTTAGTTTCCAAAGAAAAGACTAGACCACTAGAGAAAAAATTATGTTCTAAACATTCTGTGAAACAGGTTTCTATGAATTCCTTTCGAAAAGGTTATGGTGGACAGATTATTGTTCACCCCAACACAACTTGATTGTGTTGGTTGGTGCATCTTGTCTCATGTGCCTGATAAAAAGAGACAAGATTGTGCACACCTCAGGCTTTAGGAAAAGAGATTTGTTTTAGATTGTTTTGTCTTTTTTTTTTTTTTTAGTCTTGTTGTACTTTGCAAGTTTGGAATTCTTCCAGCTTTCATATCAAAATTGATACTGGAAGGAACTTTCCTGTTTAGTCAATAAAAGTGGTTATTCTCGTCAATTCTACCCTCTTTAGGGCTAAGAGTTGTGCGTGCATGAACTTGTGTGTTTAAAAGGTTTCGTAACCCTATATTTTTTTTCCTTCTCTAAAAAACTCTTTTTATCACAAGATTGCTTGTTGAGTCTGATTTGTGAATTCCTCCCACAATCTCATATGTGTATGAAGAATCCAAGCATTATGTCTTCTGATGGAAAAGATGTTAATATGATTTTTAATACATCAATCATGAAGGAAAAAGGTAAATCTCCTGTACCTCCAACTTTGAAAAGAAAAAGAAGGAATATGAGGAAGCCAAGAGTTGTTCCTTCAAATTCTCAGAAGTTTTCTGATATTATTGAAGAGTTAAAGGAAACAAGGAAGGAGATTCAGGAAATAAAGGCTATTGTTTTTAGCACTCTCGAAATTCAGAAGTCCTTGGTTCGACATCAGTCTAAAAGCTTTGTTGGAATTATCTCCTTTCTCCATGAACCTTATGTTCTTATGACTGTTGACGACGAGGAGTTCGAGGACGATAAAGAATTTTTTAGAGGTCTTAATGTCTAGGAACCTTCTTATGAGAATTTATTCTTGTGTTTTTAAGAAGGATAACAAGGGTTTGGAATAGACATTATTGTGAGTACACATAGCTATTGCCAACGTTTTTCATCTTGCAATGTTTTTAGATTTATTTATTTAAATTCTAAAGTTTATTTGGAAGATGATTTTTGCAGTATTAATCTTTATGATTTTATATATTGCAAATTGTTATGGGATATCTTTTTTACGTCTGTGAACCTGGACTGTCCCATATTAATTTGTTCAAAAGTTAACACTATTATATGTCGGTATGAAAGTATTGATAAAAGATAGTATGAACTTTTCACAACAAAATTTAAGCCTTTTATGTCAATATGCAAATATTGATGGAAGAAAGGATGAACTTTTGTCCTCAAAGATTAAGTCTATTATATGTTATTGTGTAAATAATGATGATAAATAGAATGAATCTTTGATTATTCCGCGGTATTAATCTTTCCCTGATCCACATATTTGTGTATGTACTGTGTTGCTCCATAATTTCGCTTATGTTGAGCATAGCTAATTGAATTGATCATTTTTATTGTGGTTAATTCAATTATGTTTTTTCTTTGGATACAAATTCATATTTTCATGTGATTTGATTATGTCCAAAGAAATCCTTCTTTTCTTGTAAAAGTAAGGTCGCTCTTGTTTTTCTTTCGAGAATGACATTTTATGGGGGAGAGTTCTTTTTGAACTTGTGCTTAATTGCCAAATCTTTGTGGGGAGTGCGGCTGTGGAATATTGTAGAAGTTTTCTTGTATCTTTATAAACTCCTTGATGAATGCATTTAGCTTCGGCTATATGATTGCATACAAACAAGTTGGTATGTTATTCTTTTTTGGTCATGAAGTATCTCTACGAAAATTTCATGAGCATCCCACTATTTTTCGTACCTTTGCCAATTTTTATTGACAAAAATGGGGAGAATTAATGTGTAGTTCACACTACAAATACATATGATTTACAGATCATTATGTAAGGGGGAGTGTTTTTCATATTGAGATGAAATATTGACTAAGGGGGAACTCTAAAATGCTCTGGAAACCTCTAAAAAGCTCTGAAATGCTTTAATTTAATTATATCCAGTAGCACTAGGATCTACCAGCTAGAGGATTCGTTGAAGAATGATATTAACAAATTCCCTATAATAGTGAAGATCATCTTTGAATGTTTCCTAAAAAGTCTTGAAAACTCTTAAAAACCATGAAAACTCTATAAGGCCCTAAACTATCTAAAGAGCTCTGAAAAATCAATAGAGCTATGAAAAACTCTAAAATGCTCTGGAAACCTCTAAAAAGCTCTGAAATGCTTTAATTTAATTATATCCAGTAGCACTAAGATATACCAGCTAGAGGATTCGTTGAAGAATGATACTAACAAATTCCCTACAATAGTGAAGATCATCTTTGAATGTTTCCTAAAAAGCCTTGAAAACTCTTAAAAACCCTGAAAACTCTATAAGGCCCTAAACTATCTAAAGAGCTCTGAAAAACTCTAAAAACCTCTGAAAATCTCTAAAAAGCTCTGAAATGCTTTAATTTAATTATATCATGTAGCACTAGGATCTACCAGCTAGAGGATTCGTTGAAGAATGATATTAACAAATTCCCTACAATAGTGAAGATCATCTTTGAATGTTTCCTAAAAAGTCTTGAAAACTCTTAAAAACCCTGAAAACTCTATAAGGCCTTAAACTATCTAAAGAGCTCTGAAAAATCAATAGAGCTCTGAAAAACTCTAAAATGCTCTGGAAACCTCTAAAAAGCTCTGAAATGCTTTAATTTAATTATATCCTGTAGCACTAAGATATACCAGCTAGAGGATTCGTTGAAGAATGATATTAACAAATTCCCTACAATAGTGAAGATCATCTTTGAATGTTTCCTAAAAAGCCTTGAAAACTCTTAAAAACCCTGAAAACTCTATAAGGCCCTAAACTATCTAAAGAGCTCTGAAAAATCAATAGAGCTCTAAAAAACTCTAAAATGCTCTGGAAACCTCTAAAAAGCTCTGAAATGCTTTAATTTAATTATATCCTGAGCACTAGGATCTACCAGCTAGAGGATTCGTTGAAGAATGATATTAACAAATTCCCTACAATAGTGAAGATCATCTTTGAATGTTTCCTAAAAAGCCTTGAAAACTCTTAAAAACCCTGAAAACTCTATAAGGCCCTAAACTATCTAAAGAGCTCTGAAAAATCAATAGAGCTCTGAAGAACTCTAAAATGCTCTGAAAACCTCTAAAAAGCTCTGAAATGCTTTAATTTAATTATATATTGTAGCACTAGGATCTACCAGCTAGAGGATTCGTTGAAGAATGATATTAACAAATTCCCTACAATAGTGAAGATCATCTTTGAATGTTTCCTAAAAATCCTTGAAAACTCTTAAAAACCCTGAAAACTCTATAAGGCCCTAAACTATCTAAAGAGCTCTGAAAAATCAATAGAGCTCTAAAAAACTCTAAAATGCTCTGGAAACCTCTAAAAAGCTCTGAAATGCTTTAATTTAATTATATCATGTAGCACTAGGATCTACCAGCTAGAGGATTCGTTAAAGAATGATATTAACAAATTCCCTACAATAGTGAAGATCATCTTTGAATGTTTCCTAAAAAGCCTTGAAAACTCTTAAAAAACCCTGAAAACTCTATAAGGCCCTAAACTATCTAAAGAGCTCTGAAAAATCAATAGAGCTCTAAAAAACTCTGAAATGCTTTAATTTAATTATATCATGTAGCACTAGGATCTACCAGCTAGAGGATTCGTTGAAGAATGATATTAACAAATTCCCTACAATAGTGAAGATCATCTTTGAATGTTTCCTAAAAAGCCTTGAAAACTCTTAAAAAACACTGAAAACTCTATAAGGCCCTAAACTATCTAAAGAGCTCTGAAAAATCAATAGAGCTCTGAAGAACTCTAAAATGCTCTGAAAACCTCTAAAAAGCTCTGAAATGCTTTAATTTAATTATATCTTGTAGCACTAGGATCTACCAGCTAGAGGATTCGTTGAAGAATGATATTAACAAATTCCCTACAATAGTGAAGATCATCTTTGAATGTTTCCTAAAAAGCCTTGAAAACTCTTAAAAACCCTGAAAACTCTATAAGGCCCTAAACTATCTAAAGAGCTCTGAAAAATCAATAGAGCTCTGAAAAACTCTAAAATGCTCTGAAAACCTCTAAAAAGCTCTGAAATGCTTTAATTTAATTATATCCGTAGCACTAGGATCTACCAGCTAGAGGATTCGTTGAAGAATGATATTAACAAATTCCCTACAATAGTGAAGATCATCTTTGAATGTTTCCTAAAAAGCCTTGAAAACTCTTAAAAACCCTGAAAACTCTATAAGGCCCTAAACTATCTAAAGAGCTCTGAAAAATCAATAGAGCTCTGAAAAACTCTAAAATGCTCTGGAAACCTCTAAAAAGCTCGAAATGCTTTAATTTAATTATATCCTGTAGCACTAGGATCTACCAGCTAGAGGATTCGTTGAAGAATGATATTAACAAATTCCCTACAATAGTGAAGATCATCTTTGAATGTTTCCTAAAAAGCCTTGAAAACTCTTAAAAACCCTGAAAACTCTATAAGGCCCTAAACTATCTAAAGAGCTCTGAAAAATCAATAGAGCTCTAAAAAACTCTAAAATGCTCTGGAAACCTCTAAAAAGCTCTGAAATGCTTTAATTTAATTATATCATGTAGCACTAGGATCTACCAGCTAGAGGATTCGTTGAAGAATGATATTAACAAATTCCCTACAATAGTGAAGATCATCTTTGAATGTTTCCTAAAAAGCCTTGAAAACTCTTAAAAACCCTGAAAACTCTATAAGGCCCTAAACTATCTAAAGAGCTCTGAAAAATCAATAGAGCTCTGAAAAACTCTAAAATGCTCTGAAAACCTCTAAAAAGCTCTGAAATGCTTTAATTTAATTATATCATGTAGCACTAGGATCTACCAGCTAGAGGATTCGTTGAAGAATGATATTAACAAATTCCCTACAATAGTGAAGATCATCTTTGAATGTTTCCTAAAAAGTCTTGAAAACTCTTAAAACCCCTGAAAACTCTATAAGGCCCTAAACTATCTAAAGAGCTCTGAAAAATCAATAGAGCTCTAAAAAACTCTAAAATGCTCTGGAAACCTCTAAAAAGCTCTGAAATGCTTTAATTTAATTATATCCTGTAGCACTAGGATCTACCAGCTAGAGGATTCGTTGAAGAATGATATTAACAAATTCCCTACAATAGTGAAGATCATCTTTGAATGTTTCCTAAAAAGCCTTGAAAACTCTTAAAAACCCTGAAAACTCTATAAGGCCCTAAACTATCTAAAGAGCTCTGAAAAATCAATAGAGCTCTAAAAAACTCTAAAATGCTCTGGAAACCTCTAAAAAGCTCTGAAATGCTTTAATTTAATTATATCATGTAGCACTAGGATCTACCAGCTAGAGGATTCGTTGAAGAATGATATTAACAAATTCCCTACAATAGTGAAGATCATCTTTGAATGTTTCCTAAAAAGCCTTGAAAACTCTTAAAACCCTGAAAACTCTATAAGGCCCTAAACTATCTAAAGAGCTCTGAAAAATCAATAGAGCTCTGAAAAACTCTAAAATGCTCTGAAAACCTCTAAAAAGCTCTGAAATGCTTTAATTTAATTATATCCTGAGTACTAGGATCTACCAGCTAGAGGATTCGTTGAAGAATGATATTAACAAATTCCCTACAATAGTGAAGATCATCTTTGAATGTTTCCTAAAAAGCCTTGAAAACTCTTAAAAACCCTGAAAACTCTATAAGGCCCTAAACTATCTAAAGAGCTCTGAAAAATCAATAGAGCTCTAAAAAACTCTAAAATGCTCTGGAAACCTCTAAAAAGCTCTGAAATGCTTTAATTTAATTATATCATGTAGCACTAGGATCTACCAGCTAGAGGATTCAAATAAAGAATGATATTAACAAATTCCCTACAATAGTGAAGATCATCTTTGAATGTTTCCTAAAAAGCCTTGAAAACTCTTAAAAACCCTGAAAACTCTATAAGGCCCTAAACTATCTAAAGAGCTCTGAAAAATCAATAGAGCTCTAAAAAACTCTAAAATGCTCTGGAAACCTCTAAAAAGCTCTGAAATGCTTTAATTTAATTATATCCCGTAGCACTAGGATCTACCATCTAGAGGATTCGTTGAAGAATGATATTAACAAATTCCCTACAATAGTGAAGATCATCTTTGAATGTTTCCTAAAAAGCCTTGAAAACTCTTAAAAACCCTGAAAACTCTATAAGGCCCTAAACTATCTAAAGAGCTCTGAAAAATCAATAGAGCGCTGAAAAACTCTAAAATGCTCTGAAAACCTCTAAACAGCTCTGAAGTGCTTTAATTTAATTTTATATCGTAGCACTAGGATCTACCAGCTAGAGGATTCGATAAAGAATGATACTAACAAATTCCCTACAATAGTGAAGATCATCTTTGAATGTTTCCTAAAAATCCTTGAAAACTCTTAAAAACCCTGAAAACTCTATAAGGCCCTAAACTATCTGGGCCTTACAGAATGATAGTAACAAATTCCCTACAATAGTGAAGATCATCTTTGAATGTTTCCTAAAAAGTCTTGAAAACTCTTAAAAACCCTGAAAACTCTATAAAGAAAAACTCCAAAAAGCACTGAATGGGCAGTATCAAGTTTTCTCTCTCCTAAACTTGGGCATGTAAAGGTTTTCTCTCTCCTAGGTGATTTTGTTCTCTCTAAAATTTAGAACGTCTAGAATTGTTTTTGTTCATATTTTTGATCATCTGAATCAATTTCGATTGGTTTATGATGATTGAATCTTAGGTTTCTTTCAACATAAGTGGTTGGAAATTCGTTTTCATATACATCTGAGGTGCTACATTAAAAAATTCATTGCGTTTTTCATTCTTTGTTCTTGGTTGTTTGGTGAACTGTGGATGATCAACAATGAGCAAAACTATGGATCCAGGGTCTTGCAACACGAATCTGAAATCTACAACTTTTGCAGACATGGTTAGAGGTAAAAAATCGCTGAATACAATTGATATTGCCTCTTTACCTAACCCTATGTTTTTGGATGATAAACCAACCATGGAAATTCCGTTAGATTTATTCAATGAAGGGTGTGAGGCTTGGAAATACAGCCTTATTGGAAGATTGGTTTTTAAAGATCTTGGTTTTTCTGCTGTCAAGACATCTTTAGAAGATCAATGGAAGCTAGATCCGGGTAAAGTCAAGTTCACTCCTATGAACAAGGGTTTTTTCATTATCAAGTTTACAACTGAAGAGGATATGATCAAGATCCGAGATGGAGGGACTTGGAAGGTTAATCAACATGAGCTTAGGCTTCAAAATTGGTTTCCATGGTTCGATCCAGATAAAGAAAATTCTTCTCATGTATCTGTCTGGGTAAACTTCCCTGGTTTATATGTAGAGTTATGGACAGAAAAAATCTTATTAGCGCTTGGAAAAAACCTGGGCAAACCTATAACGGTGGATAAAAGAACTTTGAACCATGAATTTGGTTCTTTTGCAGCGGTTTTGGTGGATATAGATTTTGGAAAAAAAAAATCCAGATTGTATTAATTTAACGGTGGGAGGTAGGTCTTTTGATCAGTTTGTTGAGCTACAAAAAATTCCAAAATTTTGTTCTTATTGCAAAATTGTTGGTCATATTGATAACGATTGTAGAAAGAAGAGCAAGAAAAATTCAGTGAAGAATGTTCAAAAATGGAAGCCAAAAAGTGCAGATGGTGCAAAGGAAGGAAAAGATGATGATGAAAATAAGAGTGATACTATAAATGGGTTGGTTTCAGGTGATGGGAAGCATGTTGGTGAGGCTGACCAGTTGGAAATGGAGCTTGAAAAATCTTCGGCTGAGTTTCGTGAAGCTCAAATGAAGCTCATTAGGTGCAAAAATGCTATTGCTGCAAAAGAGGCGTTTGCTGTTCGAAATGGTGCTAATTCGTTGTCTAATTCTGATACGAAAATGGAAGACAAAGTTGCTGCCGTGTCAGAATCAAACACATGTTCCGTGATGGACAAAAAATCTAATTTGAATTGTCAAAGCGCTGGAAAGAATTCAACATTTGCGGCTGCCACTTGTGATACAATTGGTTCCGTGTCTGAATTAATTACAACATCCGAGCAAAACTCTTATTTGAATGGTCAAAAAGCTAAAAAGAAGTCATAATTAATGGCTGGCACTTCAAAGAGTGAAAGGATTGATAAAGCATGTGATGAGAAAGTTAAGCAAACTACTTTTTTTTTCTCCCACTAAACAGAATATTGAAGAATCTAAGGTTAAAAAAGCTAATACAAAGAAAGGTGATGTGTCCAAGATACCCAACAAAGATGAGTGGAGGCATGTGAAGGGTAAGCCGTTTAAGTTGGATGCAATAATCAGTCCATCTGATTTAATTTGTATGAATTCGTTTGACTCTCTAAGTGAAAATGATTTATCGGAGGATGAAAATGAAGAGCTGTTGACTGCTAATATGGCAGCAGAAGTTAAGAGTTCAAAAGAATGGGGTACAATTTCTGATGCTAAACCGGATTCCCATGTTGAAACGGATAAAAAGAAGGCTTTCCAAGAAAGAATAGAAGAATTAAAAAAGCAACGGGATAGGTTGGATGATGTTGTTTTTGATATGAAAAATATTTTGTCTAGTGAGGAACTAGACGAAGCGAGCACTATTGAAAATGATCAAGTGCGGGGTAATTTCATTATAAATCCAGACTTTAGAAAACAATACTTCAAGTAAAAAAAAGAGTTAATGGATAGAATGTCAACTAAGAAAAAAGCTCAATCTCCTATTAAGCTTATTCCTGGTGGTAATTATGCTTCGGAGGAAGAAGAAGATGAATATGAAGATGAATACGAAGAGGATTTTGAAGATGAATACAACCAGCAACATGATGATTTTGATTTGACAAAAACAATTGCTAGCCTTAAGAAGAGGAATTTTAGAGTTGGACGCAAACGATATTAGTTTTGTTTTTCTCTTTTGTTATTTCTTGGTTTTGGAAAGCTATTTTTTAAGCTTTTTGTGTTTCTTTGTTGTTTTTAGTGTGCCCCTTTGGTTTATAGGGGTGGGGAGGCCTCGAGCCTCCCATTTTGTAATTCTTGTAATTACCTTTTTTTGGTTTCAATAAACTAAGACTTACCAAAAAAAATAAATGAAAACTCTATAAGGCCCTAAACTATCTAAAGAGCTCTGAAAAATCAATAGAGCTCTGAAAAACTCTAAAATGCTCTGAAAACCTCTAAAAAGCTCTGAAATGCTTTAATTTAATTATATCATGTAGCACTAAGATATACCAGCTAGAGGATTCGTTGAAGAATGATATTAACAAATTCCCTACAATAGTGAAGATCATCTTTGAATGTTTCCTAAAAAGCCTTGAAAACTCTTAAAAACCCGGAAAACTCTATAAGGCCCTAAACTATCTAAAGAGCTCTGAAAAATCAATAGAGCTCTAAAAAACTCTAAAATGCTCTGGAAACCTCTAAAAAGCTCTGAAATGATTTAATTTAATTATATCCCGTAGCACTAGGATCTACCAGCTAGAGGATTCATTGAAGAATGATATTAACAAATTCCCTACAATAGTGAAGATCATCTTTGAATGTTTCCTAAAAAGCCTTGAAAACTCTTAAAAACCCTGAAAACTCTATAAGGCCCTAAACTATCTAAAGAGCTCTGAAAAATCAATAGAGCTCTAAAAAACTCTAAAATGCTCTGGAAACCTCTAAAAAGCTCTGAAATGCTTTAATTTAATTATATCCCGTAGCACTAGGATCTACCAGCTAGAGGATTCGTTGAAGAATGATACTAACAAATTCCCTACAATAGTGAAGATCATCTTTGAATGTTTCCTAAAAATCCTTGAAAACTCTTAAAAACCCTGAAAACTCTATAAGGCCCTAAACTATCTAAAGAGCTCTGAAAAATCAATAGAGCTCTAAAAAAACTCTAAAATGCTCTGGAAACCTCTAAAAAGCTCTGAAATGCTTTAATTTAATTATATCCCGTAGCACTAGGATCTACCAGCTAGAGGATTCGTTAAAGAATGATACTAACAAATTCTTACAATAGTGAAGATCATCTTTGAATGTTTCCTAAAAATCCTTGAAAACTCTTAAAAACCCTGAAAACTCTATAAGGCCCTAAACTATCTAAAGAGCTCTGAAAAATCAATAGAGCTCTAAAAAACTCTAAAATGCTCTGGAAACCTCTAAAAAGCTCTGAAATGCTTTAATTTAATTATATCCCGTAGCACTAGGATCTACCAGCTAGAGGATTCGTTGAAGAATGATATTATCAAATTCCCTACAATAGTGAAGATCATCTTTGAATGTTTCCTAAAAATCCTTGAAAACTCTTAAAAACTCTGAAAACTCTATAAGGCCCTAAACTATCTAAAGAGCTCTGAAAAAAAAATGAAATCAGAAGCTCTGAAAACTCTAAAAAAAACTCTAAAGAGCTCTGAAAAAATGCTCTGGAAACCTCTAAAAAGCTCTGAAATGCTTTAATTTAATTATATCCCGTAGCACTAGGATCTACCAGCTAGAGGATTCGTTAAAGAATGATACTAACAAATTTCTTACAATAGTGAAGATCATCTTTGAATGTTTCCTAAAAATCCTTGAAAACTCTTAAAAACCCCGAAAACTCTATAAGGCCCTAAACTATCTAAAGAGCTCTGAAAAATCAATGAAGAGCTCTAAAAAACTCTAAAATGCTAAACGGAAACCTCTAAAAAGCTCTGAAATGCTTTAATTTAATTATATCATGTAGCACTAAGATCTACCAGCTAGAGGATTCGTTAAAGAATAACACTAACAAATTCCCTACAATAGTGAAGATCATCTTTGAATGTTTCCTAAAAATCCTTGAAAACTCTTAAAAACCCTGAAAACTCTATAAAGCCCTAAACTATCTAAAGAGCTCTGAAAAACTCTAAAAAGCTCTGAAATGCTTTAATTTAATTATATCCCGTAGCACTAGGATCTACAAGCTAGAGGATTCGTAAAAGAATGATACTAACAAATTCCCTACAAAGGTAAAATCATCTTTGAATGTTTTCTAAAAATCCTTGAAAACTCTTAAATTCCCTAAAAACTCTATAAAGCCCTAAACTATCTAAAGAGCTCTGAAAAGTCAATAGAGCTCTGAAAAACTCTAAAAAGCTCTAAAAATGCTTTAATTCTATTATATCCCGTAGCACTAGGATCTACTAGCTAGAGGATTCGTAAAAGAATGATACTAACAAATTCCGTACAATAGTTAAATCATCTTTGAATGTTTCCTAAAAATCCTTGAAAACTCTTAAAATCTGTAAAAACTCTATAAAGCCCTAAACTATCTAAAAAGCTGTGAGAAACTCTAAAAAGCTCTGAAATACTTTAATTTAATTATATCCCGTAGCACTGTGATCTACCAGCTAGAGGATTCGTTAAAGAATGATAGTAACAAATTCCCTACAATAGTGAAGATAATCTTTGAATGTTTCCTAAAAAGACTTGAAAACTCTTAAAAACCCTGAAAACACTATAAAGCCCTAAACTATCTAAAGAACTGTGAAAAATCAATAGTGAAGATCATCTTTGAATGTTTCCTAAAAATCCTTGAAAACTCTAAAAAGCCCTAAACTATCTAAAGAGCTCTGAAAAGTCAATAGAGCACTGAAAAACTCTAAAAGGCTCAGAAATGCTTCGATTTAATTATATCTCGTAGCACTGGGATCTACCAGCTAGAGGATTCGTTAAATAATAACACTAACAAATTCCCTACAATAGTGAAGATCATCTTTGAATGTTTCCTAAAAAGCCTTGAAAACTCTTAAAATCCCTAAAAACTCTATAAAGCCCTAAACTATCTAAAGAGCTCTGGAAAACTTTAAATAGCTCTGAAAACCTCTAAAGAGCTCTGAAATGCTTTAATTCTATTATATCCCGTAGCACTAGGATCTACTAGCTAGAGGATTCGTAAAAGAATGATACTAACAAATTCCCTACAATAGTTAAATCATCTTTGAATGTTTCCTAAAAATCCTTGAAAACTCTTAAAATCCGTAAAAACTCTATAAAGCCCTAAACTTTCTAAAAAGCTCTAAAATACTTTAATTTAATTATATCTCGTAGCACTGTGATCTACCAGCTAGAGGATTCGTTAAAGAATGATAGTAACAAATTCCCTATAATAGTGAAGATAATTTTTGAATGTTTCCTAGAAATACTTGAAAACTTTTAAAAACCCTGAAAACACTATAAAGCCCTAAAATATCTAAAGAACTGTGAAAAATCAATAGTGAAGATCATCTTTGAATGTTTCCTAAAAATCCTTGAAAACTCTAAAAAGCCCTAAACTATCTAAAGAGCTCTGAAAAGTCAATAGAGCTCTGAAAAACTCTAAAAAGCTCTGAAATGCTTCGATTTAATTATATCTCGTAGCACTGGGATCTACCAGCTAGAGGATTCGTTAAAGAATAACACTAACAAATTCCCTACAATAGTGAAGATCATCTTTGAATGTTTTCTAAAAACCCTTGAAAACTATGAAAAATTCTGAAAACTCTATAAAGCCCTAAACTATCTAAAGAGCTCTCGAAAACTCTAAAAAGCTCTGAAAACCTCTGAAATGCTTTAATTTAATTATATCCCGTAGCACTGTGATCTACCTGCTAGAGAATTCGTTAAAGAATGATAGTAACAAATTCCCTACAATAGTGAAGATAATCTTTGAATGTTTCCTAAAAAGACTTGAAAACTCTTAAAAACCCTGAAAACACTATAAATCCCTAAACTATCTAAAGAGCTCTGAAAAATCAATAGAGCTCTGAAAAACTCTAAAAAGCTCTGAAATGCTTTAATTTAATTATATCTCGTAGCACTGTGATCTACCAGCTAGAGGATTCGTTAAAGAATGATAGTAACAAATTCCCTACAATAGTGAAGATAATCTTTTAATGTTTCCTAAAAAGACTTGAAAACTCTTAAAAACCCTGAAAACACTATAAAGCCCTAAAAATCTAAAGAACTGTGAAAAATCAATAGTGAAGATTATCTTTGAATGTTTCCTAAAAAGCCTTGAAAACTCTTAAAAATCCTGAAAATTCTAAAAAGCCCTAAACTATCTAAAGAGCTCTGAAAAGTTAATAGAGCACTGAAAAACTCTAAAAAGCTCTGAAATGCTTCGATTTAATTATATCTCGTAGCACTGGGATCTACCAGCTAGAGGATTCGTTAAAGAATAACACTAACAAATTCCCTACAATAGTGAAGATCATCTTTGAATGTTTTCTAAAAAGCCTTGAAAACTCTTAATTTTTTTGAAAACTCTATAAAGCCCTAAACTATCTAAAGAGCTCTCGAAAACTCTAAAATGCTCTGAAAACCTCTAAAAAGCTCTGAAATGCTTTAATTTAATTATATCCCGTAGCACTAGGATCTACAAGCTAGAGGATTCGTAAAAGAATGATACTAACAAATTCCCTACAATAGTGAAGATAATCTTTGAATGTTTCCTAAAAAGACTTGAAAACTATTAAAATCCCTGAAAACACTATAAAGCCCTAAACTATCTAAAAAACTCTGAAAAACTCTAAAAAGCTCTGAAATGCTTTGATTTAATTATATCTCGTAGCACTGGGATCTACCAGCTAGAGGATTCGTTAAAGAATAACACTAACAAATTCCCTACAATAGTAAAATCATCTTTTAATATTTCCTAAAAATCCTTGAAAACTCTTAAAATCCCTAAAAACTCTATAAATCCCTAAACTATCTAAAGAGCTCTGAAAAACTCTAAAAAGCTCTGAAATGCTTTAATTTAATTATATCCCGTAGCACTGTGATCTACCTGCTAGAGGATTCGTTAAAGAATGATAGTAACAAATTCCCTACAATAGTGAAGATAATCTTTGAATGTTTCCTAAAAAGACTTGAAAACTCTTAAAAACCCTGAAAACACTATAAACCCCTAAACTATCTAAAGAACTGTGAAAAATCAATAGTGAAGATCATCTTTGAATGTTTCCTAAAAATCCTTTTTTTTTTTTTGGTAAGTAAAGAATCCTTGAAAACTCAAAGATGAAAACTCTTTAAAATCCTTGAAAACTCTAAAAAGCTATAAACTATCTAAAGAGCTCTGAAAAGTCAATAGAGCTCTGGAAAACTCTAAAAGGCTCAGAAATGCTTCGATTTAATTATATCTCGTAGCACTGGGATCTACCAGCTAGAGGATTCGTTAAATAATAACACTAACAAATTCCCTACAATACTGAAGATCATCTTTGAATGTTCCCAAAAAAAGCCTTGAAAACTCTTAAAATCCCTAAAAACTCTATAAAGCCCTAAACTATCTAAAGAGCTCTGGAAAACTTTAAAAAGCTCTGAAAAACTCTAAAGAGCTCTGAAATGCTTTAATTTAATTATATCCCGTAGCACTAGGATCTACTAGCTAGAGGATTCGTAAAAGAATGATACTAACAAATTCCCTACAATAGTTAAATCATCTTTGAATGTTTCCTAAAAATCCTTGAAACTCTTAAAATCCCTAAAAACTCTATAAAGCCCTAAACTATCTAAAAAGCTCTGAAAATCTCTAAAAATCTCTTAAATGCTTTAATTTAATTATATCCCGTAGCACTGTGATCTACCAGCTAGAGGATTCGTTAAAGAATGAGAGTAACAAATTCCCTACAATAATGAAGATAATCTTTGAATGTTTCCTAAAAAGACTAGAAAACTCTTAAAAACCCTGAAAACACTATAAAGCCCTAAACTATCTAAAGAACTGTGAAAAATCAATAGTGAAGATCATCTTTGAATGTTTCCTAGAAATCCTTGAAAACTCTAAAAAGCCCTAAACTATCTAAAGAGCTCTGAAAAGTCAATAGAGCTCTGAAAAACTCTAAAAAGCTCTGAAATGCTTAGATTTAATTATATCTCGTAGCACTGGGATCTACTAGCTAGAGGATTCGTTAAAGAATAACACTAACAAATTCCCTACAATAGTAAAATCATCTTTTAATATTTCCTAAAAATCCTTGAAAACTCTTAAAATCCTTAAAAACTCTATAAATCCCTAAACTATCTAAAGAGCTCTGAAAAACTCAAAAAGTTCTGAAATGCTTTAATTTAATTATATCCCGTAGCACTGTGATCTACCTGCTAGAGGATTCGTTAAAGAATGATAGTAACAAATTCCCTACAATAGTGAAGATAATCTTTGAATGTTTCCTAAAAAGACTTGAAAACTCTTAAAAACCCTGAAAACACTATAAAGCCCTAAACTATCTAAAGAACTGTGAAAAATCAATAGTGAAGATCATCTTTGAATGTTTCCTAGAAATCCTTGAAAACTCTAAAAAGCCCTAAACTATCTAAAGAGCTCTGAAAAGTCAATAGAGCTCTGAAAAACTCTAAAAGGCTCATAAATGCTTAGATTTAATTATATCTCGTAGTACTGGGATCTACTAGCTAGAGGATTCTTTAAATAATAACACTAACAAATTCCCTACAATAGTGAAGATCATCTTTGAATGTTTCCTAAAAAGCCTTGAAAACTCTTAAAAACCCTGAAAACACTATAAATCCCTAAACTATCTAAAGAACTGTGAAACTCTACCAGGTAGACCACAATGATAACTGAAGAAATGAGGAAGGGAGGTAGAGCCTTCTAAAACCGTTCCCTCCTGAGTGATCTTGTTGAATTCCCCAACTACTTCTTCATGACCCAACTCTTGAAATCTAAAATTGAGGTCATCACAAAACTCTCTCCACTGTACCACCCCTTTCCCAACTTGGTAATCCTGATACCACACATCAGATCGTCCTTCTAAATGCATTGAAGCTATCATAACCTTATGCTCCTCATCCATCAGGTGTAGTTGAAAGAACTTAGTGCATTTACGGATCCAAGATCTTGGGTTATTTCCATCAAATTTAGGGAAATCTATCTTAGGTTTGTGAGCAAAAAGGAATTGATTATTTTGGAGTTGATAGTTACCTCTCACGAATACATTCTCTTTCGGATGAGTCTGGGGTTGGTCCGGGGTCTCTAAAACTCCATCTACATCATTGTGTTTATTCGACATTCTTGCTTCAATAACTGCCGTCTGAGATTCAAATAACTTCCACAACCCTGCTACAAGGCCCGGTGAGAGATTGATCTGAGCATCGTCGAATTTCTTCCATAGCTCCTTAAAACCATTCAATTGATCTTGAGATAACTCATTCACTCGTTTCTGCAGTGCTTCAAACTCCTTCTGGGTCACCATTTTCTTACAGGAACACTCGGATCGAGTGCTCTGATACCAATTGTAGTGATCTACACTACAAATCAGCTCAGAAGAAACTCAAATCTCTAAGGATAGAGATTTAGAATGGGTAGAAGAGAAAAATTGAGAGAGAAGAATAAAGTTCTATTAATTCTGAATGATTCAACAACATCGAAGACAACAACCTTTTACACCACAACAGCAGCGTGCGACGCACGTGCGATGTGCCCACTAATAACGGTTAAGAAATTTAAATTACAAGTTACCTTTCTGGGTGCCCTTAACAACTGAGGATGCCCCTAACAGTCTAAATGATACTAGGTTCATGACAACTTGATTGTTTTTTCTATATTGATTGTGCTATGGAATGTTATCTTCCGATTTTCTTTCTTGGGATGGTGTGTTCACTCATTTCCACTTCAGTCTTTCAGTTATCTGAAGTTATGGTACACGTGAAGATATCTGTTTTCATAGCTTAGAGTTTTGTCGAGATTAGAGACATTTTGTATTTTTTTTACTATCTATATCCTTTCTTTATTCTGTAAAAAAAAAACATTAATACATTCATACCACTCGAGAGATTTTCAGTTGTACAAATATCAGAGTTTTTGGGTTTAGTAATTGAGATACTTTATGTAACTATGATTCTTAAAATCGATAATCTAGGTTTTGATGCTTCAATTAGGTGTGTTAGATCATTGCTCGGTCTAACTCACAAGTGTTGCTATCTCAAGCTTGTTTTCAAATTTAGTTGTCAAAACTACATCTTGATTTCTAGTCTACAATTAGTTAAGTCACGGACTAGGATAGAAGTGTAGTCGAGAAACAGACATCACGACAGTCATCAATGCGTTCTACCGTTTGAAGGCGAAGATCAACCGAAGCTTTTGGAAAACTTCTTCAACAAAAGGTAAGTGAAGACTGAACCACCTATTTCTCAAGTTATTCATCTTTTTATCTATGATACGTTGTCTCATAACTAATTAGACTATCGTAAGCATATCAAGAATTTCAAGTCTTTCAAGTCAAGTTCATCTTGTAATTAGTTCTCGAAATATGACTAAGCTTAATGAACATCCGTTCATACTTGATGAATTTTGGTTAAGAATAATTTATTGTTCGTAATCAAAATCATGATTCAAGAATTATCATTTGAAAATAGCTTGGAACAGTGATATGTGTCATTGATGTTATTTGGGAATGTTTCGAATTGATTCAGAGAGAAATATAGAACTACTGTAAATTCAGATATAAGACAGTATATATACCAGTCTTATAAACTGGGAAAACGGTTACAAGTATGAAGCCGTAGTACATATACTCAGTATACGTAACGGAGTAGCTATATGTCGACCAACATCTTATTGTTACGCATACCTGTATGCACACCTTAAAAAGTATGTGAACTCGTGAACCTGGATCGGTACGCAAACCAGTATGCGTACTAGAAAATAACTGTTGTCCTGGAACCTTTTTGGTATCCATACCGGTACACTTACTAGAAAAGTTATGTGAACTCCGGAACTGGTTAATGTCTTAAGGTATCCATACCAGTACACATATCGGAACTCGGCCATGTCATAATGTATACATACCGATACACGTACTTTGACTTAACAGTTCACGAACAAGTTAAATATTTGTACCTTGTACATCTACTTACCATGTCGATTAAATTCATATGCACATAAATTATTTCTCTGAGATAATTAGCATTTGAATAATCACTAAAAACACCATAGACATAATTGATCACATAATTGTGACTCAAGGTAAAGTCTTAAGTGTTTATGAAAATGCTCAAGCTTATAGTTCAGTTGGATATCTTCCGCTAACCATTCATGAGCGTGGTCTTTATACAGGGTTCGTTTACGGTTTATCCTGACCAGAGTGTATATCTTATTATGTAAACAGATTCAAAGATTCGTCTAACGGTGGATATTGTTTGCTTGGTTCCAAAATTATCTTAGCTAAAACCTAAAGAAACCTATGCTTTGAATGTCTATAAAAGAGGAACCTCAAATAACTCGGATCTTTGAATCTCGACATTACTTTCTTGGTGTGTCCTAGCTGTAAACTTGAGTCGTCCTCTTCCTAAAACCCTTCTAGAGTTTAGCGACTACAAATACTTCATAGGGATTCGTGAATCCAGATCCAGCTATTGTTTATCTAATAGATCGAGTATCTTGATCTTGTTCGATTGTTGAGCTGCTCACTTGAACAAGATAGATAGAAATCATCAAAGTTCTCTTCGTCCTAGACTTTGATTGATTCAACAAGTTTAATAATTGTGAGGTGAATAATAATCTAGGCTACTCTTCGTGAAGCATAAGTCCAGATTTTGAGGTTAGCTGGACTTTGTCTATTGCTATCGATTTCCAATCACCTAGATCTACGATAAAAAAGGAAACCACGCATATATGCTTATCTATGGGAGGCAGATTTGTTTAAAGTCTTCAATTAAGTTGTAGCAACTCTTAGGCTGTAAAGGACATCAGCTAAGGGAATCAATTGCACGGAGTCCTGTCAGGATTCAAGAGGCATAAGGAGCGCGACTGTACATGAATTTTTGTGAGAGTTTATTTTGGTCTCAACTACATTCCAGTCCGAAGTTAATTAGTAATAGGCTAGTGTCTGTAGCGGCTTAATACAGTTTGGTGCTCAATCTAGACTAGGTCCCGTGGTTTTTCCTGCATTTGTTATTTCCTCGTTAACAAAATTTATGGTGTCTGTGTTATTTATTTTTCCGTATTATATTATTTATCTTTATAATTGAAATATCATAGGTTGTGCGTTAATCAATCAGAGTAGATACATCCATCCTTGTTTGTTGGATATGACTTGATTGATACTTGTAAATTGATATTTGGAATCACCCAAGTACTCTCATGCAAATCAGGTTCACAGACTTGTATTTGTAAACTTTCTGATTGTGGGAGAAAAAGATATAACTCTGAATATTATTCCTTGATTGAGATTCAAGTTGAACTCTAGGAATTATAGTTAAGTTTGTTCATACAGGATGCCTAAGAAAAAGTTGGTGGTGTTTGGTATCCCCGCGCTTTCAAGGTTGTAATTTTTATTAACCAATCAAGTGATTAGGTTGGGGTGTCACATTTTTGACGAAGGTTATATTCGTAAAATCACCTCGTAAATTATGCATTTCTGATCAACATCAAAATCATAAGAAATTCATATCTTCACCTTCCTCAAGAGAAATGAATTGCAGTTCTATAACCTCATGAAAGTAATAATATATGTTGGCGATATTAGGGTTTCTGAAGCAGAGATTTTAATATTCCATATATTTCATGATTAAGCTGAAAGACTTGGCGTCTCTTTTGAATTCGGAATTCATCTTTGGTGTCTGAACTTACCCAGAATAATGTTTAGAACAAATATGATGCTGATCACATCATATCTGAATCAATTAAATACTCCTAGACATATTGCATGCTAGTATAGAGCGATAAATTAATTAAATCTAGTTTCAGTATTCATTGGTTGAATTCCTAGAAAAAATACACTAATTAAACCCTAATATTCACTTACTCGGATTCATGGCTTTTCTCAGCTGAATTCAATGGAATAGTAATGGATATTCACCTTTCGGCCATATGAGGCACCCCCGAATAAAACCCTTTACTTGTACGTTTTTCTGAAGAAGGGTTTCCTCGAGAGGCAAGACGTGTGCCTCTTGAGATTCGTTTCAGATAGTCAGAATCACTTGGATTCCATTTTCTGAACTTAGATATTTCAGGATTACTTCCATTATCAGCAGAACAACTGATATTTGTAGTGTTATTAGACACTTTATCATGAAAGTGATTGCACTTATGGAACTTTCGTGAGGAATCACCCAGGTTATTCCTTCCATAAGTTTCCTGGATTTTTACAGAATTAGAACCTATTGCAGACAGTTTTTTACCTTTTTAGTTGCAAATTCAAGCAATTTTTGAAGATCAGACATTTGTTTCTTTCTAGAATAACAATTCAGAGCAATACGATTCTTCTTTCCGAAGTGTGAACAGATTCGTGAAGTTGAAACCTTTGTTGCGCTGTCTATACTAGTAGCTTCATTAGATGCTGGCAGACAGCGAAATCGTTTCTTACCGAACATCTCTTTGGAAGTAACTTTCTCTATGTTAGGTAATGTCACAGGGACAATAACCTCATACAAGGAGGATACATTACTTTTTAAAAACACAGTTTTCCTTTTCAAGGAGGTACACTATTCTTGATCTAATAGGAGATCTGTAAAAAGTTTCTCTTTTTCAACATGAAGACAATCCAGTTCTAATGAGTGAGACTTGAGTATGCGACCTTCTCTTATCGAACTTTCTTTAACATTATCTTCAAGCTTACTAATCTTTTCATCGCGAACAGTAATTTCTTGAGAAATTTTTTTCATATCGTTAGAAAAGGTTTCAATATAACCAGAGAGTTCACGTTCCCTGTTGAGGGATTTATTAAGCCCATCAAGATACCGAGAAAACTTTTCTTCAAGATCTCTAATTTTAGAGGTTTAAAAGTCAATGATCTCAGTAGATTTTTTTAAGCTTCTGATAAGTTCCAACTCAGATTCTGATAATATGATATCTTTTCCTCTGGATTCGGAAGAATCAACTAAGGAGTTATCCTTTGAGGTAAGTCCCAAACATTTGGAGTAATAAAAATCGGCTGGAGACATGTTTTGTACATGACTACAAATTCCACGAGATTTTCAAACACATACTTATTAGGTCTTAGCGTGTTTGCCTGCTATGATACCAATTGAAAACGCATGGGGTACCAAATTACACCACTACTTTTTTCTTAAGAAATTTGTATAGACAAACTCAATACATCTCCGAGAGATAAACTCAATCAAGGAATAATATGTAGAGTTATATCTCTTTCTCTTGCAATTAGAATGTTTACAGAAACAAGTCCGTGAACTTAATCACAAAGAAAATTCTTGGACGGTACCAAAAACCAATTGTCCAAGAATCAATCTAGTCGTATCCAACAAACTAGGTCGGATGTATCTACTAAGATTGATCAACGTAAAGCCTATGATATTTCAATTATAAAGATAAATAATATAATGCGGAAAAACAAATAACACAGACACTAGAAGTTTTGTTAACGAGGAAACTGCAAATGCAGAAAAACCCCGGGAACTAGTCCAGATTGAACACCAAATTGTATTAAGCCGCTATAGACACTAGCCTACTACCAATTAACTTCAGACTGGAATGTAGCTGAGCCTTAAAAGGTATCCCACCGATTAAGGTACAATCGCGCTCCTTACCCTCTTGAATCCCAAGGGACTCCACACAATTGATTCCCTTAGATGACGTCACACCAACTAAGAGTTGCTTCAACTCAATTGAAGACTTTAAACCAAATATACCTCCCACAGATTAAGCCTATATAGTTGATTTTCTGATTACGATCGAAATGTATGATCAAGGTGATGGAAATCGATAGCAATTTGACAAAAGTCTAGTTATCCTCAAAATTCGGACTTTTGCAACCGGAAGTGCAGCCTAGATTATTATTCACATCACAAGTATAAAACTTGCGGAATCACCAAAGTCTGAGACGAAGAGAACTTTGATGAGCATTATCTATCTTGATCGTTGGAGCAAGATCTACAAACAATCAAGATCAGGATACTCGAGTTATCAAGGAAAGATAACTGGACCCGGCTTCACAAATCCCAATGAAGTATTTATAGTCGCTAAATCCTAAAAGGATTTATAGAGAAGACGGCTCTAGATACAACTAGGATACACCAAAAAGTAGTGTCAGGATTCAAAGATCCCAGTTGCTTGGAGTTCCCCTTTTATAGACATTCAAAGCATATGTTGCTTTAGGTTTAATCTAAGATAGCTTTGTAACCAAGCAAACAATATCCAGCGTTAGATGAATCTTTGAATTTGATTTACATAAACAAGATATACACTCTGGTTAGGTGATACCGCAACCGAACCGTGTACAAATACTATGTTCAACATGGTTAGCCGAAACTAGCTAGTTTGAACTTAAAAGCTTGATCTTCATTTTCATGAACACATAAGACATTAACTCTGAGTGACAAACACTAGACTTAATTAATTAAGTCTAGTGTTTATAGAGAATAAATCAAATATTAATTATCTCAAAGAAATAATTTAAACACACTTTAAAATATAATTGACATGAATAGTAGATGTACGAATACAAATACATAGTAGTTCGTGAGTCAGTTCAGTCACAGTTCACAAACCGGTTAGGAAACTTTAGCCCAAAACCGAGTTCCAAAGTTCACATAACTTTTAAGGTTTACTTACCGGTTTGCAAACTTTCCACCAAACCTAAGTTCCGAAGTTCACAGATTTTTAAGGTTCGTGTACCGGTTTGGAAACTCAAAAACTGTAGCCGGTGAGTACCGCTTTGGAAACGCCACCGAGTTCAGGGACACAAGACTGTTTTAGTTCGCATACCGGTTTGGATACTCACCCCGTTTTTCATAACCACAGTTCAAGAATGGTTTGCATACAAATATGCACATCGATCCGGTTCACGAGTCATATAGATTTTTATATGATATACATAAAAATATGTTTACCACTAATCTGTAAGTCGATATGTATATATCTACTCTACTACTTGTACGAATACATGTAATAAGGGTTCAGACTTATAACCGTTTTCCCAGTAAAACTGATACCACTGTCTTGTATCTGTATCAATAGTAGTTTTATATATCTCTAAATTAATTCCAAACATTCATGAATAACATCAATGCCACATTTCACTGTTCCACGTTATTTCCAAATGATAAACATGAATCACGATTTTGATTTCTAACAATAAATTGTCCTTAACCTAAATTCATCAAGTATGAACAAATGTTCAGTAAGCTTAGCCATTATATTCCTAGAAATTATCAAGATGAACTTGACTCGAAATTCTTGTCCATGCATACTAGTCTAATTATTCATGCGACATCGCCTCATATGATAGAAAGTGAATATAACTTGAGATATAGGTGGTTCAATATTCACTTACCTTTTGTTGATGAATTTCTCCAAAAGCTTCGGTTGATCTTCGCCTTCAAATGGTAGAACGCAATGAAGACTGCTGTAATCTTCTGTTTCTCAACTACATTTTTATCCTAATCCTAGACTTAACTAATTGCAGACTAGAAATCAAGATATAGTTTTAACAACTAAATTTGACAACAAGCTTGAGATAGCAACACTTATGAGTTCGACCGAGCAATGCTCTAACAACCAAGGACCATTTTGGTTGTATTGCGTAACTATTTTACTCCAAAACTCGATAAAGTTGATCGATGGCTATGACATAATATTTTTCAAACCACCTGCACATTTAGAGGGAAAGTTTGTAAGATTGTGATTGATTGGGGGAGTTGTAAAAATATCATCTCTGAAGAATTGGTTCGAAAGTTGAAGTTAGAGACAAAAGAACACCCTTCTCAATATTCTTTATCATGGCTTAACTAAGGAAGCGAGGTAAAAGTCATTATACGTTGTCTTAATAATTTTTCTATTGGTAACAAATATGTAGACAAAGTTTGGTATGATGTTGTTTTGATGGATGTATGTCATTTACTTCTTGGGAGGACTTTGAAATATGATCGATTTGTGAATCATGATGTGAGATCTAATAACTATTCTTTCATGTGGAGCAATAAGAAGTTGACTCTTGTACCCAATCGTGAGCTTATGCCTTAGCCACAAAATGGTGATGGTAAAAATCTACTTACTTATCACAAGTTCATAGAAGAGTTGGATGATTCAGAGGTGTTTTATATACTTCTTCCTAAACAGTCTCCAACATATGATTTCGTGCCACCACAAGTCAATCCAATTATCGAAGAATTTCAAGATGTTTTTTCTACTGACTTACCAGATGCATTACCACCATTAAGAGAATTATAATACCAAATTGATCTAGTACCCGGTTCAAGTCTTCCCAACAAAACCCACTACCGGATGATCCCCAAATAACATGAAGAATTACGTCGCCAAGTTGAAGAGCTCATAACCAAAGGTTTTATAAGACCGAGTCTTATCCCTTGTACGGTGCAGGCCTTGTTAATACCAAAGAAAGATGGTTCATGGCGTATTTGTGTGGATAGTAGGGAAATCAATAAAATCACATTGAAGTACCAATTTCCAATTCCTCGCTTGGACGACTTACTCTATCAATTAAGTGGATCATGTGTTTTTATCAAACTTGATTTTAAAAGTGGGTATCACCAAATTTGTATCAATGAGGGATATGAATGGAAGACCGCTTTTAAGACAAGAAAGTATTGTATGAATGGATGATTATGCCATTTGATCTCTCAAATGCTCTAAGGAAATTTATGAGAGTAATGAATCAAGCACTCCGGCCGTTGATTGGGAAGTGTGGCGTTGTATACTTTGATGACATACTGTTTTTGGTCTCAATATGGAATATCATATATGTCACCTTCATGAAGTTCTCATGGTTTTACGGGCACACAAATTTTATGTTACCATGAAGAAGTGTGCATTCATGACCGATAAAATCTTGTTTCTCTGCTATGTGGTCAAAAAAGATGGGATTTTGGTAGATGAAGATAAAGTGGAATGCACAAGGAATTGGCCCAAACCAAAAACTTTGTTTGATATGCGAAGTTTTCATCGGTTAGATTCTTCTACCGTCGATTCATTGCAAATTTTAGCGGAGTAACGGCTCTAACAACGGAATGCATGAAGGGTGGAAAGTATTCATGGAATCACGAAGGGGATGAAGCCTTTGAATTGATGAAAATAAAGTTAGGTACATCTCAAATTTAAATATTACCAAATTTTGATAAACCATTTGAACTTCATTGTGATGCTTCTAAGCTGTGCATTGGGGCGGTCCTTAGTCAACAAGGGAAACCGATGACCTTTTATAGTGAAAAGTTGAATGGGGATAGACTTGCATATAGCACTTATGATGTTGAGTTTTATGATATTGTTCAAGCACTCAAACATTAGAGGCACTATCTTATTCACAATGAGTTCATCTCATTTTCGGACCATATGGCATTGAGGCACATCAATTCTCAAGAAAATCTTTCTACTAGGCATGGTAAATGAGCTTCTTATTTTCAACAATTCATTTTTTTAATCAAGCTTAAGTTTGGTGTAAAAAAAAAGGTAGTTTATGCCTTGAGTCGACGTACTTCCCTTCTTACACGAATGATGTCTCGTATTTTGGGATTCGATGATATTCGGGATCTCTTAAAAAATGATACTTATTTTGGTCCTTTTATGGTTGATGAAAGGTCACTCCAAAACGGTGATTACGTTTTATACGATGGGTACCTTTGACGGAAAAATTATCTTTGCATTCCGCAATCAAGCTTGAGATTGAAAATTATTAAGGAGCTTCATGATGAGGGGCATATGGGGACTACTCGTACTTGGAACTTGGTTTCAAGCTCATACTTTTGGCTGGGAATGTGGAAGGAAATTTACCGATATGTGAAGAGATGTCATATATGTCAAGTATCTAAAGGAACGGCCACTAATGCGATATTATACATGCCACTTGCTATTCTTTCTCGTCTATGGGAAGATTTGAGCATGGATTTCATCTTGGGATTACCGCGTACCCAAAGAGGTACGAATTCAATATTTGTAGTGGTAGATTGCTTTTGCAAAATGTCTCATTGCGTTGCTTGTAAAAAGTTAACGGATGCAGTCATGGTAGCTCAACTCTTTTTTTGAAGAGATTTATCGTTTACATGGTGTTCCTTCTTCCATCTTCTCAGATAGAGATAGTTGTTTTATGGGGCATTTTTGGCGTACCTTATAGAAGTTAGTCAAGACCAATTTATGTGTTAGCACAGCTTATCACCCTTAAGCGGATGGACAAACCGAAGTGGTAAATCGTTCCCTATGTAATCTTATTTGTTGTTTGGTTGAGTAGAATTTGAAGACATATGACCAAGTTTATGCAAGAAAGAATTTGATTACAACCATGCGGTGAACCGGAGTAGTGGGTATTCACCACTCATGGTGGTGTACGAGTTCAATCCAAGAGTACCTACCACTTGATTTGTCTTTAGTACCAGATTTGAAAAGACCAAATGCTATGACGAAAGAATTTGTTTCCCAACTCAACCTTATACATGAAAGCACCCGAAAGCATTTAGAAGCTTCATCAAGAAAATACAAGAACAATGTTGATCAAAGGCGTTGTGTGGTTGAGTTTGAAGTATGATATCTTGTTTATGAGATTCTTATGAAAGAAAGTTTTCCCGTAGGTGAATACAACAAGATCAAGGAATGGAAGATTGGACCATTTCCAATTGAAGAAAAGATTAACGACAATGCTCATCTCCTCAACTTACCAAGCTCCATTTGCATACCCGACGTGTTTAACGTGAAGCATTTGGTTCCATATTGGGGTGACAATGTTGTGGAAGCCGATATTGACAATTCGAGGGTGAATTTCTATTTCATATGGGAGGATGATACATAGTGGTATCCTTCTCATACCACTTTTACCCTTGTTATTCTTATTATCTCTTTTGCCCCCTTTCTTTGGTTTTATTTCTTGTTATATCCTTCATGTTGACTATATGTTTTCAAGCCCCAGTTCTTCTCCTCCCAAGTTTTGTTTTAAGAAATACTAGGTTAGAACCCTTGTTTTCCTCTTTACTTCAATCTTTCTCTTTGAGCTTAGTTGATGTGAGGAGATGCCTCAATAAGCTTGTAACTTCCAATTAATCTTGGGTAGAAGTTCTAAGTATTATAAAAAAGAACTTTAATTTTTGTTTATTCCTTATTCTAAGGATAGAAGAAGCTTAAATTGAAAGGTTGGTAATTCTATTTTATGGTGTTTTGTTACAATTTCTACATTATTATTGCAATTAGAAGTATCACTTTACATTAATTAGTCATCCTTTCACCGATTTCTCTATAAAGGAATTTTGTGAATGCTCAGTTGACCATCTAGCTAGGCACTACATGGTCGGTCAATTACCTATTGTAGTCGGTCCCTCTCTCATCCATTGGTTGATTCTCATTTGATCATCCATTGATCAAAACTAGGGTTTTGAACCTAATGTTCTGTGTAGCATAATTCTGAACAGGTTCAAGCACCAATAATTTTGATATTGATCCAACAATCAATATTTTAATTAATTATATAATATTCGGTCCAGCTACTAGTATTTTTTATTTAATATTTTATTTGGTCCTATTGCCAGTTATTCATTGATCAAGCAATATTTGCTCTGACTAGCAGTATTTGATTTTATTTGATTATCAATTGCTTCATCCATCAAAATTTCGACTATTCGGTTCATCCGTTAAGACTCATGGTCTAACTAGTTCAAAGATTGACCAAACATAAAAATATGTATGCAAAGCAGACTTACACATGAGACATCAATTCATGTCACATGGGGATATCACTAGGGTTTTGGTATGGCGTCCTACAACACTTGTGATGTGCAACGCATCCACGATGAAAAATGTGGTAAGTCGTGCTGGAAGTTGAAGGAGTAAATATAATAGTGGATGGTCGATCAACCAAGTCTTCTACGCAAAATGAAAGTGATTTTTGCACGTTCTCCCACTCCCCCATTATTTCACTTCCTTCAACTGTCACCACTTACAGGAGATCGATATGTTGAAATAAATAGGTTGCTCAACCTATGATTTGATAAGACTAACAAGACTCAACGTAAGCAAACCTACGGTAGTCAATTATCAAACACTTACAGAGAATTTCTCTCGTTTACACAGATAAATCATCTTCAAAGCAGTTCAACACATCACATCATCAACTGATCAGTCTCCATTGATCTTCACACATTCTCAGCTTCCCTCCCTATACACCAACCCTTCTCCTCCTCTTGTGACTGAATTGAATATGGAACGTCCATTGTATTGGTTTAGGCCAGGATCCTACAGATTAGTATCTCGAACTCAAAGTACTCCCGTGCAGTACATTTATTTAAAGGTTCAGACGATTTGCTTCATTGAGCACTTGCCTTCTCCATCACTTTTTACTAGAAAACCAGTGAGACCAGCGAGTCATTTTTTCCCGCAAACATATAAGTCATCTATTAATGGGATAAAATTAAAAAAATGAATACGTCATTTATTTAGGGACAGAGGGAGTATTAAATTTAATGGAAAAGTCACCTTCAGTGGGAAAACCTTCAGTAAAATTTAATGGAAAAGTCACCTTCAGAGGGAGTATTATATAGCCATATGGGTACTCTTTTTGTAGCTCTCGGAAAGAGATTTCCGAATATATAAAATTTACGAATTTTGGACAAACGGTTCAAAAAATAAAAAAAAATTAAATTATTTTTGTATTATTTAAAATTGCTGACATCATCATGAGTCATTTTAGACTAAAGTGTAAATAATTGGACTAAATTGTAAATCAGGAAGGTTATATTTGTATTTTCTATATTTTAAATAACTTTTGGACTAAATTGTACATAGTTAACTCGGGATGGACTAATCTATACTTTTTATTATGTTTGTACCTAGTAAGGGCTTTTGGACCAAAAAAGCCCTTACTTTTATTATGAATTTTGAATTTAGTTCACATAATTTTTATGTTTAGTCCACAAATGTCCACACTTTGTATATAATTTTTTTAGCGCCCCTCATTTTCAATTTCTGACTCCGCCACTACGATCTCATGAAAGCGGTATAAAAATCCATTGTTTCTTGGATAAAACCAAACTTTCGAACCACGTGAAGAGCACCATTGTTTTTGCAAAAAACTTCTGAATCACTTTTTGGAACCTGACTAATTTTGGGCTATGCCTTTTGTTTGGGGCCTATCATTTTCTTCATCCACCTAAATGAGAAGGATAAGCGGTGTCTAAACAAGTATGAGTAGCTGGTTCTACAATGGCACATTAACAAGAATAATGCTAAGCAACATAACACAAACACAGTAAATGGAAGCCAAAATATGTGTACTATATTCACCTTCTCTCCATGCTTCTAAGCTGTCATCAACAACTATTAGAACTGCTTGATCAGTCAAAGTTATGATATATGCCTCGGGCAGGCTCAAATATTACTACAATACGAATTGTTGGGGGGAACCCATTTAGATGAGGTAACTTTTGCACAATTCTTTCCATCTCGTTCACCTGGTAAGAGAAACTTCTGCACAATTCTTCCTTGCATCAACAATTATTTTTATCCGCACCATTGTCTCCTCCCTTGAAACCACCTTCTTGGATATGACTACAAGCTACTGGAGGTAACTTTTCAAAGAAAACAAGACGATAAACATCACGGCCAACCAATGTGACGGAAAAATTATGTTAAACATAGAACACCTAATGGAAGATTTAGTTCACAAAACAAAATATCCAATCCGGGAAATAATATATGTACTCATTAGCTATCAACAAGGGTATAATTATGTGCACATTAACAATCAACAAGTGTACAACTATGTGCACATTAAGAATCAACGTGTATACAACAATGTACAAATGTTCAACATGTGTATAATTAAGTACACATTTATTTCTAACGAAAGCAAATGGAAGCTGATGTTTATAACTCCTACTTATTATTTTAAGGGATGGATATCATAGTCCAACTACGTAAACACTTATAAAAAATCCAACTCATGTACACATTAAATTGTACAAAAAAGGATTAAATTGTCCCCGCTTTTCAAAATATGGACTAATATGTACCAAGCTTTCCCCTCTCAAGCCTGGTTAGTGCTTTCCCTAATTATTGTTAGTGTACAACTATGTACACCTAAATAATCAACATGTAGACAATTATGTACACCTAAATAACATATCATGTATGTACTATGTACACACTAGTGCTTTACCTAATTTTTTAGACTTCAAAATTAATAACATGTGTACAGCTATGTACACCTAAATAATCAATATGTGTACAAATATGTACACCTGAAAAATAAAATATTACACATCAATAAATTGCTCTGAAGAAGAAAATATAAACAAAACTACAGAATTATGCCCAGTTTCAAAAAGAATCAAAATGGTGTACAACTAAAATATAAACAAAAAACAACTAAACAAAAAGATAGCACAATGGTGTATAACTATGTATACACCTACAATGGTGTACAAGTATGTACACATTAACAATCAATATGTGTAAAATATGTACGCATGTTGTCCACATATATACCCAAAGTAATTATACCAAAATGATCCTATCTTCCATGTCTACTGGATAAAAACAATCATTGCAAAAGGCCATAATTTCACTTACCAGTCATTAGTGAGGCTAAGAATCTTCTGCCTTTATCCTCTGCCTCCTTACCTATACTGATAGAAAAATTTCAAATGTTCTTCCTTTTTTTGGTTTCAAGGAACTGATCCCTTCATCCTCTGCCTCCTTACCCATACTGATACTTCGGTTTAATAGCATTTGCATAACAATAACTTTACAAAGAAAATGAAAATATAGATGATCAATTGTTTCATCTTCTTATTTATTAGCACAATGGTGTACAACTATGTACACACCTATTAAAAAATCTAACAAATCCAACATCCCAAAACATGCATATATTATTTGAGATAACACAATGGTGTACAACTATGTACACACCTATTAAAAAATCTAAAAATCCATCATATATACCCACCAAACAGGTCATACATATTATTGAAATTTGACAGTGGTGTACATACTATGTACACACCTATAAAACTTCAAAGCGATAAAATTATGAGACAACACAGTGGTGTAAAACAATGTATACACCTACAAAAATCCAACATTTATACAACAAAACATGCATATATTATATAGATAGCACAATGGTATACAATTATGAACAGATCTATAAAAAAATACAACACCTATACGCATTAGTGCTTTCCCTAATTTTCGGTTTGTATGCATAAATATAGTTCTACAAGTGTACAACGTGTGAACAACTATGTACACCTAAATAACGTAACATGCGTGTACAACTATGTAGACATTAGTGATTTCCCTAGTTTCTCAGACTTCAAAATGAATAGCATGTGTACAGCTATGTACATTAAGGTGTACACATTAGTGCTTTCCCTAATTTCTTGTACTTAATGAATAGAATATGTACATCTATGTACACTCAAGTGTACACATTAGTGCTTTCCCTAATTTGTTAAAAATAAATAGCATGTGTACAATTTTGTGCACATTAACGAACAACTGGTGTACACTATGTGTACATTAACAATCAACAGGTGTACAACTATGTGCACCTTACAAATCAACATATGTACAATTATGTACATATTAATAATCGACATGTGTACAACTATGTACACATTAACAATTCAATAAAAAAATTTATGCACAAACCGGTAAGGCAAGTGTTTAAAGTATATATCACATATATTCAAGGATCACCACTTTTAAAAACAATTTGAATATAAATTAGGTTTCCTAGAAATATGATTTTAATTCAAATGCTTGTTAGAAATATGATATTAGTGCTTGAAGTCAAAAATTTACAAGGAAAGAGCACCTGATGTAACATTGATTGAGCACAGATCCATGTTCCAACAACTGGGTCAAACATCTCTACATCTGAGTAACAGTTAACTCCACCTCCAACCCAAATTGGAAATATTATTATGAAAAGAAACTCCACATAAGCATCCCTTTTTATGGGTTAATGAAGGACGCGGGGTCCAATCATTTCTTTGTAGGTTGTAGGATTGAACTTCACATAAACATATATATGTTAGTCAATCCCATGAAAAGTGAAATAAATAATGTAATAGGGGAGCAAAAGGCAAAGAAGAACAAGAATGAGTAGTACCTGTATCATACCACGAAGTACCATCTCGACCGCCGAATACATAGATTTCACCATTTAGTGCCGAAGCTGCAGCATATGAACTGACTAACTTTATTGTCCCAAGAAATATCATATGCCACTAGAAGGTGAATACCAATCCATAGCCTACAACCATGAAGTGCCATCAAATCCTCATATTAGGAATGACAACCATGAAGTGCTATAAAAAAAAACAGTGCACCTTTATGTACACCGCATATAACTGGTGTACAAGAAAATACACCTATCTTGTTTTAGCGTTTAATCCACCTCTAATTACCGAAATATATTTTCATAGCATCCAAAACTATACTACAGATTCCAGTTAGGAAAATAGTCAGGAGTTTCTTTTCCGGATTAAGCAGTCATTGTAATCAATTCATGTAAAGCTTATTATTACATCTTAAATAAGTATTATCTGAACTTGTAATTATGTGATAAAAGAAGTGAGGGGAGCTCTCCTTCATAGAAGGAACTCTAGGCATATTTCTTTTATTCAAAAAAAAGTCAACGTCGTAAAAATGAAGGAAATCATATTCAAAATGAGACAGTCTCACACATTAACAGTCAACAAGTGAATTAACTATGTGAACATTAAACATCAACAGGTGTACAACTATGTACACATTAACGACCAATATGTGTACAATTTTGTACACGTTAACAATTCAATAACAAAATGTGAAAAAACTGGAAAGGAAAGTGTTTAAAGTATCACATCACATAGTAATCAAGATAACATGATAGCACTAACTTAGATCATTTTGCTTCAAAAACAGTCCTCACCTGATTCCCGGAGACTCCTTTGTTCAAGTCATGAAAGTTAGTTCCGAAATCCACTTATAATACCTTCATTAGCCAGGCATCTCACAACCTGATAGTAAACTTATATATGAGAATCAGAACATGCTAGAGGAAAATCCAACTGGTATATGGTTTCAACTTGTCAAAATTCAGGCATGATAATAGTCAACATCATGGAAACCATATGCCAGTTGGATTTTGACAGTACGAATTTCAACACCAGTACTAAAGTAAAGATAACGTACTGGAATCATTGACCCTGCTCACAATAGTCAACATCATGGAAATGACAGTACGAATTTCAACAATTCTCCTAAATGAGCTATCAGATGTATAAATACGACAAGTTACAGTGGTTCAGGTGAACTAACGAAAAAGTGGACTACAATATTAGTTCCTTTTAACAAGAACTGAACCCTCCCATTTAGACATTTCATGCCGAAATTCATATCGTTGTCCAAATAACTCAAACTTATTACGATAAAACATGGACCGAAAGTTCATTTTTAGCACTGCATGTGCAGAAGTGAATGGTACTGGGTGGGATTGAAAACCAAATGCATATATTTATTACACTTGTGTACAACTATGTACACATCTACAAAAAAGTATGAGAATCCACCATCCACACTCGTAAAACATGGCACATATATCCACGAGACAGGATAATAGTGTACATACACCTATGTACACATCTACAAAAATACTGAAAATCCAACATTCATACCTATAAAACATGTTATGTACCAATGAGACGGGACAATGGTGTACAAAAATGTACACATATAATAAAATCCTAAGAACAACGATGTACACATCAATTAGGCATCGCTTCCCAAATGAACAAAGACTATAAAAATGATAACAATAACTTATCTTTATGACAAAGAAGTTCAAAAACTACCGCTCCAAACGGCATAATCAGCGTCCCTTAACCTACAGAGTTATCAATAAAATGTAGAACAATATGTTTAATTATACAGTAATGAATTAGGTTCATGTATGTAGTGACTATTAAATGATATCTAAATACGTTACCAGAACAATTCATGATCGAATATTCAATCTAGCCTAATTAAGCACTACGTAAGAATTGTGCTTTTATAATACAGTAAAAAAAAATTGTTCATATTTCTTCTTAGTGTTTATGGTTACACAATTCAAAATGTAATTCAATATCTTGCAGTCAAAATAAACTTCGATTAATTGATTCTAAACCACAAAACAAATTGAAATCATATGAAATCTACTCACAAAATTGTTCTTCAAATTGAACCCGGAAAACACAAAAAGGCAGAAACAATTAGGTCTTATATCACAAAACATAGATCTAGAAAAATCTATCAAAATCATTTCTCTAATCTTCAAATTAAGCCTAAAATAAATAATAAACAAAAATAGATCACACATCTGTCGAATTTCCAAATACTTTGATTTTTTTCTAGGACTAAACGTCAATTTCTATGTAGGTCGATCCTTGGCTCCTCCATATGACATGTAGTGTATGGGCAATTATTCTTATCCCAATATCTTTCTTTTATATGCTTTTTCCTAATATCCGATTGATGTTCTTTTTTTTTTCTTTTTTTTTTTTGATCGGCAAAGAAAGGATAGATTGATCAAAAAAGAAGAGGGTATAAAATAATTATACCACCCTAAGTTACAAGGAGAAGGAAACAAGAGAATAAGTTGGTAACAAACTACCAAGCTTATTAAGAAGAAAAGAAAACAACAAACCAATTCCTCATAGCTTCATTAGCATCCACTGTCTCAAACCCCTTAATGGCCAGGGCCCAAGTACATAAGCAGTAAACCGCTTTGCAGATTATGTTTCTGGCAGTTGTTATCTTGTTATTGAAAACCCTATCATTTATTGCTTTCCACAGGCTCCACAAGATAGCAGCAGGGATCAAGCACCAAACTGCATTGCCCTCTTTACTGTCCTGAATTAGATCCCAAGCTTGCAACATTGAAGGAATATCAGCTGGCATACAGAAAAACCAGCTTGATTTGAGCATGAAATCATTCCAGACTTGAGTTGCAAAGGTGCAGTGTAGAAAAAGATGATTTGAAGTTTCATCCATATCACAAAATAAGCATCTCTTAGGAACATCCATACCTCTTCTTCTTAGCAGATCTCTAGTTGGCGGCCTATTATAAGCAAGTAACCATAAAAATAAACCAAACTTAGGGGGGCATTTGAGCTTCCATATCAGATTGAAGACTGGGCTAGTGAGCAAGATGTCATCATTAGCAATTATTCTATCATAAGTTGAGCTAATTGAAAATTGTTTCGATTTAGATAGTGACCATTGCAGCTCATCTTGGCTATTCAGGTTAAACTTGAAGCCAACCAAATCAACAGAGAGAAGAGTGAATTCAGTTCTTGCAGCAGCATTGAGTCTTCTTGGAATGTGAAGGTTCTAGTTAATGTCATTGCCCACAAGTTGACCCATAGCAGCAACAATTAAGGTTTTAGCTCTAGACACTGTATACAAATTTGGGTAGCAGGATTTTATAGAGTGAGGATATAACCAATTATCATCCCAGAATCTGCAGATAGTTCCATTGTTGATTTTGAAATGAATATACTTCAAAAAAATATCATGATGTTTCATAATTGCTCTCCACACAGATTTACCATAAGTGCATTTTGGTGTTTTTGAAGCCCAGCAAGCATCTCCAGAATCATACTTTTCTTCCACAAGAATTCTCCAAAGGGCTTTATCTTCAACTGCATATCTCCAGGACCATTTGGTAAGCAAGGCTTGATTAACAATCTTCAAATTCTTGATACCCAGACTACCAACCTTCTTTTTTCTTGCTAGAGCATTCCATTTTACCAAGTGCATTTTTTTCCTGCCTTTGCTGTCATGCCAAAGAAAATCTTTAATAATTTTTTCAATCTTCTTCAAAACTGAAGTTGGCATCTCAAAGAGGGACATGTAGTAGACATGCAAACTTGCCAGAACACTGTTGATCAGTGTGATTTTTCCAGCTCTAGACAACAAGGGCTTTTTCCATCCTGCAAGCTTTTTAATAAACTTTTCTATGACCTTGTCCCATTTAGAAATGCCTCCACATCTATCTCCCAAAGGAATACCAAGATAGGTAGTTGGGAGAGAGCCACTATAAAAACCCAGGATAGAAGAAAATAGTGCCAAATCACCTTCAAAACCCACTCCAAAGATCTGACTTTTTGCAAAATTTATCTTTAGACCAGTTAACATTTCAAAGGAGAGAAGGATGAGTCTCAAATTTTTCACCTGCTCCACATATGCATCAAGGAAAATTAGGGTGTCATCTGCAAATTGAAGATGGATAATGAGCATTCCATTCTGTTTGACTTGAAATCCTGAGATGAGACCTTGATCTTGAGCTTTCTTTATCATAAAGGTTAAAGCTTCTCCCACTAGCAAGAATAGAAAGGGTGAAAGAGGGTCACCCTGCCTGATACCCTTTTTGCTTGTGAAGAAGCCAATTGCACTTCCATTGATAAGAACAGAGAATTTAACAAACTCCACACAACACCTTACCCATCGTCTCCATTTGGTACCAAAGCCCATGAGCTTGAGAATTTCATCAATGAAGTCCCAATTAACATGGTCAAAAGCCTTCTCAAATTCAATTTTACAAAGGATACCAGGTTTGTTACTTCTCAGTCTTGAGTCTATTAGTTCATTAGCAATCAAGACACCATCTAAGATCTGCCTCTTCTTGACAAAAACAATTTGATGTGAAGAAATAATATGTGGAAGAATAAGCTTGAATCTTTCTGCAAGAACCTTAGAGATGATCTTATAAACACCATGAATTAAACTTATTGGTCTCAAATCCTTAATTTCTTCAACTGAGTCCTTCTTTGGGATCAAAGCAATGAAAGTATTCTTCAATCTCCAGTCCAAAAAGCCCTTATTTTGTAATTCCTTCATAACTTTGAGAAAGTCATCTTTAATGATACTCCAACAAATAGAGTAAAACTTGACAGGAAACCCATCAGGCATTGGTGCTTTTAACTGACCCAGAAGTTTAATTGCAGATAAGCATTCTTCCTCATCAAAGTCTTTTTGAAGAGCATCATTCATCTCCTCTGAAATTTTAGAAAAGTTCATGCCTTCCATTGAAATAGTTCTTGGATTTTGAGTTTGAAAGATATTCTGAAAGTATGACACAATGCCCGCTTTTATCCCTGCTTCATCACTTGTCAAAGTTCCATCAACCTTTAAGGAACCAATAAAGCTCCTCCTTCTTCTATCATCAGCAAGTCTGTGGAAGTACTTGGTATTGTTTTCAAAGTCTTTAATGTGAGTAACCATTGCTCTGCTTCTCAGTTTCAGCATTGATAAAAGTCAGCTTACAATAATCTTGTTTCGCCTTTGCTCTTTCCTCCCATTGCAATTCAGTAAGACCATTATTAGTATCCTCAGTAGCATCCAGAGTCTTAAAAATATCTTCCAACTCCTGCAGTCTGCTATCCACATCACCATACTCTAGCTTGCTCCATTCCTTTAGCTTTGGTTTAAGCATTTGAAGCTTTTTGCAGAAGATGTAGCCAACACTACCTGAAATAGAGAAGGAGAGCCACATTTCTTTGACAAAGTTGTAAAAGTTTGGGTGGGAAAACCAAAAATACTCACATCGAAATGGTGGTGGTCCGTGCTTCAGCCCCTGCGAAATAAGAGCAACTGGATTATGATCAGAACAAGGCCGAGAAAGAGCCTGTTGAATAACTTGAGGATAATGACATTCCCAATATGGAGATACCAAGATTCTGTCAATTCGGCTTCTAATACTCTGGGTCTGATTATTAGTCCAAGTGTAGTTAGCACCAATAAGAGGAAGATCAATTAAGTGGTGCTTTGAGATGAATCTATTAAACCTTCTCATACCAGAAGTAACATCCCTACCTGAAGTTCTTTCATGAGTAAAACGAATCTCATTGAAATCACCTCCAATAACCCATGGGTAATTTAAGCATCTATCTTCTTCAATCTCCCTCCAAAAGAGCTTTAAATCTTCTGTATTTGAAGCACAAGGTGCATAAACCCCAGTGAACATCCATTCAAAAGAATTCAAAACATTTTTACATAGCAGTGTGATAGAAAAAGGACCAATTAAGGTATCCAAAACTTGAATCTTTGAGGAATCCCAAAGACAAAGTATGCCTCCAGAACTACCAAAAGAAGGAGAGTCACACCATCTAACTGATTTATTGCTCCAACATTTCCAGGCCAGTAAATCATTACATTGTTGAAGTTTGGTTTCTTGCAGAATCAATATACTTGGTTTCCAATCTTTTATTTTCTTTTTAACAACATCCCTTCTACCAATGTCATTCAACCCACGAATATTCCAATTAATAATTGTTAAATCCATGAAAAACTGATAACCCAAAATCTTCTACAAAACTAATTAGGCAGACATTCCATTTTCTACTTCATAGTTCTGAAGGTGAAGTTTAAAAGTCTCCATCATAGAGTCATTTACTTCTTCCGTCGAACCTTTTAAATGAATACCCAATTTTGGCCAAAGAGCTGCCATTTGAAGCAAAACATTTTCGAATTCATTTTTGAGAGTAGTAGGTACCTTGTGTTTTAATGAACTCCATTTCTCTGATGTTTTCCAGAAGAAGTCAAAAGTGCCTATCTGTGAATTGCTTTCCTTTGTAGAAGTTATCATTTCAGTTGATGATGTATCAAATGAATCGATCATCTGTAAATATGGAATTGATACTGCCGAATAATTATCATCAATGTAAATTTTACAATCCTCGTAAACAATTATGGAACCCCAAAGTCCTTTTAAAAGTGTGTTTCTTAGGTTGGACATTCTGTTACAATGGTGCTCCTACTATGAATTTATTTTATAAAGCTGGAAAAAAACAATCTCCAAAACTGTTCGCTATGCACAAACCATATTGGGACTGACAACCATCTATTTCTGCATTGTGAGTACTCTTTCAAGGTGTGGTCTTACTCAAATCAATTTGGGTGTTACGATAAGGTTAATAATATATTATGGGAATTGGGTGGGAAGAAGAGTACAAAAAGAATAAAGAAATTAGGGAATATATTGCCGTTTGCCGTCTGGTGGAATTTGTGGAAAGAGACAAATGGGAAGTCGGGAAATCATACTCAACTAATTATTTCTATCAAAACTACTGTGTAATTGGAGTGACATTCCCTTGACAACTGTGAAATTGGGATGGTGTTACTGGCTAATGCCAGTGTTTTTCTTTTGTCACCGTTTCGGTAACCTCTTTTGATTAATAAATTTTGCCCTTTTCTTTGTCAAAAATAAAAAAGTAAATTTTACAATCAGATTCCCAGGACCTGGAGACGATTTTTGGGACATGTAAATTTTACAATCGACTTCCCTGAACCGGAAGATGATTTTCTGGACAGTTTTCATTGTTTTTCTTTTTGAAGAGGAAAATACGAAGCGCTTTGAGCTTCTGCTCTCAGCCTTCTGGGGCATCTAGAACTACAGAGTTTTATTTGACCGAGCACATTGGTAAAATAACTGTAATCCAATTTTCTCCTCTGTACTTGTTAAAAGGACCAAGCCACTTGAACAATTTCAGCATTCACTTCATAGGTGACCAACAAATAACTAGTCCAAGTTTGAAAAAATTTCATGACAACAGTTCAAAACTTAAATGACTCTCCTAGCTTGAATAGAGTGAAGACGCCTTAAGACAGATGAAAAAAAATTCTTTTATTCTGGGACCAAATAAGCAAGTTCTTCATTACATGAGGATAAGATGTTCCATTAAGGTCACCGATTACAGCCTTAGCAGAAATACTGACATGATAACAGCCAACAATCAGTGGATAATGGTGTACTAATTTGCTGAGTGTTGAGAGCGGGCAAGAGAGTCAGCCACCTGGTTTGCCTCTCGGTAAACTTTGTACAGAGTTGAATGTGGAATGTTTGCGAGCAGCTCCTTTGCTTCAGAGATCATGCCTAATAAGTACCAAGGTCATTTATAAGAGTCTAGGAATTTGATTCAAAGCACACATGAATCCAATTGGTGGTATAACAACTCTGCTAGCAAGTAATAATGCCCAAGTTTCAGCTGTTGCGGCAGTTGTGTGCCCAATGGATCTGCTACAGCTTAAACTACCATTCCTGGAGAGTTTGTACACACAAATCCTGCTCCTGCAGACACAGGGCAGTCCTTGGCTAGTTAGCAGCACCATCTGAGCACACCTGCATTCAGTTGTCAGGAGGTGAAGTCCATCCTGTTGAGACCTTAGGTGTTGTGTAAAAAGGAGCCGAAGTGGGGTAGAACAGCTGGCTATGCTTTTGTCCCTACTCTTGTGAAGGCTAAGTGCTAAATAAACAGTAAGTTGTGGGTTCTGCACTACACGCTAGAAAACCAATTAGTTTCGAACTAGCCACAAAAATCACTGCCTCGATCAACTTTTCATTAGTTTTTCAAATATGACGTGGTATACTGAGAATTAACATGGAAGCAACACGTCATTTAAATCTGAGACCAAAATTCATGGTGGCACATTACCATTAAGGGATTCCCAGATAGTGTAGTATATGTATTGTTTTTCTAAGCAAAGCCTTTGTGTTTAGGTAGGGTATAATGTCTAAAATGATTATAACCTACCTAGAAAATATGTCCATGTTGAACTCCTGCACCATCTTTCTTCGCAGAACCATCTCCACCCTTTGCCGAACCTTTCGCGTCACCCTGTACAATAACTTCTAAGCATAATTGAAAGGCAAATAGTTTTGTTGGTCAACGACAAAGAAGGAAAATGGCCAATTACCTCCATCTGAACATCACAAAAAAATCCCCCCCAATTCAATCAAAAATAAAAAAGGCAGTTGTTAGCAACGGCATTAAAACTAAGACAAAAAAGGTACAATTCTATGTTCTAAATTAAAGACTTAAAAGGAAGTGAGTCAAAATCTACCTCCCTGTACCGACTTAAGTAGACCTTTAATGGATCGATATAATCTTCAAAACCTAAAGTTGCCATTGCCCATAACAAATCATCCCCATTAATTGTCTTCCTTTTCTCTTTCTGGCATTTATCACTTGCCCTAACCCGATCCATACATATTCAAATAAATTAGAGCAAAAAACAAAATTCCCCTAATTACTAATTGAAACCAAGAAGAAAAGCCAAAAAAAAAATGGACTGCTTATGACATACTCGCTAGTGATGAAACTGATGAACTCAGAAACACATTCCTGAACAGTTTCCTTAGAATCCTTAGCGATTTTACCATTAGCAGGAAGTGCTTTCTTCATGATCCGACTGATGTTCGCAATCGGCAAGTACCTATCTTGTTCTCTAACGTTTGATGATCTAGGACTCTGTTCTCCTCCACTTTCATGACTTCCACCACCTCCCCCTCCTCCTGAACTTGTCGGTGCTTCTGCCATGCTTTCTTAAACCCTAATATAATCACAAATAAAACGTTGCAGAAAAAAAATATAAAGAAGAAAACAAATGGACCTAAAAACCCTAATTTCAATTTGTACATATACATATACCCTAATGATTCCTCCATTACCCAACCAAAATTAACTCTACACAGAGAACGACCCAAAAGCAAAAGGGAAAAACTAGCGTAACGAAATTAACTGATTTTACCTGAAAGAAAGGAAAAGTAAGAATTCTTTTTTGTGTGGTTTGTATTGATCAAAGTGTGTTATGAATCCGACGTTCCAGAAAAATGTTTCAGAAATTGTTATCTAAACCGTTCAATAGGCGACCTAACTTTCCTAACCCTTGAATTGAATCTATAAAATCAAGCTTTTCTCTTTCTTGACTGTATTTATACGGATCTGGACTTTTATTTATTTTTAATTTTTTTTTTTTGAACAGGAGAAGGTCTCCCAATTTCATATATCAATCAATAATCTAAACACCCAACCACATCTCTCACACCACGTCGAGAGTTGCGGTAACCTCCCCTCCCATTGGCCGGCTAACGAAACCCCTGTTCCTGATTGACCGAAATCAAAGTTAGCCCCCTTACATTTCGTGGCCGTTAATTTTTAATAGAATATGAAATCTGGACCTTCGGATTAGCCGTAAAATCTACAAATATCTTTCGGGAGGGCCCACACAAAAAAAACGAGAATTTCTATGTAAAAGAAAAATCAACATATATAAGTTTTCACAAGATTTACATACCAAAAAAAAAAAAAGGTTTTTACCAACAATTAATGGAAAAGAAATCTTAGAAGATCTTTAGGGTAATTGTCGAAACAATTCTCTTTTTAAAAAAAAATCCGGGAATTTCCATATTAGAAGAAAAATCAACCTAAATAAGTTTTTGTGGAATTTTTTTATCGGCAATTTAAAAGGAATTTCCATATTAGTGAAAACATAAAAAGAATTTTTTAGAAACAAAGTTAAGGAGCTATATATATATATATATATGAACGGTACATGATGCTTGATTTAGCGTCGTTGAAGAGAGGAATCAGGGAACAATGGATTACCGTGTTCAAGGTTTGTATGCCCGACAGTGCAGAGCTGATTGTTTCTCTTTGACGCGTTCATTGATATTTACCTGTGTTAAGTTTCTCTTTGACATGTGTTTAGATTGTTGATTGATCGTTTTTTGGTTAATATATTTGCAGGGGGAGTTTACAGTTACACACCATTCCTCA
Organism: Papaver bracteatum; assembly: GCA_023529315.1. Lineage (NCBI taxonomy): Eukaryota > Viridiplantae > Streptophyta > Magnoliopsida > Ranunculales > Papaveraceae > Papaver > Papaver bracteatum. The sequence goes on from JAJJWX010002337.1 coordinate 262,149, forward strand.
GTCTCATGCCGAATAAGACGATATTTTTAACGAAATTTATATTCAATAATGAAAAGGTTAATTTCGCGGTCAGCCAGTACAGAGATATAAGCTTTTGCACGGCCACAAGGTACGACTCTTTCTTCTCTTTCTCTCTGGAATCCTAACCGCGCCTTCTCTTTCTCTTTGAAACCTAATGGTATAATTCTCTTCACCATCATAGCGATCTAATGTTTTTATTTGTTTTTTAGTTACTGTTTTAATTGTCGAGATTTTATTTCATTTATATATTAGTGATGATTTCACTTATTATTAACTTTTTTCTGATTTTGAAGGAAACGACCCAGATCGGAATTCGGTATGTTTCTTTTCTTTTTTTGATTTAAATAAGACGTTTTAGGTTTTTGTTCTTTGTCTATTTTACTTACTTTATTTTTGATGTTGTAGGTGAGGGTTTTTTTATTTGGAACAGACAAGGATTAAGGCTTTCTTCTATCTTTTAATTCGGTGTGCGTGTTCTTATTTTTTATACACTGATTAGGTATTTTTCAGTAGTTTTCTTATGGATTTCGATTTTAGGACATCCATTTTTTTTTTTAAGACAGGCATTAGTATTTGTTTTATAGACATGCTATTTTGGGTCAAGTTTTAATTGAAACAAATCTAACAATCATGGGGTTTTCTAATCATAGGTTTAAAATTCTAGTTATTAATAAGAGTTTCGTGTCTTTGCTATTTTAAAACAAGTTCCAGTTTTTTTGGTTGTGTCAAGTGCCAAAACGGAGTATATATATAGTTGATAGTTGTTGTGCTCTTGCTACTAAATACCATATATTGCTGGACAATCTAGGTGATGGGATATATTCGTTGCTTATAACCATTTGAATGCATACTATTCATTCCATCCCTTGGGTATGTTTCCCATTCCTTGGGTGTCTTTGCCAGATTGGATCATGGAACTTTAGGTGGGTTTGATGTGTCTCTGGATCGATCAGAGGTTCGGATTTGCTCCTCTCCTTGGCTCAAATATTTGGTTACTTGGTTACTTAAGACATCTCTGTGAAGTTGTTGTGTCGCTGAGACTTAATAATTTTCAATGCTCACCCTAATTTTGTAAGACATCTCTTACATTGTCAAAAATATACAACTGTTTATTGGCAGGCAGTGATGCACTTTCAAAGTGACCTACCCTGGATGCTCAAAGAATTGTTCATAGTTACGAGTACAGTTTTATGTTATTGTCATAGACTTGCCTAATTCATATTTGCTCTTTGGGGGTTTATCTATGTCGTCCATCTATGGAGCCATATAGTATATTAAACTACTCATGGCCGTGGTGCTTACATGTTTCCTGGGTGAATGACTGTTTACTTGCTCTTCTAGAGGATGGTGGAATGCAAGCTAAGGCAGCCTTATATAAACATAATGATGAATTAGCTAAACAGGTAAAAAAAGTTTATCTTGAGCAGTTTCTGAAGATTATTGTTCCATTGAATATATCTCATCACTTCATGGTTATGGTCCCAATGGATCCTTGCGATACTTTAGAATAAGAGTTGTAGCCTATCTAAAGTTAAGTATAATATAGCCTCGCGTGTGCCCCTAGTTGCTGTGAGAATGATAATTTCTTCTATGTAATCAGTCAAGAAATTGTATTAAACATGATCTCGCATTAGGATATCCTCCTAGCTACAACATACGGCATGTTGTTATATCTTATTCATTTTTATGTTGATATTTTGTCGTCTATTTATTTTTATGTTCCACGTCTAGTACTAGGAAGTTGACTAATATAAAGACATCAAATAGGAGGTTAAGGTTCCAGAGTAGCTATGTGTATATACATTTGCATTAATTATTTGTATATTAATATCCAAGTGCATTATGACTATATACAGAGTTTCAAGCTCTATTCTCTTGAGATTTCCTGTTGGGATTTGTTACTTAATTTCTTAATTTGTTGACAGTCGTACTTATGAACTGAGGAGTTACTCGATTGTTTGCAGGTTGGGGATTGATGTGTGTCGTATGCGTCAAAAATAAATTACACTTTCTCACTACTCAAAATATAAATATAGCAAGGGAAAGAAAGGATCGATCCCACAGAGAGGTCTAAGTTGTCAAGTTGTTTCGGATTCCTATATAAAACACCGGGGGTTTTTCTTATTTTTAAATACTAAATAAAATTAAGGCAAGACATTAAAAAGTAAACAAGCAAATCAAGGATGTGAAAATATTAGATAAAGGTTTCTTGTTTAGGCGACGGAGACAGGGAAAACGTTTCACACATACTGCTATCCAAGTGTCTTTTTATTCCGTTTGGTCTAATTGGTTGGTTTTTTTTTTCTTTTTTTTCTAGCAACTCAATCACTCTATTTCATCCTAGCAGTAATAACAAGTCGATGTTTAGTGACCCACCAAAGCACTTAGATAACAATAGATAAATATGGAAAAATAAAAATAGAATGTGACATGGTGATATTCCGAGATATGGTAACAACTATCATATAATTTGTAATTTCTGAGCTATGTTCGTCCCTTTAATTAATGGGTTCCTCAACTCCTCCAGCCAAGATGGTTCCATCCATTTAGATTGATAGTGTCATCCTCAAGGCACATGTTTTTAGGTTTCAGAGTGTATAAACCAAATTTTTTTCTATTTTTTTTTTTATGAACACAAGGAAAAATAACAAGGCTAAAAACTCTATATGAGAACACTCCCCCACACTTAAACTTTACATTGTCCTCAATGTAAAATTTAGTCATTCAAAGTAAAGTTCAAGATTGGAAATTCATAACATGATAGATATACACAATAAGAAAATAAAATGCATGATAAAAACTCATTACTCCAACTCATAGCTATTTCTGAACAATAGAGGATAAACACTAAACAAGTTTAGTTGGTATCTAATCCCAACTCAGCCAGTATATACACCTCACCGCCAAGAAAAAATTCCATCTACTTAGAAAGGCTAGTGCTTATTCTAAATTGTTTAAATATCTCTAAAAGTTGGAGTTTTGATATGCAAATATCCAAAATAAGAAAATAAAGATAAAAGACTTAAAATAAAATAAAAAGATAGAGATAGATACACAAAACTAGTGGGTTGCCTCCCATTAGCGCTTGGTTTAAAGTCGTCAGCCCGACATGCAAGTTGAATTCCCCATACACCAATAATCGGAAAAGTTGGGGATCCACCCATAGCACCTGTTTTGTAAACATTAGCTTCACACAAATATTAGTACAAGAAAACATAATTTCAATTGTAAAGTATTTAGTGTATGATTATAATTAGCTACACAAATATCAACGAAAGTTCCCAAGGATTGGCCTTTTTCAACAGTAGCTTCAATCAGATATTCATCAGAAACCATATGCACATTAGAATTATTCATACCTTCCTTACATTGATCAATGCCTCTTCGCAAGTTAGCAATACCTTCATGAAGTTCTTGGAGTTGCTCGTCTCTAGTCTCTTTAGCTTTTTGAAACTCTTGTCGTACAAAGTTGGAAAAGTTGTCTAACAAATTAGAGACTTGTTGTTCACGAGCATAAGAATCCTCCCATCCTTGTGGTTGTTCACATACATACCCGCCATAAGGTTGTTGAGGAAAACCATAAGGTTCCATGGAATATTGGTCATAACCAATGAATTGGTTTTGATTATACCCATGGAATGGTTGGAAGTTGTCATGTTGTTGAGGTTGTTGGAAACTGTATCCGTTGTTCCAATATGCTCCATCCATGAGAAATAAGTTCCTGAAATAAGATTCTCAAACCAAGGTTAAAACCCAGAAAATAAGAAAAACTAAAAAAAAAAAAAAAAACCAAAAACAAGTGACAATCGTTGCCTCCCCGGCAACGGCGCCAAAATTTGATGCGTGTCGTATGCGTCAAAAATAAATTACACTTTCTCACTACTCAAAATATAAATATAGCAAGGGCAAGAAATGATCGATCCCACAGTGAGGTCTAAGTTGTCAAGTTGTTTCGATTTCCTATATAAAACACCGGGGGTTTTTCTGATTTTTATATACTAAATAAAATTAAGGCAATACAATAAAAAGTAAACAAGCAAATCAAGGATGTGAAAATATTGGATAAAGGTTTCATCTTCAATTGTAAACAAGTATTGAATGTATGATTAGAATTCCTATTTAATCTCGCTATCATCAAAAGCCCTAGAATACCTTATTGCAAGAATACTCCGTAAATTTCCAAGTTCATCAACACACACATTAGAGCTGTGTATGTGAAATCTACCTAAAGAATAACTCAACGCCTTGTGATAATCAAGTTCAGTTCCTAGGAGCATTAAGTTTCATAAATAGGCTAATCAATGCAACTATCACACATTGCGCATGACAATTCGGACAAAGGTCAAAGTCTACATATGATTACAAGAGTGTATCACTACAAACCGTAATCATATCATGCTACTCATATTCAAGGTTATCACTCGATGAAAACCCTAAAATAGCTATAGATATGGATGTATGTTCAATCAATTCTAGACTCAACCAAACAAACATTCAATCATATTCCAATACATCAATCATGCAATTATTATAATCAGTAGAAAGTGAACGATGGTTTTGAGAGAAAACTAATTCATAAAGATCATAACTTGTTTTCAAAATCCAACTACATCTTTAACCAAAAATAAAAACTTAGTTACTCATGGCATATGAGTTCATAACAAGAAGGAAGAGAAAACCTATCATGTTTCTAAACCCTAGAACACAAAAGTAGCAGCAGCCCCCTAATGGAGATATATCCCCTGGTTTAGAGAAAAAGTTTTCTATTTATATGCCTCCCAAAAGGATACTCAAAAGTAGGTCAAGTCTTCTCAAAATGCGTCTCAAATACGTCCACCAAGCCCATGAGTGAAAATAAGTCTCTGGAAAATTTGGGTCCAAAATCGGGTCGACGGATTGCTGACGTCATCGCCGGAATCCGGTCATCGGCGCCGAAATCCGATCGCCGAAAAATTGTCTCTGGCCGCCTTTGTCATCAGAAACTGTCACCAGCAAGTATGTACTTCCATCAACTCATCTTCCCTTCTCTGCATTTCAAACATTCACAAAAATCATCCAAACCAATTCTTTATCTCTTGCAAAAATGCACCCAAAAGCGTGACTCGTAGCTCATATGTCCGACCGCCAACTCTTTCATTTGACTCATACCCCCTTCATAATTCAATGAAATATTATGATTCACACTTTAACTTCCGCAATCCGACATCCCGAACTATGCTCACTGGCTCGCCATTTTCGCTCGCTTTTCGCACTATTTCTGCAGCTTCAAAACTGCACCTAGCACCAGCTACCACCATCAACTCTAACCAGCAAACTCTAGTTGCATTACTAAACCTCCCAGCATCGACACTACTCTGCACAACATCTTCCTCCCTGAACTGCACAACATACTTGCTATTCCATCTTCAACTGCGCAACCTCACCAGCATAGCATCACTGAAAAACAACATCAACACAGCCAATTCCTTCAGCTTCATAGGCCACCAGAACCCATTTCACCTGCATCATCACGACTCAAGCCATCACCCTTGCATGGACATTTGTCTCAAGCCCATGACCTGCAACTTCATCTTCTCCAGCAAACACACAGCTTCGCCAATCCCACAATGCCATACACTCACCACTGCCAACTTATATTCTTCTCCTGCAAAACCAAATCCACCTTCTTTTGAATCCAGCATCATCATCTTCATTATTCTCCAGTCCACCGGCAAAACCATCTCCAGTTCTTGCTTGCAATGCACTAACTACTCTACAACACAGCTCAATCTCATTATGTTGCATCAATCACTTCATATCTCAGTGCCAACCACTAACCTATTCCTGCAACATCATCTGCATCTCAGGTCACAGCCAGAATCCAATCTCGAAATCTCCACTTTGAAATACAATTCAAATCAACCCAACTATTCTCATAATCATTCACAGAAGCAACTACACAGTACCACAATTCTAATGGAAGCAGTAGCACAAATTAGATAGCAGCAACACTTGCTTCTCTTCACAGCCAAGACTCGATTAAACCACCACTCAAACTTCTTTAATTCGAACAACCCAACTTCCTTTACATCTCAAGCTCTCAACTCTTCATTCATAGCCACCAGAACCGTATGAGCCATAGAAATTAGTTGCGGCAGAACTTTGGTAAATGTATTGGTCGTTCAGGCCTTTACACAAGCATTTTGTGTGCATTTTTCTGTTGCTTCATAGATGCACTCTGTCTTGATTTTTATGACCATTCAATCTCCTTCCCTGCAACAGTAATTCATACACATCAAACCCATTCATCCCATTCATTTAAGAACATATATTAGTCTTCATTTATCATCAAAACTCAATGGCAGCAGTTAAACTTCTTCATCTGAACTTCACGACTGAAACTCCTCCTCTTGGTTGCTTTACTGCTTGAAAACTCTAAATGTAATGAGTACCCATTCTTCCATTTACTTCTCAGCTTCCAATTCCCTGTCTTAATCTCTTCATATCAATTCTGAAGTTGAGCAAAGTTCACTTCTTCGATTATAATTTTCAGCCACTACACAGACCCAACAACTCTCATGAGCTCGGACCACCCGTGTTGTTCTTCCAGATTCAACAACCCATAAGAATCCCCATGACAACAACATCAAACCCATCTCTGTGATTTCTCATAAGCTCCCTCATACTCCCGATCTCCATTTACTCTGTCAGCCGCACTTCACTCTTGATTTCAGGTTAAAACAAAAAGGTAATGATAGCATTTCTTCCATGAATTTTAGGTCATGTAGGAAACTGATTCTACTTCCGGCACCCACTAAAAGATAAGGGCTGCCCAGTTCTTATATGGCTCGTCCGTTACTAATTCCTTGCTCAACTCAACCGTCAGTTTTGAGCAACTGACAGTTCATTCTTTCGCTCCTTTGCTGCGCGACCTTGGCCCGTCCCAAGCATAGCTCGCATGTGAATTGGCCTTTATGCTCATTTTCGCTTCAAATGGTTAATTTCTCATTCTTTTGCTCCAATGACTCCAAAACACCTATAAAACTCAAAAGCGAACATAAGATACATAATTCACACGAAAAATAGCAAACAAAGTATAAATACTAGATATTAAATTAGGTGTTTTAGACACCTATCAGGGATTGCGAATTACTGTTATCTTAAGCTTCAGGTTTGGAGTTACTTGATTTTTTTCTCTTCCTAAATCATCTCATCCTCTCATATAGATTAATTTATTGAATCTTTGATGGATAATAGCTATCAGTTTTGAACTGGAAAAATGACGTTTCGATTTTGTACTTTCGTATCAATCGTAGTAATGTTCCATGAAAGATGCATTCTTCACGACTTTTAGCACCCGAGAAAGTGCATCGAGATTCTTAAAAGAAGCAATAGTTTGTTCAACTATGAGCTGTAATATACGATGCAGACTCTTCGCAAGAGCCCTGACAAGCTCAGGAATACTTGCAGATTGCTCAAGGGAATCCAACAGAATGGAACACTCTGGCTGCCAGCACAGAAAGTAACTGTGTAAGTACAAAAATCAGCTCAGCTTGATGGACTCCATGAAAAATCTTCTACGAGGTCATGTGTATAAAATTTTATTAAATGAATCAAAGAACGGACCATATAAATAATGCTTAGGTCTAATTTCCATGTCCGTCATTATGCATGGTTATTGTCTACCATACTATCTCATTGGTTCTTATCTATCAAGAATCCCAAGGAGCTTAATTTTAGATGTACTAAAAATGGCAGAGTTTAGAGTCTGACTGTCATCATTACTGCTGATTTGGATTTGGTCCACCATTCAAAGAATAGAATCATTATCCTCATAACGGTGTAGAGTCTAGACTCCATAACGACACTAGCAGTGCTGTGAAAGTAAAAGAAGTAAGTTCAATAAGTGTCTATCTTTGACTCCTCCATAACAAGAATAGGACACTAGCAGTGCTGTGAAAGTAAAAGAATTAAGTAAGTTCAATTAGTGTCTAGCTTTGACTCCTCGGGAATAAGTTCAACAACTCAGACTTTGAATTAGACCACAGACCTGTGGCGCAATGGTAGAGCATTTGACACTACGTCAGAAGGTTACGTGTTCGATTCACGTCAGGTCTTTCCCCAATATTTTACCGCCTTTCCCCAATATTGTATATGAGTATTTATTGGCTTTTTCTTTTCGTGTTGCAGATAAAATATCCTTCTGCAAAACTTCCTTGCTGAGAATTGCTGGGAGTGTAGAGACCATTATTTTCTATGTCCGTTCTCATCTCCAAGATTTGTTTCCGTTCTCATCTCCGAAATTTGTTTACATGTCTACATTTTTTGGAGTTTCATATTTATCAGTTTTCATGGTAACAATCTTGACTCATATCTACAATTTCTTAGTCATGCGCACTGAACTAGCAAAGTTGGTTTGTTATTTGGGTAAAAGATAATTTCAGTTAAAAGGAAATTATCATTAATACCCTTGAATTCGAATCGTGTATCTTGTAGATCATCACAAGAAGTGCACATGATTGAACGCTGACTCTCTCCTTTGACAGCAACTCTTGTATCCTCTATCCTTTTTGTTTGCACTATCAAAAACTTTGACAGCAACTCTGGTATCCTCTATCCTTTTTGTTTGCACTATCAACAGATCTCTTTTTGTTTTTAAGAATCAATCAATTAATATCGTACGATCAATGGGTGATAAAGATTCATAGACAAGGTTAGTAGCAATGATGTTTAGATATTTGATTTTATTGGTTGTTGATCGTTTTGTTGTTTCTCTGTTAACTTGCAGTGGCTAACAAGTCTGCTGTTGTGGGAGTTTACACACCATTCATCAATCTCGAACCAGATAAGACAGCTAATAAAGTCTTGAAAGAATTGGTGTTGAAGGTGTGAAAATGTGAAAACACAAGGAGTGGGCGAGTATGGAGTCTTGAGCTGCATCTTATGGATCAGAATATGAGTATATTTCCCCCTTTAATGGTTGTACATTAATTGATTACGAGTTTGAGTTTGTCCTAATATTTAAATGTAATTATATCCAACCAGGTGTGTTTAGATTGTCCTTGAAGTAGTCAGGTTAAAGCATGTCATCTCTTTTCTCTATTCTCTATTTCCATGTTTGTAGAATGTACTTCAATTTTATCTCCTATGTTTTCCTTTAAAAAACCTCATTCCTGACGTATTACTTTGTCTTATTGATTTGGTCTCTATTTTTTCTATTCCTATTGTTTAATTTTCAAACCTTTACTTATTCCTATTATTGATTTCTTTTCATGGTCCACTGTTCATAGTTTTTCCTCATATTTGTAGGATATTGTGTTCAAGTCATGGAAAGTAAATGGTCATACGATCAACATTCAAATCCTGCTAATTTTTTTACAATTTTGTTTAAAATTTTGCATGAACAACATGCTTCAATGCTGAGAATTTTTTTAATCTCCATATTTGCTATGATTAGGATGGTGCCTCCATTTTTACAACATCTCAATCATGTTGTCCTTTTCTTTCGACTGATATATGCGTTGTTAATTTGGGAAAGGTGATGTAGTGGTGATGCATGGAGTATAGCATAATGAATGAACCAGATGCGGGAGATGGCCAGAAAACCACTAGCTTTACATTGAACCAAAACATGTTTTATAATTTGGTTCTTTAGCTATTTAATGATTTTTCCTTAACAACAAAATTTGATTTCATATTTTTAACATTTTTAATTTTGATTTCATATTTTTAACATTTCTAATGGTTGTTCGAAATTTTATGTGGGTGTAGTCAGCATATCAATGTATTACAAGAATATGATTATCTAAATAACTCCAGAGTCAAGTAAAGTAGAAGTTGGATAAGAGAAAAATTCAGTATTATGGTGGGTTAGTAATATGCTTATCTAAATAACTCCAGAGTCAAGTGCTGACGTGTTGCTCTTATCGATTCTGAAATGTATTGGATGATCACTTGAACTTGGCAGATTTGGTCCAGCTTTGAATTGTTGAAACTCGCTACTATGGGGAGTTTATTCGTAAAACGGGTACAATGAAACTATGAGATTTTAATTCCAATGTGGTGTGTGGTTCTTGATTCATTAGATTTTCCAGTATTACATCGTTTTATGGTTTTTCATGCCTGCTGAATAATGAGTCCCTGGGATTCATAATGGAATGTTTGTGCGCCAATTTCATGTTTTTGCTTACCTTCAAAATATTTTTCATATTCATAATATTCTTAATCTTTATAACTTACCTCCAGTTTCATGCACGACAATGGAGTCTTATGATGGTATTTGATATGAAACATGCATGGCTCAATGACCCCCAATTATTGCTTATGGATAGTAAGCTTAAGAGACTGTTCTGTTTGGGTCATTGCAGCGGCTAATGTTGTTTGAACTAATCTTTCTGCATCAAATCGATTTTTATGATGTTATTTTAACTTTCTGCATTAAATCGGTTTTATGAGGTTATTTTAACTGATGTGTAACATTGAGTTTAGAACTAGGTAAAATAAAATAATTTGTTTGTCTAACCATCACTCTTTTCCTCTCCCTAATCACTTAAAATCAAGATGGTAAAATCTATGCTATAGGTGCTCAAGATGATGACTGATCAAGCTGAATCTTCTTTAGAATCGAAAGACCCTTTCCTTTTGATTATATATTCGACTGACTTTGAGATTTTCCTGCCGTTTGGCTTAAATTTAGTAGAATTCCAGTGGAACTTTTCTAAATTGTTGAGTTTGTGATTTGTATAGGAAAGGTACAAGGAAAGATTTTAGTACTGCAGTTCTTAATGTAGGTGTTTGTTGTTTTCCTTAGAATTTAAGATTATTACTTTAACTCTAATGCAATTGTATGCATGCTCTTTTAAGGCATGTGAATCGGAACTTGGAGATTTGAAAGGAAGAGAACCGTTGGACAGTCTTCACAATGTGCATTAGGGAGGAAAATGTCAAAGCTTTCTTTTGCAAGGACAGGTTGTGTCTCTCCCAACAAAAAAATTTTCTTAGCTGAAACAGTAATTTGCCAAGGCTTTCACTAGTATTGTTCCTACGGAAACTATCGTGGTCTTTGCGCAGAGCATTGAGATTATAACCTTTCTTCCAATGTCATGTGGAGTATCGTGTTCTGGAGAGCATGCAGGTGCTTGCATTTATTTTGTAATTGGTAACATTATGTTCATATAATGAATTTTTAAAATATTTCTTATGTGGAACCCTGTGGTTTTTTTTTTTTTTTAATACCGAATTTGTAGCATGGTGAATGTGTTAAATGTGTTTTTTTGTTAAATACTATGTTAAATGTGTTTTTTGTGTCATTGATACTAAAAATATGGTGTAAAACCCATCCCCAAGGTTCTAATTTAGTAAAACCAAGTCTCTCTTACCTATTCATTGATAGGTGTAGAATACACCGTATTTACTATCTAGTAGTTACGCTTTCTCTGCTATTTTTCGTGTGAATTATGTATTTTACGTGTGTTTTTGAGTTATTAGGTACTTTGGAGTCGCACGGAGAAAAGAAGAAGAAATCACCAAAATTGAGCAAAAAGGGCAGAATTGTCATTTCACAAGGCAACCACTATATGGATCCCAGTTAATGTTAAGGGGTAACTCTCTTTTGGAGGAATGATTAGAGACAGCTAGCAAAGGTTAAGGGATGACCATCTGTTAAATACACCCAATCTGGGGTGGCTCTCGGGAATGGGTGTCAATATCCTTACCCTGTAAACTAAGCCCTAAATTGAGAAGATTGCTTCTCAATCATTTCTACGTCTGAAAACGAAAAAAAAGAAAAAAAGAAGAAGCAATGATCACATTTGTTAAATCTCAGAGATTGAGATCGATATGGAAGGGGATTTGCGTGGTTACTTAACAAGAAAGATATGGGAGATCAAAGAGAGTATAAGAAGCTGTTTTGCTGAGAAGAACAGGGATAAATAAATCGAAGATGGTGATATCTTGAATTGAAATTAGGGTTGTGTTGATGGTTGTTCTGTGAAATCGAGAACGAATCGAAAATGGGTTATATTCTTAAGATTAGCGATTGGAGATAGTGATTATAATGGGTACGTGGTTGAATCGAATCTGTTACTGCCATGAAAAGATGTGGATCGAATCTGGGTTTTTGAGAAGAAGCTACTAAACTGAAGGAGATGAAATTGTTAGAAATTGGAGAAGGAGGAATTGATCGAGATAAAATGGGGTTTTGCTGATTTACATGGGTCTCGATAGCAGAATGGATTTGATGAGAGTCTGAGTTTGCTGTCATGAAGATGAAAGAAAGGGGTTGTTGTTGGAGGAATCTGATGCCATTGATTGAATTAATGAATGAAGCTCTTAAAGTTGTTTACTGAGGGTAGGTTTGTGTGTATTGACTGAGCTATTTTAGGAAATATTCAAAGATGATCTTCACTATTGTAGGGAATTTGTTACTATCATTCTTTAACGAATCCTCTAGCTGGTAGATCCTAGTGCTACGGGATATAATTAAATTAAAGCATTTCAGAGCTTTTTAGAGGTTTTCAGAGCATTTTAGAGTTTTTCAGAGATCTATTGATTTTTCAGAGCTCTTTAGATAGTTTTGGGCCTTATAGAGTTTTCAGGGTTTTTAAGAGTTTTCAAGACTTTTTAGGAAATATTCAAAGATGATCTTCACTATTGTAGGGAATTTGTTAGTATCATTCTTTAACGAATCCTCTAGCTGGTAGATCCTAGTGCTATGGGATATAATTAAATTAAAGCATTTCAGAGCTTTTTAGAGGTTTTCGAGCATTTTAGAGTTTTTCAGAGCTCTATTGATTTTTCAGAGCTCTTTAGATAGTTTAGGGCCTTATAGAGTTTTCAGGGTATTTAAGAGTTTTCAAGACTTTTTAGGAAATATTCAAAGATGATCTTCACTATTGTAGGGAATTTGTTACTATCATTCTTTAACGAATCCTCTAGCTGGTAGATCCTAGTGCTACGGGATATAATTAAATTAAAGCATTTCAGAGCTTTTTAGAGGTTTTCAGAGCATTTTAGAGTTTTTCAGAGCTCTATTGATTTTTTCAGAGCTCTTTAGATAGTTTTGGGCCTTATAGAGTTTTCAGGGTTTTTAAGAGTTTTCAAGACTTTTTAGGAAATATTCAAAGATGATCTTCACTATTGTAGGGAATTTGTTACTATCATTCTTTAACGAATCCTCTAGCTGGTAGATCCTAGTGCTACGGGATATAATTAAATTAAAGCATTTCAGAGCTTTTTAGAGGTTTTCAGAGCATTTTAGAGTTTTTCAGAGATCTATTGATTTTTTTCAGAGCTCTTTAGATAGTTTTGGGCCTTATAGAGTTTTCAGGTTTTTAAGAGTTTTCAAGACTTTTTAGGAAATATTCAAAGATGATCTTCACTATTGTAGGGAATTTGTTACTATCATTCTTTAACGAATCCTCTAGCTGGTAGATCCTAGTGCTACGGGATATAATTAAATTAAAGCATTTCAGAGCTTTTTAGAGGTTTTCAGAGCATTTTAGAGTTTTTCAGAGATCTATTGATTTTTCAGAGCTCTTTAGATAGTTTAGGGCCTTATAGAGTTTTCAGGGTTTTTAAGAGTTTTCAAGACTTTTTAGGAAATATTCAAAGATGATCTTCACTATTGTAGGGAATTTGTTACTATCATTCTTTAACGAATCCTCTAGCTGGTAGATCCTAGTGCTACGGGATATAATTAAATTAAAGCATTTTAGAGCTTTTTAGAGGTTTTCAGAGCATTTTAGAGATTTTCAGAGATCTATTGATTTTTCAGAGCTCTTTAGATAGTTTAGGGCCTTATAGAGTTTTCAGGGTTTTTAAGAGTTTTCAAGACTTTTTAGGAAATATTCAAAGATGATCTTCACTATTGTAGGGAATTTGTTACTATCATTCTTTAACGAATCCTCTAGCTGGTAGATCCTAGTGCTACGGGATATAATTAAATTAAAGCATTTCAGAGCTTTTTAGAGGTTTTCAGAGCATTTTAGAGATTTTCAGAGATCTATTGATTTTTCAGAGCTCTTTAGATAGTTTTGGGCCTTATAGAGTTTTAAGGGTTTTTAAGAGTTTTCAAGACTTTTTAGGAAATATTCAAAGATGATCTTCACTATTGTAGGGAATTTGTTACTATCATTCTTTAACGAATCCTCTAGCTGGTAGATCCTAGTGCTACGGGATATAATTAAATTAAAGCATTTCAGAGCTTTATAGAGGTTTTCAGAGCATTTTAGAGTTTTTCAGAGCTCTATTGATTTTTCAGAGCTCTTTAGATAGTTTAGGGCCTTATAGAGTTTTTCAGGGTTTTAAGAGTTTTCAAGACTTTTTAGGAAATATTCAAAGATGATCTTCACTATTGTAGGGAATTTGTTACTATCATTCTTTAACGAATCCTCTAGCTGGTAGATCCTAGTGCTACGGGATATAATTAAATTAAAGCATTCAGAGCTTTTTAGAGGTTTTCAGAGCATTTTAGAGTTTTTCAGAGATCTATTGATTTTTCAGAGCTCTTTAGATAGTTTAGGGCCTTATAGAGTTTTAAGGGTTTTTAAGAGTTTTCAAGACTTTTTAGGAAATATTCAAAGATGATCTTCACTATTGTAGGGAATTTGTTACTATCATTCTTTAACGAATCCTCTAGCTGGTAGATCCTAGTGCTACGGGATATAATTAAATTAAAGCATTTCAGAGCTTTTTAGAGGTTTTCAGAGCATTTTAGAGTTTTTCGGAGCTCTATTGATTTTTCAGAGCTCTTTAGATAGTTTAGGGCCTTATAGAGTTTTCAGGGTTTTAAGAGTTTTCAAGACTTTTTAGGAAATATTCAAAGATGATCTTCACTATTGTAGGGAATTTGTTACTATCATTCTTTAACGAATCCTCTAGCTGGTAGATCCTAGTGCTACGGGATATAATTAAATTAAAGCATTTCAGAGCTTTTTAGAGGTTTTTAGAGGTTTTCAGAGCATTTTAGATTTTAGAGTTTTTCTTATAGAGCTCTATTGATTTTTAGAGCTCTTTAGATAGTTTTTTAGGGCCTTATAGAGTTTTTTTATTGGGTTTTTAAGAGTTTTCAAGACTTTTTAGGAAATATTCAAAGATGATCTTCACTATTGTAGGGAATTTGTTACTATCATTCTTTAACGAATCCTCTAGCTGGTAGATCCTAGTGCTACGGGATATAATTAAATTAAAGCATTTCAGAGCTTTTTAGAGGTTTTTTGAGCATTTTATAGATTTTCAGAGCTCTATTGATTTTTCAGAGCTCTTTAGATAGTTTAGGGCCTTATAGAGTTTTCAGGGTTTTTAAGAGTTTTCAAGACTTTTTAGGAAATATTCAAAGATGATCTTCACTATTGTAGGGAATTTGTTACTATCATTCTTTAACGAATCCTCTAGCTGGTAGATCCTAGTGCTACGGGATATAATTAAATTAAAGCATTTCAGAGCTTTTTAGAGGTTTTCAGAGCATTTTAGAGTTTTTCAGAGCTCTTTAGATAGTTTAGGGCCTTATAGAGTTTTCAGGGTTTTTAAGAGTTTTCAAGACTTTTTAGGAAATATTCAAAGATGATCTTCACTATTGTAGGGAATTTGTTAATATCATTCTGCAACGAATCCTCTAGCTGGTAGATCCTAGTGCTATGGGATATAATTAAATTAAAGCACTTCTCAACTTTTTAGAGGTTTTCAGAGCATTTTAGAGTTTTTCAGAGATCTATTGATTTTTCAGAGCTCTTTAGATAGTTTAGGGCCTTATAGAGTTTTCAGGGTTTTTAAGAGTTTTCAAGACTTTTTAGGAAATATTCAAAGATGATCTTCACTATTGTAGGGAATTTGTTACTATCATTCTTTAACGAATCCTCTAGCTGGTAGATCCTAGTGCTATGGGATATAATTAAATTAAAGCATTTCAGAGCTTTTTAGAGGTTTTCAGAGCATTTTAGAGTTTTTCAGAGATCTATTGATTTTTCAGAGCTCTTTAGATAGTTTAGGGCCTTATAGAGTTTTCTGGGTTTTTAAGAGTTTTCAAGACTTTTTAGGAAATATTCAAAGATGATCTTCACTATTGTAGGGAATTTGTTACTATCATTCTTTAACGATCCTCTAGCTGGTAGATCCTAGTGCTACGGGATATAATTAAATTAAAGCATTTAAGAGCTTTTTAGAGGTTTTCAGAGCTTTTTAGAGTTTTTCAGAGCATTTTAGAGTTTTTCAGAGCTCTATTGATTTTTCAGAGCTCTTTAGATAGTTTTGGGCCTTATAGAGTTTTCAGGGTTTTTAAGAGTTTTCAAGACTTTTTAGGAAATATTCAAAGATGATCTTCACTATTGTAGGGAATTTGTTACTATCATTCTTTAACGAATCCTCTAGCTGGTAGATCCTAGTGCTACGGGATATAATTAAATTAAAGCATTTCAGAGCTTTTTAGAGGTTTTCAGAGATTTTTAGAGTTTTCAGAGCTCTATTGATTTTTCAGAGCTCTTTAGATAGTTTAGGGCCTTATAGAGTTTTCAGGGTTTTTAAGAGTTTTCAAGACTTTTTAGGAAATATTCAAAGATGATCTTCACTATTGTAGGGAATTTGTTACTATCATTCTTTAACGAATCCTCTAGCTGGTAGATCCTAGTGCTACGGGATATAATTAAATTAAAGCATTTCAGAGCTTTTTAGAGGTTTTCAGAGCATTTTAGAGTTTTTCAGAGATCTATTGATTTTTCAGAGCTCTTTAGATAGTTTAGGGCCTTATAGAGTTTTCAGGGTTTTTAAGAGTTTTCAAGACTTTTTAGGAAATATTCAAAGATGATCTTCACTATTGTAGGGAATTTGTTACTATCATTCTTTAACGAATCCTCTAGCTGGTAGATCCTAGTGCTACGGGATATAATTAAATTAAAGCATTTCAGAGCTTTTTTAGAGGTTTTCAGAGCATTTTAGAGTTTTTCAGATATCTATTGATTTTTCAGAGCTCTTTAGATAGTTTAGGGCCTTATAGAGTTTTCAGATATAATTAAATTTTTAGGAAATATTCAAAGATGATCTTCACTATTGTAGGGAATTTGTTACTATCATTCTTTAACGAATCCTCTAGCTGGTAGATCCTAGTGCTACGGGATATAATTAAATTAAAGCATTTCAGAGCTTTTTAGAGGTTTTCTTTAGAGCATTTTAGAGAGAGAGTTCTATTGATTTTTCAAAGAGCTCTTTAGATAGTTTAGGGCCTTATAGAGTTTTCAGGGGTTTTTAAGAGTTTTCAAGACTTTTTAGGAAATATTCAAAGATGATCTTCACTATTGTAGGGAATTTGTTACTATCATTCTTTAACTAATCCTCTAGCTGGTAGATCCTAGTGCTACGGGATATAATTAAATTAAAGCATTTCAGAGCTTTTTAGAGGTTTTCAGAGCATTTTAGAGTTTTTCAGAGATCTATTGATTTTTCAGAGCTCTTTAGATAGTTTTGGGGCCTTATAGAGTTTTCAGGGTTTTTAAGAGTTTTCAAGACTTTTTAGGAAATATTCAAAGATGATCTTCACTATTGTAGGGAATTTGTTACTATCATTCTTTAACGAATCCTCTAGCTGGTAGATCCTAGTGCTACGGGATATAATTAAATTAAAGCATTTCAGAGCTTTTTAGAGATTTTCAGAGATCTATTGATTTTTCAGAGCTCTTTAGATAGTTTTTGGCCTTATAGAGTTTTCAGGGTTTTTAAGAGTTTTCAAGACTTTTTAGGAAATATTCAAAGATGATCTTCACTATTGTAGGGAATTTGTTACTATCATTCTTTAACGAATCCTCTAGCTGGTAGATCCTAGTGCTACGGGATATAATTAAATTAAAGCATTTCAGAGCTTTTTAGAGGTTTTCAGAGCATTTTAGAGTTTTTCAGAGATCTATTGATTTTTCAGAGCTCTTTAGATAGTTTAGGGCCTTATAGAGTTTTCAGGGTTTTTAAGAGTTTTCAAGACTTTTTAGGAAATATTCAAAGATGATCTTCACTATTGTAGGGAATTTGTTACTATCATTCTTTAACGAATCCTCTAGCTGGTAGATCCTAGTGCTACGGGATATAATTAAATTAAAGCATTTCAGAGCTTTTTAGAGGTTTTCAGAGCATTTTAGAGTTTTTTTCAGAGATCTATTGATTTTTCAGAGCTCTTTAGATAGTTTAGGGCCTTATAGAGTTTTCAGGGTTTTTAAGAGTTTTCAAGACTTTTTAGGAAATATTCAAAGATGATCTTCACTATTGTAGGGAATTTGTTACTATCATTCTTTAACGAATCCTCTAGCTGGTAGATCCTAGTGCTACGGGATATAATTAAATTAAAGCATTTCAGAGCTTTTTAGAGGTTTTCAGAGAGATCTATTGATTTTTCAGAGCTCTTTAGATAGGTTAGGGCTTTAAAGAGTTTTCAGGGTTTTTAAGAGTTTTCAAGACTTTTTAGGAAATATTCAAAGATGATCTTCACTATTGTAGGGAATTTGTTACTATCATTCTTTAACGAATCCTCTAGCTGGTAGATCCTAGTGCTACGGGATATAATTAAATTAAAGCATTTCAGAGCTTTTTAGAGGTTTTCAGAGCATTTTAGAGTTTTTCAGAGCTCTTTAGATAGTTTAGGGCCTTATAGAGTTTTCAGGGTTTTTAAGAGTTTTCAAGACTTTTTAGGAAATATTCAAAGATGATCTTCACTATTGTAGGGAATTTGTTACTATCATTCTTTAACGAATCCTCTAGCTGGTAGATCCTAGTGCTACGGGATATAATTAAATTAAAGCATTTCAGAGCTTTTTAGAGGTTTTGAGAGCATTTTAGAGTTTTTCAGAGCTCTTTAGATAGTTTTGGGCCTTATAGAGTTTTCAGGGTTTTTAAGAGTTTTCAAGACTTTTTAGGAAATATTCAAAGATGATCTTCACTATTGTAGGGAATTTGTTACTATCATTCTTTAACGAATCCTCTAGCTGGTAGATCCTAGTGCTACGGGATATAATTAAATTAAAGCATTTCAGAGCTTTTTTTAGAGGTTTTCAGAGCTCTATTGATTTTTCAGAGCTCTTTAGATAGTTTTAGGGCCTTATAGAGTTTTCAGGGTTTTTAAGAGTTTTCAAGACTTTTTAGGAAATATTCAAAGATGATCTTCTTCATTGTTGGGAATTTGTTACTATCATTCTTTAACGAATCCTCTAGCTGGTAGATCCTAGTGCTACGGGATATAATTAAATTAAAGCATTTCAGAGCTTTTTAGAGGTTTTCAGAGCATTTTAGAGTTTTTCAGAGATCTATTGATTTTTCAGAGCTCTTTAGATAGTTTAGGGCCTTATAGAGTTTTCAGGGTTTTTAAGAGTTTTCAAGACTTTTTAGGAAATATTCAAAGATGATCTTCACTATTGTAGGGAATTTGTTACTATCATTCTTAACGAATCCTCTAGCTGGTAGATCCTAGTGCTACGGGATAATTAAATTAAAGCATTTAAATTTTTTTTTAGAAAGGTTTTTTAGAGTTTTTTATTTTATTGATTTTAGAGCTTTTAGAAAGATAGTTTGATTTTAGGGAATTTTCTTTAGATAGTTTCAGGGCCTTATAATTAAAGATGATTCACTATTGTAGGGAATTTTGTTTTATCATTCTTTTTTTTAGATGATTTTGATTTAATTAAATTAAAGCATTTTAGCTTTTTAGAGGAAAGAGCATTTTAGAGTTTTTCAGAGATCTATTGATTTTAGAGTTTTTAGATAGTTTTGGGCCTTATAGAGTTTTTTGGTTTTTAAGAGTTTTCAAGACTTTTTAGGAAATATTCAAAGATGATCTTCACTATTTAGGAATTTGTTACTATCATTCTTTAACGAATCCTTTTGGTAGATCCTAGTGCTATGGGATATAATTAAATTAAAGCATTTCAAAGAGCTTTTTAGAGGTTTTTGAGCAGCATTTTAGAGTTTTTAAGAGCTCTATTGATTTTTCAGAGCTCTTTAGATAGAGTTTTCAGGGTATTTAAGAATTTTCAAGACTTTTTAGGAAATATTCAAAGATGATCTTCACTATTGTAGGGAATTTGTTACTATCATTCTTTAACGAATCCTCTAGCTGGTAGATCCTAGTGCTACGGGATATAATTAAATTAAAGCATTTCAGAGCTTTTTAGAGGTTTTCAGAGCATTTTAGAGTTTTTCAGAGATCTATTGATTTTTTCAGAGCTCTTTAGATAGTTTAGGGCCTTATAGAGTTTTCGGGGTTTTTAAGAGTTTTCAAGACTTTTTAGGAAATATTCAAAGATGATCTTCACTATTGTAGGGAATTTGTTACTATCATTCTTTAACGAATCCTCTAGCTGGTAGATCCTAGTGCTACGGGATATAATTAAATTAAAGCATTTCAGAGCTTTTTAGAGGTTTTCAGAGCATTTTAGAGTTTTTCAGAGATCTATTGATTTTTCAGAGCTCTTTAGATAGTTTAGGGCCTTATAGAGTTTTCAGGGTTTTTAAGAGTTTTCAAGACTTTTTAGGAAATATTCAAAGATGATCTTCACTATTGTAGGGAATTTGTTACTATCATTCTTTAACGAATCCTCTAGCTGGTAGATCCTAGTGCTACGGGATATAATTAAATTAAAGCATTTCAGAGCTTTTTAGAGGTTTTCAGAGCATTTTAGAGTTTTTCAGAGCTCTTTAGATAGTTTTGGGCCTTATAGAGTTTTCAGGGTTTTTAAGAGTTTTCAAGACTTTTTAGGAAATATTCAAAGATGATCTTCACTATTGTAGGGAATTTGTTACTATCATTCTTTAACGAATCCTCTAGCTGGTAGATCCTAGTGCTACGGGATATAATTAAATTAAAGCATTTCAGAGCTTTTTAGAGGTTTTTTAGAGCATTTTAGAGTTTTTCAGAGATCTATTGATTTTTCAGAGCTCTTTAGATAGTTTAGGGCCTTATAGAGTTTTCAGGGTTTTTAAGAGTTTTCAAGACTTTTTAGGAAATATTCAAAGATGATCTTCACTATTGTAGGGAATTTGTTACTATCATTCTTTAACGAATCCTCTAGCTGGTAGATCCTAGTGCTACGGGATATAATTAAATTAAAGCATTTCAGAGCATTTTAGAGTTTTTCAGAGCTCTATTGATTTTTCAGAGCTCTTTAGATAGTTTAGGGCCTTATAGAGTTTTCAGAGCTCTATTGATTTTTCAGAGCTCTTTAGATAGTTTAGGGCCTTATAGAGTTTTCAGGGTTTTTAAGAGTTTTCAAGACTTTTTAGGAAATATTCAAAGATGATCTTCACTATTGTAGGGAATTTGTTACTATCATTCTTTAACGAATCCTCTAGCTGGTAGATCCTAGTGCTACGGGATATAATTAAATTAAAGCATTTCAGAGCTTTTTAGAGGTTTTCAGAGCATTTTAGAGTTTTTCAGAGATCTATTGATTTTTCAGAGCTCTTTAGATAGTTTAGGGCCTTATAGAGTTTTCAGGGTTTTTAAGAGTTTTCAAGACTTTTTAGGAAATATTCAAAGATGATCTTCACTATTGTAGGGAATTTGTTACTATCATTCTTTAACGAATCCTCTAGCTGGTAGATCCTAGTGCTACGGGATATAATTAAATTAAAGCATTTCAGAGCTTTTTAGAGGTTTTCAGAGCTTTATAGAGTTTTCCAGAGCTCTTTAGATAGTTTAGGGCTTTATAGAGTTTTCAGGGTTTTTAAGAGTTTTCAAGACTTTTTAGGAAATATTCAAAGATGATCTTCACTATTGTAGGGAATTTGTTACTATCATTTAAACGAATCTAGCTGGTAGATCCTAGTGCTATGGGATATAATTAAATTAAAGCCCTTCAGAGCTTTTTAGAGGTTTTCTGAGCATTTTAGAGTTTTTCAGAGATCTATTGATTTTTCAGAGCTCTTTAGATAGTTTAGGGCCTTATAGAGTTTTCAGGGTATTTAAGAGTTTTCAAGACTTTTTAGGAAATATTCAAAGATGATCTTCACTATTGTAGGGAATTTGTTACTATCATTCTTTAAAGAATCCTCTAGCTAGTAGATCCTAGTGCTACTGGATATAATTAAATTAAAGCATTTCAGAGCTTTTTAGAGGTTTTCAGAGCATTTTAGAGATCTATTGATTTTTCAGAGCTCTTTAGATAGTTTAGGGCCTTATAGAGTTTTCAGGGTATTTAAGAATTTTCAAGACTTTTTAGGAAATATTCAAAGATGATCTTCACTATTGTAGGGAATTTGTTACTATCATTCTTTAACGAATCCTCTAGCTAGGGTTATAGATATAATTAAATTAAAGCATTTCTAGCTTTTTAGAGGGAGCATTTTAAGAGAGTTTTTAGAGTTTTAGATAAATTTTATTTTTTTTAGAGATCTATTGATTTTTTTTTTAGGGCCTTATAGAAGGGTTTTTAAGAATTTTCAAGACTTTTTAGGAAATATTCAAAGATGATCTTCACTATTGTAGGGAATTTGTTACTATCATTCTTTAACGAATCCTCTAGCTGGTAGATCCTAGTGCTACGGGATATAATTAAATTAAAGCATTTCAGAGCTTTTTAGAGGTTTTCAGAGCATTTTAGAGTTTTTCAGAGATCTATTGATTTTTCAGAGCTCTTTAGATAGTTTTGGGCCTTATAGAGTTTTCGGGGTTTTTAAGAGTTTTCAAGACTTTTTAGGAAATATTCAAAGATGATCTTCACTATTGTAGGGAATTTGTTACTATCATTCTTTAACGAATCCTCTAGCTGGTAGATCCTAGTGCTACGGGATATAATTAAATTAAAGCATTTCAGAGCTTTTTAGAGGTTTTCAGAGCATTTTAGAGTTTTTCAGAGATCTATTGATTTTCAGAGCTCTTTAGATAGTTTAGGGCCTTATAGAGTTTTCAGGGTTTTTAAGAGTTTTCAAGACTTTTTAGGAAATATTCAAAGATGATCTTCACTATTGTAGGGAATTTGTTACTATCATTCTTTAACGAATCCTCTAGCTGGTAGATCCTAGTGCTACGGGATATAATTAAATTAAAGCATTTCAGAGCTTTTTAGAGGTTTTCAGAGCATTTTAGAGTTTTTTCAGAGATCTATTGATTTTTCAGAGCTCTTTAGATAGTTTAGGGCCTTATAGAGTTTTCAGGGTTTTTAAGAGTTTTCAAGACTTTTTAGGAAATATTCAAAGATGATCTTCACTATTGTAGGGAATTTGTTACTATCATTCTTTAACGAATCCTCTAGCTGGTAGATCCTAGTGCTACGGGATATAATTAAATTAAAGCATTTTAGAGTTTTTTAGAGGTTTTCAGAGCATTTTAGAGTTTTTCAGAGCTCTATTGATTTTTCAGAGCTCTTTAGATAGTTTAGGGCCTTATAGAGTTTTCAGGGTATTTAAGAGTTTTCAAGACTTTTTAGGAAATATTCAAAGATGATCTTCACTATTGTAGGGAATTTGTTACTATCATTCTTTAACGAATCCTCTAGCTGGTAGATCCTAGTGCTACGGGATATAATTAAATTAAAGCATTTCAGAGCTTTTTAGAGGTTTTCAAAGCATTTTAGAGTTTTTCAGAGATCTATTGATTTTTCAGAGCTCTTTAGATAGTTTAGGGCCTTATAGAGTTTTCAGGGTTTTTAAGAGTTTTCAAGACTTTTTAGGAAATATTCAAAGATGATCTTCACTATTGTAGGGAATTTGTTACTATCATTCTTTAACGAATCCTCTAGCTGGTAGATCCTAGTGCTACGGGATATAATTAAATTAAAGCATTTCAGAACTTTTTAGAGGTTTTCAGAGCTTTTTAAAGGTTTTCAGAGCATTTTAGAGTTTTTCAGAGATCTATTGATTTTTCAGAGCTCTTTAGATAGTTTAGGGCCTTATAGAGTTTTTCAGGGTTTTTAAGAGTTTTCAAGACTTTTTAGGAAATATTCAAAGATGATCTTCACTATTGTAGGGAATTTGTTACTATCATTCTTTAACGAATCCTCTTGCTGGTAGATCCTAGTGCTACGGGATATAATTAAATTAAAGCATTTCAGAGCTTTTTAGAGGTTTTTAGAGCATTTTAGAGATTTTCAGAGATCTATTGATTTTTCAGAGCTCTTTAGATAGTTTTTGGCCTTATAGAGTTTTAGGGTTTTTAAGAGTTTTCAAGACTTTTTAGGAAATATTTCAAAGATGATCTTCACTATTGTAGGGAATTTGTTACTATCATTCTTTAACGAATCCTCTAGCTGGTAGATCCTAGTGCTACGGGATATAATTAAATTAAAGCATTTCAGAGCTTTTTAGAGGTTTTCAGAGCATTTTAGAGTTTTTCAGAGCTCTATTGATTTTTCAGAGCTCTTTAGATAGTTTAGGGCCTTATAGAGTTTTCGGGGTTTTTAAGAGTTTTCAAGACTTTTTAGGAAATATTCAAAGATGATCTTCACTATTGTAGGGAATTTGTTACTATCATTCTTTAACGAATCCTCTAGCTGGTAGATCCTAGTGCTACGGGATATAATTAAATTAAAGCATTTCAGAGCTTTTTAGAGGTTTTCAGAGCTTTTTAGAGTTTTTCAGAGATCTATTGATTTTTCAGAGCATTTTAGAGTTTTTCAGATATCTATTGATTTTTAAGAGCTCTTTAGATAGTTTTGGGCCTTATAGAGTTTTTAGGGTTTTTAAGAGTTTTCAAGACTTTTTAGGAAATATTCAAAGATGATCTTCACTATTGTAGGGAATTTGTTACTATCATTCTTTAACGAATCCTCTAGCTGGTAGATCCTAGTGCTACGGGATATAATTAAATTAAAGCATTTCAGAGCTTTTTAGAGGTTTTCAGAGCATTTTAGAGTTTTTCAGAGCTCTATTGATTTTTTTAGAGCTCTTTAGATAGTTTAGGGCCTTATAGAGTTTTCAGGGTTTTTAAGAGTTTTCAAGACTTTTTAGGAAATATTCAAAGATGATCTTCACTATTGTAGGGAATTTGTTACTATCATTCTTTAACTAATCCTCTAGCTGGTAGATCCTAGTGCTACGGGATATAATTAAATTAAAGCATTTTGAGCTTTTTAGAGGTTTTCGGGAGCATTTTAGAGTTTTTTTTTCAGAGATCTATTGATTTTTCAGAGCTCTTTAGATAGTTTAGGGCCTTATAGAGTTTTTCAGGGTTTTTAAGAGTTTTCAAGACTTTTTAGGAAATATTCAAAGATGATCTTCACTATTGTAGGGAATTTGTTACTATCATTCTTTAACGAATCCTCTAGCTGGTAGATCCTAGTGCTACGGGATATAATTAAATTAAAGCATTTCAGAGCTTTTTAGAGGTTTTCAGAGCATTTTAGAGATTTTCAGAGATCTATTGATTTTTCAGAGCTCTTTAGATAGTTTAGGGCCTTATAGAGTTTTCAGGGTTTTTAAGAGTTTTCAAGACTTTTTAGGAAATATTCAAAGATGATCTTCACTATTGTAGGGAATTTGTTACTATCATTCTTTAACGAATCCTCTAGCTGGTAGATCCTAGTGCTACGGGATATAATTAAATTAAAGCATTTCAGAGCTTTTTAGAGGTTTTCAGAGCATTTTAGAGTTTTCAGAGCTCTTTAGATAATTTAGGGCCTTATAGAGTTTTCAGGGTTTTTAAGAGTTTTCAAGACTTTTTAGGAAATATTCAAAGATGATCTTCACTATTGTAGGGAATTTTTTACTATCATTCTTTAACGAATCCTCTAGCTGGTAGATCCTAGTGCTACGGGATATAATTAAATTAAAGCATTTCAGAGCTTTTTAGAGGTTTTCAGAGCATTTTAGAGTTTTTCAGAGATCTATTGATTTTTCAGAGCTCTTTAGATAGTTTAGGGCCTTATAGAGTTTTCAGGGTTTTTAAGAGTTTTCAAGACTTTTTAGGAAATATTCAAAGATGATCTTCACTATTGTAGGGAATTTGTTACTATCATTCTTTAACGAATCCTCTAGCTGGTAGATCCTAGTGCTACGGGATATAATTAAATTAAAGCATTCAGAGCTTTTTAAAGGTTTTCAGAGCATTTTAGAGTTTTTCAGAGATCTATTGATTTTTCAGAGCTCTTTAGATAGTTTAGGGCCTTATAGAGTAAGAGTTTTCAAGACTTTTTAGGAAATATTCAAAGATGATCTTCACTATTGTAGGGAATTTGTTACTATCATTCTTTAACGAATCCTCTAGATGGTAGATCCTAGTGCTACGGGATATAATTAAATTAAAGCATTTCAGAGCTTTATAGAGGTTTTCAGAGCATTTTAGAGTTTTTCAGAGCTCTATTGATTTTTCAGAGCTCTTTAGATAGTTTAGGGCCTTATAGAGTTTTCAGGGTTTTTAAGAGTTTTCAAGACTTTTTAGGAAATATTCAAAGATGATCTTCACTATTGTAGGGAATTTGTTACTATCATTCTTTAACGAATCCTCTAGCTGGTAGATCCTAGTGCTACGGGATATAATTAAATTAAAGCAGTTTCAGAGCTTTTTAGAGGTTTTCAGAGCATTTTAGAGTTTTTCAGAGCTCTATTGATTTTTCAGAGCTCTTTAGATAGTTTTGGGCCTTATAGAGTTTTCAGGGTTTTTAAGAGTTTTCAAGACTTTTTAGGAAATATTCAAAGATGATCTTCACTATTGTAGGGAATTTGTTACTATCATTCTTTAACGAATCCTCTAGCTGGTAGATCCTAGTGCTACGGGATATAATTAAATTAAAGCATTTCAGAGCTTTTTAGAGGTTTTCGGAGCATTTTAGAGATTTTCAGAGATCTATTGATTTTTCAGAGCTCTTTAGATAGTTTTGGGCCTTATAGAGTTTTCAGGGTTTTTAAGAGTTTTCAAGACTTTTTAGGAAATATTCAAAGATGATCTTCACTATTGTAGGGAATTTGTTACTATCATTCTTTAACGAATCCTCTAGCTGGTAGATCCTAGTGCTACGGGATATAATTAAATTAAAGCATTTCAGAGCTTTTTAGAGGTTTTAGAGCATTTTAGAGTTTTTCAGAGCTCTATTGATTTTTCAGAGCTCTTTAGATAGTTTAGGGCCTTATAGAGTTTTTCGGGTTTTTAAGAGTTTTCAAGACTTTTTAGGATTTGTTTAAATCATTTTTTAGCTTTCTAGAGGTTTTCTAAAGAATTTTTTAGAGATTTTTGTGTTTCTCTTGATAGTTTTTAGAGGATATAATTAAATTAAAGTTTAGGGCTTTTTATAGAGTTTTCCCATTTTTAAGAGTTTTTAGATAGTTTAGGGCCTTATAGAGTTTTCAGGGTTTTTAAGAGTTTTCAAGACTTTTTAGGAAATATTCAAAGATGATCTTCACTATTGTAGGGAATTTGTTACTATCATTCTTTAACGAATCCTCTAGCTGGTAGATCCTAGTGCTACGGGATATAATTAAATTAAAGCATTTCAGAGCTTTTTAGAGGTTTTCAGAGCATTTTAGAGTTTTTCAGAGATCTATTGATTTTTCAGAGCTCTTTAGATAGTTTTGGGCCTTATAGAGTTTTCAGGGTTTTTAAGAGTTTTCAAGACTTTTTAGGAAATATTCAAAGATGATCTTCACTATTGTAGGGAATTTGTTACTATCATTCTT